>SJYA01002485.1:908846-935720 GCA_006410615.1 Neotragus moschatus | reverse complement strand
ACGCCGCTGGGCACCCTCCCACCCACCCACCTTTCCTGCGGTCCCAGAGGCACACACAGGACTCCATTCATTCATTCAACCACCGCTGGCTGCCGGGCGCTCTCCCGGGGCCAGGCTCGGTGCCGGGTGCCGGGACATAAAAGTGGAGGGAGCCTTGGCACCCGACTGTGCCAATCCCACCCCAGTGCCTGGCACACATACCTGCCCCCACTGCACAAACCCACATGCCAGAAATGAGCCGCCACGGCCAGGGTGGCTTCTGATCAGAGGCCAAGGAGGTGATGTCGGCCTGTTTTCCACTCTCTGTCCTGGACTTGGTGCAAGAAAGTCTGAGACTCCTTTCCTTCTGCTGGGCCATTCTGCAGAGGCAGCAGGGTTCACTCTCTGCTACCTGTCTGCTGCCGCCGCCTCCACTTCACTCACCAGGCTTCCCTCTGCTCCCCGCAGGCTGGTGACTTCTGGGCTCCCCAGCCCAGATCTCTCTCCCTGACACCAGATTTGGCCATCACCCGTGTCCACATCGCCTCTGCTCGCATCGAGCTGGGACCTCAAATGTGGCACGTCCAAAGCTCATCTCTTAATTTCTCCCCCTAACTCACCCCACTCCAGTGGCGGGCAGCTCAAGACGCGCGGGCCGAAAGCCTCGGAGGCAGCCGGAACCTCCGACTCCTGTCTGTCTCTCCCACCCCAACCCAACCTGGCAGCCAAACCTGCCAACTAAGCCTTCGAAACAGAAGCAGGGGATGATTTCTTGGATCTGACACCAAAGGCATGGGTAATAAAAGAAAAATAAAAAACTGGACTTCATGAAAATTAAAATATTTCGTGCTTTACAAGACACTATCCCCAGGGTAACAAGGCAAGCCATAGAACGGGAAAATATGTGTGCAAATCACACGCTGAAAGGGGTGAAAAGAGCTGAAAAGGGTTCCTATCCAGAATCTACAGGGAACCCCTAAAGCTCACCGATTGGCTAAAAAAAGGGCAAAGAATCTGAAAGCACATTTATCCAAAGAAGACAGACAAATGGTCAACAAGTGCCTAAAAAGATGCTCAACATCAGAACTCATCAGGGAAACGCTTATCAAAATACAATGAGTTGCCACCTTACCCCGATCAGGACGGCTAGTGTAAAACAAAACAAGACCGACAACCCCCAAAACAAACAAAACCCCAGAAGAACAGAAAACAGCAAGTGTTGGCCAGGATGTCAAAAAATGAATCTTTGAATACTTGCTGGGGATGTAAAATGGTATAGTCACTGTGAAAAAAACAGTAAGGAGGTTCTGGAAAAAATTAAAAATAAAGAATTAGCATATGACCCACGCTAATTCCACGTCTGGGTATCTACCCAGAAGAACTGAACACAGGGTCTCAAAGAGGTATTTTTACATCTATGTTCATAGCCGTGTTACTCACAATAATAGCTCAAGTGTGGAAGCCACCCAAGGATTCATGGATAGAGGTGCACAACGGGGTGTATTTACACAATGTGGGGTATTTACACAACGGACTGTTACTCAGCATTAACAAGGGAGGTAATCCTGATACACGTTACAACACGGATGAACCTGGAGGGCACTATGCTAAGTGACATTAGCCAGTCACAAGAAGACAAATACTACATGACGGCATTTACATGAGGTGTTCAGAGTCATCAGAGTGATGAAGACAGAAACGAATTGTGGTTGCCAGAGGCTACGGCAGGGAGGACAGGGCGGCAGGGTGTGATGGGTCCTGCAGTCTTTAAGAGCAATTTTTTCTAGTCCCAGCCTTAACACAGAGCTTGGCACTGCCCCAGGCATTCATATTCTTTTGAGGTCTCTCTGCAGATTACTAAGTTTCCCCAGGTATCAGGGAGCCATGAACACACGGGCTTTGCAGTAAGATGGAGCCGAGTTTGAATTCTCCACCTGTCAGCTGGAGAGTCACTTAACCTCTCTGAGCCTCATTTCCTTGGCTGTGAAAGAGGAGAGCAGTTAAATCCACATAGCGGCCTTCATGCCATATTGGAGCGGATGGAGGGCTCCACTCAGGTCAGCGGCTGCTTCCACCTTTCCTCCAGGACATAAACCCTGCCTTCCTTTTTCTTTCTGCCCCACCACTGGTGCTGTGGGTATCTGTCTGTTGGGATGCACGCATTCTCCATCCCTGTAAAAGGGACGGGGCTGACCCCTTGCCCGAGACCAGCAGCTGAAGTCTGGTCAACAGCAGGGTACAGACACTCATGGACGGGCACGAGACTCCAGGTGGGTGAGCCGGAAGCAATCCTAGGGCTTTCGAGAATCAGAGAACCCGTTCTCTTCGAGCTAAACGAGCAGGACGGATGACTGGAGACGTCAAAGGGGAGAGCAGGCCTGAGAATGAAGCCGCCGCAGAAACAAAGCCCACCTGTGAGACAGAGACCGAAAGACGTCGTGTCGGGCTTCCACGCTGGCTCACTGGTTAAGAATCCACCTGCCAGGACAGGAGAGACAGGTTCGATCCCTGCTCCAGGAAGATCCCCCACCTCACGGAACAACTCAGCCCGGGAGTCACAGCTACCGAGCCTGTGCTCTAGAGCCCGGGAGCCGCAACTGCTGAGCCCGAAGTCCACGCACCGAGGGCCTCTGCTCTGCAGTGAGAGACGCCCACACACCACGGTCAGAGCAGCCTCCGCTCGCTGCCTTGGAGAAAAGACCACGCAGCAGCCAAGAGCCGGCATGGCCGAAAGTAAATAAATAAATAAAATTTTAACGAGAGAGAGAGAGAGAGAGAGAGAGACAGTATCCTACAAGGGTGAAGCACCCACAGTTACACTCGAAGGCAATCTACTTCCAGACTTAACCGTTTATCTAAGCCAACAAATCCCCCCTTCCCCCCCCCACCTTTAACTATTTTAAACCAGGATTCAACCACTCACAACCAACTGATACACATCAGAGGCCCTTTGGGACCTTGGCACACTCACCACTCACATGGTCTTCTCCCAGACCCCGGCATGATTTTTTTGTTGTTTTGATAAAACTAAGCAAAATTGACTCCCAAAGTCTCAGGGGAAAACTCACAGCGACGGCCGGAGCTGGCTAAGCACTCTCAATTCTGCCCCCAAGGGTGTGTGGATCGGAGTTTTCCTCACGGGAAGCTAACCCGGAGTCTGTCGTTACCCAAAGGTCAGAGGGCTGTTCCGATACTTTACGCTTAGAAAAGTCCTTGAGGAGCCTCCCCCTGCCCCTTAATTGTAGTTTACGGCTTTTCTGATTGCGTGTCTTCGCTGTGCAAGTTTTGCTGTGGCCGAGAGCCAGTAAGGTAGAAAGGCCTGACCAGGAACAAAGCAAGCAGGTCACCAACACTTCCTGATGTAAGTTCCCAGATAAGAGGAGTCTTCGCTGGCGATCTGTGGGGTATGCGTGGGGGGACGGGGTGAGTTTTTTTTTTTTTTTTCCTGGCTGTGCTGGGTCTTCATCATTGTGCACAGGCTTCTCGTTGCAGGGGCTTCACCTGCTGCAGAGGATGGGCTCCAGGGTGCACGGGCTTCAGTTCTGGCACGTGGCCTCAGCAGTTGTGGCTTGCAGGCTTAGTTGCCTCGAGGCATGTGGAATCCTCCCGGACCAGGAATGAAACCCTTGTTCCCCTGCACTGGCAGGCAGATTCTTAACCTTGGGGCCACCAGGGAAATCGCTGGGTGGGGTTTTCAGAGAACCATTTGCGGGCAGCACATCCCCGAATCTCGTTTTACTCAGGACATCAACCTGCCCGCCTGCTTCCCTCGTGGACAATCAGCAGTCCAGGACTGGGAGACCCTCCTTCCTCTTGCTTGCTCCTGAAGCAGACAGAAGAGGAAGACTTTCAAAGAGCTCCAAGAGCTGCTCAGAACAAGAACATTTTAAAAACCAGAGGGAGGAACCCATGAGGAGAACCGTCTCACGGTTCACTGACTTCTAGGGGCTAGATTCAGAGTGAGTGAATGGCTGTTCTTGAAAGAAAAATGGTTTGGGGCGTTGAAGGGGCCTGGGACTCTGCTGGAAGTATTTGCATCTGCAGATTTGCCCAGACATCACCAGAAACAGACTCAGGGAGCATGCTGCTGTGGGAAGAGTCCCTGAACGTCTCTGAGCCTCAGTTTCCTTATCTGTAAAATGGGTAAACAACACAATCCAGATTGCTATGAATTACTGAGCACTTCTACGCATCAGGCACCACATAAACTCACATATAATCCTGCCAGGAACCCGAGAGACAGTCACTAATAGGATTCCCATTTTACAGGGACGGAAACTGGAAACCAAAGAAGAGAAGGGGCTGGCCCAAGGTCACACGGCTTGTGCACAAATTAATTCAAGTGTGTCTGACCCGTAATTGGGTGAGCTAAATCCGATGATAAATCTCCTCTTAAAAGAAAACACTGCCCAACTCAGTCTATCTAGATAAACCAGCGATCATTTCCTTTCTTTGACATATTAATTAAAATCAAGGTATACTGTGAAGATTCTAAACTCAGAGTGAGACAGTACCTATAAAAACAACAACAATACATCTACATATATACTGGGTTGGCCAAAAAGGTCATTTGCAGAACCATAGGAGAGTGGGTGGAAATGACAATGGTAACAAAGTAACAGCAGTAACTAACAGCAGCAAACACACCTACACTGCTTACTCCGTGCCTGGGCACCGTTGGAGGCACCTTACACGAACGTATTAGTTCATTTAATCCTCACAGCTAACCTGCGAAAACAGTGCTGTCACTATCCCACCTGACAGACAGGGAAACCGAAGCACAGAGAGGTAAAGGCCTTGCCTCAGAACTCTTGGCAGGTACGTGGTGGCACAGCTACACTGCTAGACACATTTTATTTTCCTGGGCTCCAAAATCACTGTACGGTGACTGTGGCCATGAAATTAAAAAGATGCTTGGTCCTTGTTAGAACAGCTATGACAAACCTAAAGAGCATATTAAAAAGCAGAGACATCGCTTTGCCCACACAGGTCTAGCCAAAACAGCAGCTGGGAACGAGTGAGCAATGCAAACTCTTGGCCCCTTGCAGAGCTGCTGGGTGGGGGTTCTGGCGTGGGGTGTAGCCAGCTGTGGAGGACAAGCCCTCGGGGGTTGGAGGGTGCTGCCGCTTGCTCAAAGGCGCTGCGCTCCCACCGACCTTCTCAGGATGGGAGGGGTGGCAGGAGCAGGGCAGGGGCGGATCCCCAGACACTGGAGTCTTAAGCAAGGAGAGCCTCTGCGGCAGAGCTGCGTCTCTCCCTTCTGGTTTCCCCAGCGAACCCACAGAATGCCTGTGATTAGAACAGCAGCCTCCGTGCGACCCAGGGGCAGAGCCGTGACATGTGAGTGGAGGACAGAGGTTCCTGAGGCCGTGGCAGCTGCAGCCCCGGGCTGAAAGCAAGCCTACCGTCCGCCCGCTGGGAGGTCAGTGATCTCTGACTCCACAGCCCCGACCCCTTCTGCAAACCTTGGGGCTGCATGTCATCCCCTGGAGGGTGCAGTTGTGGGGGGGAGCCCCGCAGGTGGGCGAGTCTCCCACTTCTTCAGGGATGGTTTTCTCGTGACCTCTACCCAAGGCCACCAGGAATACCCAACTGCGGTGTCCTGTTGCCAAGGGTGGGGGCCCCCAGATGCGGCTCTGGGTTCCAAGTCCGTTGGCACACTCAAGCAAATCACAAATCACCTCTACTCTCTGGACCTGTTTCCCCGTGGGCGGAAGGAGGAGGCTGAACTCAGTCTCTGACCTGGCCCTTTACCCAAACTCTCACATGCGCTGCTGGCCTACTGTGTGCTGGAGGGGAGCTGGGGACACGCTGCGTGGTGCCTGCCCGGGTTGGCGCATGGCCCAAGGGGACCACCCACGGACATGTACCTCTGCTTGGGAGCAAGGGTAACAAAACCCTCGCCGCCCCAGGGGACAGAGCCCCAGCCCAAATCAAACCCACAACGGCAATCCACCCTCTGGCCTTCAACCCAAGCTTCCTCTTCCTCCCTGCAGCCCTGGGTCAGCTGGGCGGGGTGAGGAGGGCCCTCCCAGGGTTAGGGGGGCGGACCGTGAACCCTGGACAGCAGCCTCGGCCGCCCTTGTGACCTTCCTGGTGCCCCTTCTCTTCACCCAGCCAACATGGCCCACACCAAGGCTCCTGCATCTCCACGGGGCACGCGTGGCTGGTCCCCAGCGGGGCTCTGATGGGCCTTGAGGCAGGATGTCACTTGAGGCCGAAGGAAGTGGGACAGAGGAGAGTGAGGAAGAGCGCGTTGGGCTGTGTGCAGGGGGGAGGGGAAGGGGAAGTAGCCCAGGTCGGGGAGGAAGAGGACAGACAGACGGACAGGGACGGGGGTGGGGGGGATGCGGAGAGACAGAGACGGGCCAGAGATGGGACGGGGCCGGGCGAGAGAGGGAGACAGTCAGGGGAGAGACCAAAAGCAAGACAGGGATGGGAAAGAGAGACAGGGCACAGCAGAGAGACCCGGCAGAGGGCGGCCGGCAGGGAGTGAGAGCAACGGGGAGCAGCCTGGAACCCGCACCACCGTGGCTAAAGGGGTCCTTCCCTGATCTCACCCTCAGCCCCGGCTCCTTTGACTCCAGGGAAAGAGCAGACCACCCCCCTCCCAGCTTCCCCCCCACCCCCACCACGGGGCTCCCCCACAAACTCCCACCTGCCGAGGGCCACCCTGGTGACAACAGCTACACCCCAAACCCCCTTTGCTGCTGTCTACCTGATACTCTGGTTAAATGAATTCAGTATCGTTAAAAACATTTTCAAAGGAAACTGCCCCCTCACACCTTCAATTAACAACGCGCCCTAATTAAAAAGTGACTGCAAAGACAAGGAGAGGAAGTGATCCTCCGGCCTCTTGGCTGAGGCTGCCACCAGCCCAAGGGCCACCCCACACAGCCCACCCCCAGCAGCCCAGCGGGGTTCTGCCCTTTGCTCATCCACAGGACTCCCTGGAGACGAGCACTGAGTTAGCACCCACAGCAGACCCTGTCCAGGCAGCCATCTGAAGGTGGAGGGGAACTTGGAGAGGAAAACTTTTTCCTTCGCCAGGGTAAACCCAGGTTTTCTGACACAGCCAATTTTTAACATTCTCTCATCCCCAACATACACACACACACAGAAAAAAAATCTCAGTGTTGTGAGCTGTACCAAACCAACAAGGCCAGTTTTGTGCCTGTGGGTCCCTTCCCCTAGAAAACCTTTCCTGCCCTCCTCAACTCAGCTAACTCCTATTGGTATAATTTGTACCCTCTCCTCCAGGAAGCCTTCCTTGACTGCCTCCCAAGCCCGTGTCAGGTTCCCCCAGGTGCTTAGCAGCCTGAGTGGCCTCTCTGGCTCACTGCCTCCTCCACTGGAAGGCAGAGGACTGGGCATTCCCTACGTCCCCTCGACATTAGCGGTCAGCAAGGGCCCCAACTCCCAGCACCAGCTGCATGGATTATTTGTCGACTCCATGGGAGAACAGACAAAGAAGTGAAGGCATCCGAGTGCGCTCAGATGGGTTGAAATCAAAACAAAACCTTCTCTGTGCTCCATGAAGATTTTCCAGGCAGAAGCTCTGATGTAACAAGAATGTACTCACCTGGCACCAGTTGGCCTTGCCCACTTCCTGGTCCCCTAGACTCTGCATCCCTGACCCTACCAATCCGACCAGCCTCAGTCTGTCTCACCCATAAAGTGGATACAATGGCAAACTACCCCTAAAGAGCTAAGTACCCAGGAGGCCCTCAAAAGTTAACTGCAATCCTTTTTATGACAACCTTACATTCACCAAATCACAAAACACTATTACTTGAATAATATGAGCAGATGGAGGTTGTCAGACTACCTATAAAAGGCCCAATAATTGTTATTTTCAGGACTTCCCTGGTAGTCCAGTGGTTAAGACTTCACCTTTCTAATGCAGGGGCTGTGAGTTCAATCCCTGGTCAGGGAGCTAAGATCCCCCAGGCTTCCAGCCAAAAAATCACAACATAAACAACAGAAGCAAGGTTGTAACAAATTCAATAGAATTTTTTTTTCCTAAAAAAAGCACTAGTGATTTTTTATAAAAACTGTTTTCAGGTCTGTGGACTATATGGTCTCTGTTAGAACTACTGGACTCTGCTGGGGTAGGTGGAAGAAGTGTGGGCCCGTTTCAATCAGNAGGTTGTAACAAATTCAATAGAATTTTTTTTTCCTAAAAAAAGCACTAGTGATTTTTTATAAAAACTGTTTTCAGGTCTGTGGACTATATGGTCTCTGTTAGAACTACTGGACTCTGCTGGGGTAGGTGGAAGAAGTGTGGGCCCGTTTCAATCAGTTCAGTTCAGGCGCTCAGTTGTGTCCAACTCTTTGCGACCCCATGAATCGCAGCACACCAGGCCTCCCTGTCCATCACCAACTCCCGGAGTTCACTCAGACTCACACCCATCGAGTCGGTTATGCCATCCAGCCATCTCATCCTCTGTTGTCCCCTTCTCCTTCACCCTCAATTTTTCCCAACATCAGGGTCTTCAAATGAGTCTGCTCTTCACATCGGGTGGCCAAAGTATTGGAGTTTCAGCTTCAACATCAGTCCTTCCAATCAACACCCAGGACTGATTTCCTTTAGGATGGATTGGTTGGATCTCCTTGCAGTCCAAGGGACTCTCAAGAGTCTTCTCCAACACCATAGTTCAAAAGCATCAATTCTCCGGCACTCAGCTTTTTTTATAGTCCAACTCTCACATCCATACATGACTACTGGAAAAACCATAGCCTTGACTAGACAGACCTTTGTTGACAAAGTAACATCTCTGCTTTTTAATATGCTGTCTAGGTTTCAATAAAACTTTATTTCATGTTTCAATAAAACTTTATTTATAAAACCAACCTGTGGGCCAGATTTGGCCCATGGGCTGCAGTTTCCTGACCTCTGAGCTAGGTTGTAACTGCTTCAGGTGTGGTCTGTAGACAACAGCACTGGAGTCCCCTGAGAGCTGGGCCTGCCCCCAGCCTGCTCAGTCAGCATCTGCGCCTCGGCGAGACCTCTAGGGGATTCGTGCAAGTGTTCAAGTTTGAGATGTGTGGTGTGTGCTCAGTCACGTAGTCATGTCTGACTCTCTGCGACCCCATGGACTGTAGCCCGCCAGGCTCCTCTGCCCATGGGATTCTCCAGGCAAGAATACCAGAGTGGATTGCCACTCCCTTCTCCAGGGGGTCTTGCTGACCCAAGGATGGAACTGGTGTCTCTTGTGTCTCCTGAATTAGCAGGTAGATTCTTTATTGCTGAGCCACCCTGGGAAGCCCCAGTTTCCCAGTTGGGCAGCTCAGGTCAGAGATATCACTTTCTCTTTTTCTTTTTGCCGCCTCTACCTGAACATGTACTCCGGGAAAAGTGGGACCTGGTGGCTTCCTGAATCTTGCACCCCAGCATCTAGCTGAGAACTTGCCATGTGTCCTGATTTATTTAGCAAGTTACTGAGGGCCCATTGTGGCCCCAGGCCAGGTGCGGGGGTCAAGGCGCTGACTGCAGACATTGCCCCGTGGCTCTCCGTGCAGTGACAGGTGGATGGCTGACCCGCCACGGCAGCCGCTGGGGTTGGGGTGTGGGTTCGAATCCTGGTGCTGTCACCTCAGGCCTACGCAGCTTCAGGGAAGTGAACAGAGTGTCAGTTTCTGGGAAATGAAGCTGTCAATAGAGAAGTGTCTCTCTGGTACCCTGTGAGGGCAGGGAGAGAGTATGGGATGGCGCTCCGGCAGCTGTGAGGGGGCATGGACGTGCTGGGGCAGACACAGTCGCCAGTCCTCATGGCAGAGGGGCCTCCATCAATCGTGTCCGACTCTTTGCCACTCCAGGGTCTGTAGCCGGCCAGGCTCCTCTATCCATGGGACTTCCCAGGCAAGAATACTGGAATGACTTGCCATTTCCTCCTCCAGGGGATCTTCCCGACCCAGGGATCAAACTCACATCTCCGGCACTCGCAGGTGGATTCTTTACCACTGAGCCCCCTGGGAAGCCCTAGAGGAACCTTACCTGGCCCCCAAATAACCCTGTGGGCTAGTCAGGGGCCTGAACNTACTGGAATGACTTGCCATTTCCTCCTCCAGGGGATCTTCCCGACCCAGGGATCAAACTCACATCTCCGGCACTCGCAGGTGGATTCTTTACCACTGAGCCCCCTGGGAAGCCCTAGAGGAACCTTACCTGGCCCCCAAATAACCCTGTGGGCTAGTCAGGGGCCTGAACTGGCTAAGGCCGGACCCTGGGGCCCAGAGAGGGACTGCAGGATGGGGACAAGGCCGTGTTAAGAGCCTTGAGAGGACTCTCCTGGTGGCCCAGTGGCTAAGACTCCACGCTCCCCATGCAGGGTTCAGGCTCGATCCCTGGTAAAGGAGCTCGATCGCACGTGCTGCAACTAGAGATCCTGCAAGCCTCAACTAAGACCTGGAGCAGCCACACTAAAAAAAAAGCCTTGAAGGTTTACAGTGGCAGCAGAGGTAAGAGGCCTCAGTCTCTGGTGACCTAGAAAAGCCGCTCTGGAAGAACTCCTGGAGAACACCAAAACCAGCAGTTTAAAATATACATTCGTACTTAAAGCAACAGATCTGCTCATTCCAATGACACCCAGGCAGGCCCCTGGGGTCCTCAGAGCCTGGAAGGTGTGCACTCAGCCAGGGACCCTCTGGGCTGGGGCACAGTGGGAAGAAACCAGGAGAGCCCAGGCCACCGAAGGGGCAGCTTCAGGACACTCTAGTGTGGCCCAAGCTCCTGAGTTTCCCCAAGAAGGGAGGCTTTGGCATTATTCTCTAAAAATATTCCAATGTTTTCTCCTTTTAAAATAAAACATCGTGGGAGTATACAAGAGCCACCCTGTGGGGTGAAGCCGTTGACTGGCAGCTTGTTACAACCCTGCCTACCCATATCACAGGTGGGGAAACAGAGTCTCAGTGCAGGCAAGCACTCTGTCCAATGTCACACAGCACTCTGGGGGCAGAGCTGGGACTCAGCTGCCTCTGAGCTCTTGCCCAGCCCCCAGCTGCTCATGAGACTGGGACACCGGGGTGGGGAGGAGAAATGTAGACCTCACAAGCCAAAAGCCCTGCGTGTTCTGTCCATCCAGGAAGCTGTGTGGATAGAAGGGCAGAAAAAGGGATGAACAATTATTAATCACATACAGTAATTTTATGATCAATTTTTTGATAAAATATCTAAGAATAATTCTATAATAATGTAATAAGAGCAACTGAGATTTTCTGAATGCTAGGCATAAAGACAGGGTATCTAGAGGCAGGTAAGATGGTAATTAACCGTGCAGACCCTGGGGGCTTCCCTGGTGGCTCAGTGGTAAAGAATCCTCCTGCCAATGCAGGAGAACGGAGTTCGATCCGATCTGGGAAGATCCCATCTGCCTCGGAGCAGCGAAGCCCCTGCGGACACAGCTACAGAGCCTGGGGCTCTAGGGCCCGAAATCCTGTGCCACCGTGAGAAGTCTGTGCACCAGGACGAAGAGAAGCCGCCACTCTCCGCAACTAGAGGAAAGCCTGCGTAGCGATCGATACCCAGCACATAAAAGGACTTTCTTTAAAAGTGTGTAGGCTCTGGGTTCAAACCCTGTCTCCCTACTTCCCAGCTGGGTGACCTTGTGCCAATGGCTTTGCCTCTCTGTGCCTCTGCGTGGACATGTCGGAGGACGGGTGGGAGAATTAAGTGAATCCAAGCACAGAAAGTACCTAGAACACTGCCTGGCACTCAGTGAGCCCTGTTGACCCTGTATTTATAATCACTGCCTCTGGACAGATGGGGAAGCTGGTCTCACAAAGCAACTCCTGATGGCCTAGGGTTTGGGGGTCTGAGCCATCCCCTTTTCCTTTCATCCCTCGCAGAGGCCCCTGAAGGCACCACCAAATCGTGTGCCAGGGCCTGGGGTGGGCATAGTGAGCCCTGAGATTCCTTTCCTCTTTGAGTATCTCTGAAAAGCCCGTCTGACCCCAGGGGGCTGGCGTTTCCCCTAGGGGCAAGGTGGGCACTTTACCCCTGACCCCTCCCGTTAACACCCGCAGGAAGTAGGTCCCAGCTGCGCCTGTATTCTGCGGATGAGAAAACTGAGGCATTGGGGAGTCAGCCAGGGAACACCTCACCCTCGTGTGGAACTGCCCGGATTCAAACACAGGCCAGGGCCCTCAAAGATGCTATGGCCCAGCCCACTCTCTGGCCACAGCTGCCTGGGTCAAAAGTCTGGTCAATGCGGGAATTCACTTGGCGGCCCAGACATTCTCCTCGGGGCTGTGGAAGCCTGGAGTGGAGGAGACCCGAGCAGGGGGCGTGGGAAGGGGCAGGCACCCCAGAACCTGCCCCGGAACAAAACAGAACAAATGTGTCTGCAGAGAGCGAGGAGGCAGGCAGTTGGGACAGGTGGCAAGTAGGGAGGCCAGGAGCCTGCTACCCAGACAGGTTTCCACTCTGCCGCCTGGCAGATCAAAGCCACGACGGCCACACCCGGGCTTTCGGGTCAGTATCAGCCGCTTTTGAGCTGCCACTCTTGCTACAAATTGATCCACGAAGTCAGGTGGACAACACACCTGAGCGCTTTAGAGATCCCAAGGTGCTACTGCATTCAGTCCCCGCCCATTCCCCAGCGGGATACAGAGGCCCAGCAGGGGGCAACCCCCTGCCTAGCCCCCACAGCCCTGTTTCCACTTCCCCAGGCTTCCTTCTCCATGCACAGGATTCAGGATTTTAAAAGGCCAAGAGAGGGAAGGGACGCACGAGTGAACAAAAGCGGGAGGGACCGGACACGGCCACCAGGAGGCCGGGTCTCCACGGCCCTCCTGAAGAGCGGCTGCCTGGGCAGGACCAAGCCGGTGGCTGGGCCCCCGGGATGCACAGCCCAATGCCAGCTGAGGTTCCTGAACCAGCCGATTACAGGCTGAACCTCAGGAAGGACTGGTGCCCTTCAAGCCCCCTTGTGGTCTCACGACACCAGCGCCTTCTGACCTGAGCTCTTCCTGGGCAGCCCTGTCTTATCTAAAGACAAGGAGCGTGGGCGTCCCTGGTGTGGGGGCAGTGACCGAGAAGAGGGACACGGGTGGCCGTTGCTCAGGACTGCTGGCCTCAGGCCCAGGGGGGTGTCTCTGGAAATAAGCAATGGCCCACTTAGGGTATATCTAACTTGCCCAATGGCTCAGGCAGTCAAGAATCTGACTGCAGTGCAGGAAACTCCAGATTCGTAAGTTTGATACCTGATTCAGAAGATCCCCTGGAGGAGGAAATGGCAACCCTCTCCGGTATTCTTGCCTGGAAAATCCCATGGACAGAGGAGCCTGGTGGGCTACAGTCCATGTGGTTGCAAAGAGNAAGAATCTGACTGCAGTGCAGGAAACTCCAGATTCGTAAGTTTGATACCTGATTCAGAAGATCCCCTGGAGGAGGAAATGGCAACCCTCTCCGGTATTCTTGCCTGGAAAATCCCATGGACAGAGGAGCCTGGTGGGCTACAGTCCATGTGGTTGCAAAGAGTCAGACACAACTAAGCATGAATGCAAGATAAGGGAACCTCGCGGCCACCAGGGGACGTCATGGGGGTATGGGGTGGAGCAAAGGCAGGACCAGACTCCACTTCAAGCCCCAGGGCTGCAGTCTAAGAAACCCGTCAGACGTGTCCCTGGCTTCCACATGGAGCCTCAGCTGTCAAGGCACTCCTGCTGGCCTAGGGTTAGGGGGTCTGAGCCATCCCCCTTTCCTTTCAGCCCACGCAGAGGCCCCTGAAGGCACCACCGGATCGTGTGCCAGGTCCTGGGGTGGGCATAGTGAGCCCCAGGATTCCTTTCCTCATGGCCTCCCCTGGTCCCACTCAGGATCTGGCAGGAGGAACCTCAGCAAATATTTCTGTTACAGGAGGACACGGTGCACATGGACCTCACCTAACTGCCCCAGTCTTGATCTGTTTCCCTTCCTCAGAGTACCCAGGGGTTCCCAGTTACTCTGCTAAGGAAGAGCTTGATTTCCTGTGCTTCAGAAACACAGAAATCCTGTGTTTCACCTGTGTAAATTTCATGTGCATTAATTTCACATGTGTTAACTTCGGAGAGGGCAATGGCAACCCACTCCAGTCTTCTTGCCTGGAAAACCTCATGGATGAAAGAGCCTGGTAGGCTGCAATCCATGGGGTCGCTAAGAGTCAGATACGGCTAAGCGACTTCCCTTTCACTTTTCACTTTCATGCATTGGAGAAGGCAATGGCAACCCACTCCAGTGTTNGCAACCCACTCCAGTCTTCTTGCCTGGAAAACCTCATGGATGAAAGAGCCTGGTAGGCTGCAATCCATGGGGTCGCTAAGAGTCAGATACGGCTAAGCGACTTCCCTTTCACTTTTCACTTTCATGCATTGGAGAAGGCAATGGCAACCCACTCCAGTGTTCTTGCCTGGAGAATCCCAGGGATGGTGGAGCCTTGTGGGCTGCCCTTTGTGGGGTCGAACAGAGTCGGACACGACTGAAGCGACTTAGCTTAACTTCTAACTAGCAGGAGTCAAAGCCAGTGATTTGGAAGATTTCAGCTGCAGAAGACTAAATTTGTTCAAGAGCATTATAACTCTCATCTGCTGCTGAGAGGATTCTAAAACAGCGAAGCTGCTTTGGAAAACGGTTTGGCGGGACCTCAAAAGGTGGAACGAAGAATTACCACATGACCCCACAATTCCACTCCTAGGGCTGTAACCCCAGAGAACTGAAAACATTCACCGACACAAAGACTTGTACAGGAATGTTCACAGCAGCACTATTCATAATAGTCCCAAAGTGGCAACAACCCAAATGCCCATCAGCTGATAAACAGATAAACATGATTTATTCAGTGCAATGGAATATTACTCAGCACCCCCCAAAAAAGTAACGAGCTGCTAAAATAGGGACTTCCTTGGTGGTCCAGAGGCTAAGACTCCATGCTCCCACTGCAGAAGTCTTGTGTTCAATCCCTAATCAGGGAACCAGATCCCACATGTCACAACTAAAGATCCAGCTGAAACGAAGATGGAAGATTCCCACATGCCTCAACTAAGACCTGGCGCAGCCAAGTAAATATATTTTTTTAATGCTAAAATAAAAAAGTGATAAAGTACCGCATACTAGCCCATGGATGAAACTTGTAAACATTCTAAGTGAAAAGCACCAATCACAAAAGGCCATAGTGCATGATTCCCTTTATAGGAAATGTCCAGAATAGGCAAATCCATAGAGATGAAAAGTAGATTAGTGGTTGCCAGGGGCTGGGGGAAGAAGGGATTGGCAGTGACCGCTGATAGGCCCAGGGTTTCTTTACGGGCAGTGAAAATGTTCTAGAATTAGACACTGGTGACGGGTGCACAACTCTGTGACTATCTCAAAAACCACTAAATTGAATACTTTAAATGGGTGAATTGTATGGTTTGTGAGTTATATCTCAATAAGGCTATGGTTTTAAAAAATTACGTGAGATTTTAAAAAATAAGGTGATATAAACACATACATTAAATAAATAATAGTACAATTGGGAGTCCGTGGGTTAAAATGGTTCACAAATGACACAATAAACCCGATTTCACAGTCATGGAAACTGAGGCAGAGGGCAGGGGATGACTCGCCCAGACCACATCACTACTAAACCAGAGTGAGTCACACCAAGATTTGTCCAAACCCAGAAGCCTGGCGTAACCATCAAGCCACCAGAATGGGGACAGACCTGCAAAAAAAGGTTAACCAGCAAGGGCCGGTTAACTCTGTGGGATACCAAGTAGAGGGCCCAACGATGCCAAAAGACCCTGACGCTGGGAAGGACTGAGGTCAGGAGGAGAAGGGGATGACAGAGGATGAGATGGTTGGATGGCATCACCAACTCAATGGACATGGGTTTGGGCAAACTGCGGGCGTTGGTGATGGATAGGGAGGCCTGGCATGCTGCGGTTCATGGGGTCGCAAAGAGTCGGACACGACTGAGCGACTGAACTGAACTGAACGATGCCTGTGGAGTGCCAGGGAAGGCTTCCAGGAGGAGGTGCTGCTCAAGGAGGTTTCTGAAGGATGAGCAGGAGTTTACCAGCTCCCCACGCCCACACTTCCCTTCCAACATCTCTACAAGATACAGGGAGTCAGGGGGCCTCAGGCTGAGTTTCACTCCTGCCACATCCTAGCTGTGGGATCTAAGGCCGTGGGCACAAGACCCCTCTGAGACTCAGTTTCCTCATCTGTAAAAGGAGGCAAAGTGATCAGCCCTTCTAACTACCGCACTCAATCGGATGGTTCCCACCCTTCCTCACGAGGGGGCGGGCCTCTGAAGTGGGAAAGCTAGACCTCGACCTCTGCCCTACATAGTAATAACAGACTCTGCCAGGTCCGGCGTGCCCAACCTTAGTGACCATGCCCCCTTTCTCTGGCCGCCACTCCCAGTCCTAGCTTTACAAGGGATCTCCCATTCAGCTCACTCCTCCTACAGCCAGAGGTTTCTGGGCAGTGGGATCCTCTGGTCAAACTCCACATCCCTCCTAGCGGGTGACCCCTTATCTCATGCTCTCGGAGCCCCCCACTCCCCGCTCCAGGCAAGTACTTCCTTCTCCTAATCCCTCCACTTGAGACACGCCTCGCAACTCTACAGCGGCTGCAAGTTAACTTCCACGCGCCCCCTCCCGCGCGTCTCGGCGTCCGCGTGGGGGTCCCCGCGCACGCCGGGGAGGGGTCGGTGGCTCCCACAGCGGAGACACGCTGCTTCCCGCCCCCTCTCCCCTCAATACACACACACACACACACACACACACGGAGACGCTGAGCACCTCCCGGGTTCACCTCAGGATCCGGGTCACGGGGACCGGGTCTCCGCCGCAACCCGCGGAGAGCGCACGGAGCGGGTACGGATCCGCGAGACGCCCGCCAGCGCCGCCTTCCTCCCAGCACCCAGCCCCGGAGCCCGGAGCAGCCGGGCCGGGCCAGGGAAAAAGCCGCGAGGGCCGAGGGCTCCCCGGCGCTCGAGGCCGACCCGCAGGCGGCCTCCTGCCAGTGGCAGCAGCCCAGGCCCCGCCACCGCGCCGCCCCGGGGCCACCTACCGTGAGAGGCTCGCCGCGGCAGCCCCGCGCGCCCAGCGACTCCCAGCTTGCCAGCCGCCCCGGCCGGGGGAGGCGTGGCCGCGGCGCCGTGACGTCGCGCGGGGGCGTGCCTGGAACGTGGTCCCGCCCCCTTTCAGGCCCGCCCACGGCCGCTCCCCATCACCCCAGTCCAGCCTCCAGACCGCGCGGTGGGGCGGGGCGTCCCAGGGAGATGTCCCAGAGCAACCCTGGTCCACAGGCCGACTTACCCCCAGGCCCAGGCAGCTCACCACTTTTCCTCCCGCCGGCAGTTCTGTTTAAGAGAATTTCCCTCTGCCTGTATGCAGGGGAGTGGAATGATCGCCGGGAAGTGGTGTGAGAGAAGAAAACCAGACCCTGGGCAGAGTGCTTTAAATGCTTTTTGCATAAAACAAAAGAGACCAGATTGAAGGGCTGCCCTACAGTTCGTATACATCAGTGGTTCTCAAAGAGGGTGTGACTTCGCTCTCTTGCGGGCCGCCCCGCTCCCAGGAAGACATTTAGAAAAGTCTGAAGACATTTTTGATTGTCACCGCTGCAGTGGAAGGGGGGGCGCTGAAGGTGGGAGTATGTTTCTACTGGAATCTAGTGGGTGGAGGCTTGGGATGCTGCTAAATAGCCTACAATGGAGGGGAGGAGGGCTAACCTCCTTCCCCCCCAAACCAAGAGCCATCCAGCCTAGATGCGAGGTGGAGAATCCCTTACAGACAAGACGAAAACTCTGGGCTGGTAGGTCTCATGTCAGTCTAACTTCTCTGTGCCTCTGTTTCTCCATCTGTAAAACAGCAGGTAATAGACCGATCTGTGCGTTACATGCATGTGGGTTGAATACCTGAAGGAAGGGGAGGCAGGGGAACAGGCTTACTTTTTACTGTGAGCCTTTGTTCTTTTTCCGTTTGAACTGCAAGCCTGGCAGGCTGCGATCCATGGAGTTGCAAAGAGTCGGACACTACTGAGTGACTTCACTTTCACTTTCTTTCATATACTACCTATTTAAAATAATTTCTATAATAGTTACCACCATAACTGCATACACACACACACACACACACACATATTNCCGTTTGAACTGCAAGCCTGGCAGGCTGCGATCCATGGAGTTGCAAAGAGTCGGACACTACTGAGTGACTTCACTTTCACTTTCTTTCATATACTACCTATTTAAAATAATTTCTATAATAGTTACCACCATAACTGCATACACACACACACACACACACACATATTGTTTGTGCGTGTGCTCAGTTCTGTCCCGCTTTTTGCTACCCTATGGACTCTAACCTGCCAGGCTCCTCTGTCCATGGGATTTCCCAGGCAAGAATAATGGAGAGGGTTGCCACTTCCTTCTCCAGGGGATCTTCCTGACCCAAGGATGGAACCCAGGTCTCTTATGTCTAATGCATTGGCAGGTGGGTTCTTTACCACTAGCGCCACCAGGGAAGCTCATATACATATATAATTCGCTTTCTATAAGTAATATAATAATTAGATACTATTTAGGCATGGCTCTAAGCACTCTCTACTTATACATTTAAACCTTTAGTAACCTTGTCAGAGGTCTGTTATCATCCCCATCTTACAGATAAGAAAAAAATGACATATAGATGTTAAGTAATCTGTCCATGTGCAGCCATGTGTTTATCTGTAGCTCATTCATTCATTCATATGTCCAATAAGCAGTGCCTGCCATGTAGGAACTGCCTGCTGGAACTGGCAAAATGAAATCCCCTGCTTCCATGGAACCAGCTGTTACTGAATAATGTTATATAGTGTTTATTGTGCACATACCACAGGCTTGGTGTGACTCACTGCATGATAACCCTGCTGGGTGTTTTTAATGTCCCTTTCTGGGTAGAGAAATGGAAATCAAAGGAAGAGAGGTCTGACTGTAGCGACATGCATTTCCTGAGCACCCTGTGACCCTGTGCTGGGCGTGAGAGTCAGCAGGTAACGCAAGAGCAAGGGTCCTGCATCTGGGTGGGGGGATCTGAACCCTCCAACAAGCATTCTGTGCCTGCTCAGTTGCTCAGACTCGTCCGACTCTTTGCGACCCCGTGGACCGTAGCCCTCCAGGCTCCTCTGTCCATGGGATTTTCCAGGCAAGAGTACTGGTGTGGATTGCCATTTCCTCCTCCAGGGATCTTCCTGACCCCAGGCTAGAACCTACGTCTCCTGTGTCTGGTGCAGCTCCCAGGAAGCATTAGGGAGCTGAAAAGAGGGCGATCAACCTGGTCCAAGGAGAGAGGGCTGTGCTGTTTACACTGGAGCCTGAAGCACGGCTCATGGGTCACAGGAGATTGTGTCGGTTGCAGGGACCCACAGGTATAAACATTCAGCAGGAAGGACTGTTGTCATGAAGAGCAGAGTGGACAGGATGTGGGGTAGGTGAGAGGAGGTCAAGGAGGCCTGCAGGGGTGGATGCTTCAGGGCTTTGTGGGCTAGAAGAAGTCTGGTAGAGATGGAAAGATATGGAAGACGGGAAACAGAGGAAGAAGGGGCCAGCTTTGCTCTCCGCAAAGATCCTCTGGTGGTTGTGCAGAAGAGGACAGGCAGGGAGACTATTTTGGAGGCTGCTGAGATACTCTGAGGGAAGCTGGTCAACCCAGCAGGGCTGGGGGCGTGGAGGGCGTGTTTGGGTTCTAGAAATATCTGGAAAATAAAACTGGTAGATCTCAGTGGTGGCGCAAAAGAAGGGGATCAGAATGATCACCTGGTTTCTAGGTTGGACCTCTTCTCTCAGCCCCCCGACTCAGAAAACCCCTTCAGTCCTCAAGCTGACTGTCCTTGAGGAAGACTAACCCTACCCCCAACCCCCACCCCTGGCAAATGTCCTGATGAGATGGACACTGGACAAGGCAGCCTGGGAAACTGTTGTGACTGTGAAAGTGTAGCTGAAACAGTTTATTCCTGTTTGCTCCTCTAGCCTGTGAACAACTGGGCCAGGAGCATTTTCTGCCTTCCCCAGCATCTAGACAAAGCCGGGCACACGGGAACCCCTCTGTCGATGGTCATCAAAAGCAGGAATAATAAATGTGGCACGAAGCATGTGGATTCTAAACCCCTTTCCTGACATTCAAGAAGATGATGATTCAGAAGCCTGCTATCCTCTAAGCACCTTATAAAAAGGACATTCAAGCTAATGATTTACTCTTTCCAACAACCTCTAAGGTTTTATTATCATTACTCCCACTTTACAGATGAGGAAACAGAGGTTCTATCAGGTAACTGGGCTTGATCAAGGACAACAGCTAGTACATGTCAGAGCTGAGATGCAAACTCAGGATGGTGGTGGGTGGTGGGAGCGGGGAGGCTGAAAGGGGAGTGGGAGGTGACCCAGCAGCGGGCAGGAAGCTAGGACAGAGGGGCAGGTTCACTTCTCTTCCTGGAAGGATGTGGGGTTACCCTAACTAGCTGGGTACCCAGGCTTCACAGAGGGCTTTGATCTTGGGTATCGGATCCAGGTGACTGGCTGTCATGGCAACGTGGCCCTAAAAAGATGCTCATCTCTCTAGAAGCTCCGCAGGGCACTCTAGCAACGTGCCCTTTCCCCAAAACTCAGTTGCACCATCTGGCCCTGGCACAAGAAAGAGGATGCCTCGGGTGGTGCTCCCACCCACGTCCTGCCCTCTGCGCACACAAATCGCGACTTTGTACCAAAGTCCCCGTGCTCAAAATGCTGTGGGCTGCCTTGGTCACTGCGGATGGGAGATGCTATTCCATAACCGAGGGGCCTGGTCTTCCCAAAGGTGTGACTCAAAGACTCATGAGCTGGGATCTGGCGTGGAAATGCAGCAACGCCCCAGCTTGCCCAAGCATTGCATCTTGAAGCTGGCGTTTACAGCAAAACTCATGCAGAATCCACACCGGCACTGAGCAGGCCCACGAAGGCTGTGGGCACCGTGACCACGTGGCCAAGGCCCCTCCGCTGGCACCCCCCAGCATCGTGCCTGTGACTGCTTCTGTTGAGCACCTGATTAAGTAGAAACTGAAAGTTTTTGTTTTGAGGTGAAAATGTGACATCTGTAAGCTCTGAAATCCTGTTCCACGTGGTGAGATGCTCGCATTTCAAGAGACACGTAGGAACTAGGACCCAAGGGAGGGACAATAATAGTTTTATAACTCTCATGTGACCCTCACTCCCGGCCTTTTTAGATGCTCTTTTCTTTTCCTTGTTTCATTCTATCTTGTTACTTATTTTTGCTTGTACTTTGTATTGGTTCTCTGTTTTCTATTACCACATTTTGTTTACTCATAAATTCAGTAGCAAAAGTTAACCGCATTGATAAAAACAAATTAAATATAAAATAATTAGTTTATTTTCTTCCAAGTTTTTTCAGCTGCTTTTGCCAAGTGTATATATTATGCATCAGCGATGCTAATGTGCACATTTTTTTAATATAACACCTGTGAGAAAATAAAAACTTCAACAGCTTTGAGTGGAAAGCAATCTGGAAGGCTTAGACTATAAATGCAAAGAAATTTAAGGACTCACTTCACTGATGGATTTCTAGCATTTCTTTTTATGGGATTCACAAAATTGACATGCTGAAAAAGTTTTGCCTAAATATTAATAAATTTAAATATAATATATATTTACATAGGAATATAAAAAGGTTAAAGTAGTTCTTTCAATAAGTATGAAATAACAGTTCTAAGTGATTCGAAAGGAACTGTTATATTCGAATGGATCGTACTTCTCTTTGCCTTACTTGGATCATAAGATCATGTGGTATCTTGCCTTTGATGAGGTCTAAGCGCTGAAGAAATGTGGAAGTGGGGTCTGCGTGGCTCATACAATCCCACTGCAGCGGTTTCAGAGCTGTGCTCACACACCTTAGAAACTGAGAATGGCCATCTGTGCAGCCTGATACTGGTCTCTGAGGACCATGGACACAGAGACGCATTGCAGAATCATTGAGGGTCATGGAACTTTGGAAACACAGAGTCCCCCCATCAGAATCTTGAGGCTGGATGGACTTGTTTACGCTGCCATTTTAGAGATGGCAAGAATGAGTCCCTGGGTACAGAAGCGATTTGCCCAGCATCTGGTAGCTCCTAGCAGTAGAGCTTCCCTGGTGGCTCAGAGGTTAAAGCATCTGCCTGGAATGCAGGAGACCCAGGTTCCGTCCCTGGGTTGGGAAGATCCCCTGGAGAAGGAAATGGCAACCCATGCTAGTACTCTTGCCTGGAGAATCCCATGGAGGGAGGAGCCTGGTGGGCTACAGTCCACGGCAAAGAGTCGGAGTGTCTTTTAGCAGTAGAGCAGGACTAACACCATGTCTTCTGATTCCTACCCAGGGCTCCTACCTTCTGGTCCGAGACAAGACACCCTGACTTCAAACGCAAGAGGCTGGTCAGGTGGAGGGTGGGAGAACTAGGGTGGGAGGAAGAAGGAAAATGCGTGTCCCAGAGGGGAAGATCTTCAGCTTTGAAGCTCAGCAAGACCACAGAGTGGGGTGTCATGAGGCCCCACTTTTCTTTCCGGCTTCCTCTTCTGCCGCACTCTGCATTCCCTTCTCACCCCCGACCTCCGCCCACTCAACCACCAAGCTCCTCCTCCCACTTCAATGAGCGTCACTTGGACCCACCACAAGCTCTCTCCACCTCTGCGCCTTTGCCCATGGTGCTCCACGGCTGTCGAGTACAGCTGTACAGGTTGGGCACTGCACAAGGGTCCCGAACTAACATCACAGACATCACAGATTTACACCAATACTCTCTGGCAGATGGCAGTCAACTGTCCTCTTGTGTTTGCCTTATTTGGCTGCATTGGGTCTTAGGTGCAGCGTGCGGGATCTTTTCATTAGGACCCATGGGCTCCCTAGTTATGGTCCACGGGTTTAGTTGTTCTGTGGCGTGTGGGATCGTAGTTCCCCAACCAGGTATCAAACCCACGTCCCCTGCATTGCAAGGCGGATTCTTAACCACTAGACCACAGTGGAAGTCCCAGCAGTCAAATGTCTTGAGGAAGAAATATCTTTTTATCATTTGCACAACGGTGCCAGGTAGGGTAGCAGGGACCCTGCTGTTCGCTCTGCCTGGAATGCCATCTCCCTCGTTCATCACCACGTAACCTCCCACTTCATCCTTGAAGGCCCCCTTCAAATACCCTCTCCTCCAGGAAGATATCCGTGGCAACACCTCCCCCAGGCTTTCTGCAGAGATTAATGATTCATAACATCGGTCGAAGCTACTTGTTGATACGGGAGTCATAGGGCATTTCCAGCCTAGGGCATTTGCCATTTGTAGCGGGAGAGATGATGCTGGGTGGAACCTGGACCCAAGACTGAATCAGATAAACAAGGAAATAACACTCTTTCGACTCTTCTTTGATTAAATCAGGGAGAAACAGCTCAGTTTGGGCATGGGCAAGCACTTCTTTCAGACCTCCCTCTTGCTAATCACCCATTTCATCAAAGAGTGAGCAGGCTGCAGGCTAAAGCTTAAGCAAGCAGTGGTATCTGCTGATAATTCGCTGCTTGGCCTTCTGTAAACTATATTTACTTAAATGACTGCTTCCTATCTATGGCATAGGATGCCAGTTTTCCATATCCTGTAGTGTTATCAAGTTTTACTTACAAATCAATGCATTTAAGCACACAATGCTACCTATTTAAACAAACATGATAAGTAACAAGACAGATGGTAAGAAGAGAAGGCAAAAAAAAAAAAAAAAAAATCAGAAGAGTAGTACCTGACGGAGAATTTGAAAACACAGATTTTTTTTTTTAAGACTGTGACTCTGGAACCTGACTGGGTTCAAATCTTGACTTAACAGCTGTGTGACCTTAGGCAAGTCACTTTCCCTCTCTGACCTTCAATTTCCTCACTTGTTAAATAGGAATAATTATATAATACTGGGCTCCTAGAGTCGTCCAAATGCTGAGGCTGAAATACTCNGATTTTTTTTTTTAAGACTGTGACTCTGGAACCTGACTGGGTTCAAATCTTGACTTAACAGCTGTGTGACCTTAGGCAAGTCACTTTCCCTCTCTGACCTTCAATTTCCTCACTTGTTAAATAGGAATAATTATATAATACTGGGCTCCTAGAGTCGTCCAAATGCTGAGGCTGAAATACTCTGGCCACCTGATGCAAAGAGCTGACTCATTTGAAAAGACCCTGATGCCGGGAAAGATTGAGGGCAGGAGGAGAAGGGGACGACAGAGGATGAGATGGTTGGATGGCATCACCGACTCATCATGAGTTTGAGTGAACTCCAGGAGTTGGTGATGGACAGGGAGGCCTGGCGTACTGCAGTCCATGGGGTTGCAAAGATTCGGACACGACTGAGCGACTGAACTGAAGAGTTTCCAAAAGATATACAGAGAGAATGCAAAGGGCTTAGTGGTACTGGCTGGGTTTTTTTTTTTTTTTTTTTTTTTTTAGTTGTAGTTTTTTTAACTTAAAAAAATTATTTTATTTATTTGGCTGTATCAGGTCTTAGCTGCAGCATGCGGAATCTATGTTACATCATAGGATGTTTTGCAGTGGCGTGTGGACTCTCTAGTCAAGGCGTGAGGGTGCAGTTGCCTCATGGCATGTGGAATCTTAGTTCCCTGATCAAGGATCGAACTCGCGTCCCCTGCACTGCAAGGCAGATTCTCAAGTGCTGATCCACCAGGGAAGTCCTGCACTTGCTGTTTTAATTATTACAATGCTTATCAAGACGGACAAAGCCGCGTGCCAACAGAGGCCTGCATCTGTTCATAGACCCGGGAGACAGCGTGGCTTCAGGAATTTTTATTTGCGTGGGGAAGGCGGGGACGAGGCGCCTGCAGCGGCGCAGGCCAGACGAGCGGCGCGTGGACTCACTTGGGCGGCTCGGCGGCCAGGACGGGGAAGCAGCCTTCGCGATGCCACTGCCGGTCACGCAGGCGGCGCACGGCCTGCATCTGCGGCTGGAAGGCCCCCCACTCGTTCCAGTGCCGGAAGTCGCCAGGCTCCAGGAGGTACTGGTACCCACGGTAGCCGGGATACTGGTAGCCAACCCAGCTGTGGGGAAAGCAAGAAGGACGGTGTGGAGGCGGCCTTTCTCACTACCTGGCACCTAGACGCGCCCCCCCCGCACCGGACCCGCGAGTCCTGCATCCAGCCCGGCAGTCTGCTCTCCACCCCTCACCTGTCCTCGCAGGCTGGGGGCACCCGGGGCTCCTCTGGGCAGGCTTGGCCCCTTCCTGCTGGCTCTGGGCAGTGATCTCACCTCTCTGACAGATCTCGGCTTCCTCCTCTAAGTGAAGCGGGGATGGTCATGGGAGGGGTTTATGAGGGTTTGGGGGGCCAAAGGGGAAAATGAATCAGAGTACTTTGCTAAGTGGATTTCATATACATGGTAGGGAGAGTCATGCACATTCCACTGAAAATGATGACCTGGAGCTCAGAGAACAGGATCCAAGGGAGTGAAGACAGGGCTTGGGGACTGGTTAGCAGGAAGAAGGGGCAGTCTTGGTCCAAAAAGGGGTTTCCTTTGTCGGAAAGGGAATTTGTGTGAAGTGGCTGGGAACACACCTGCTGGTATCAGAGACAGATAGTTCAAATCCTAGCTCTGCCGTTTACTAGACAGGTGACTTATCAGAACCCCAGCTTGCTGTCTGTGAAATGGGGCTGATGAAAACCTACCTCACGGGTGTATTGTAAAGACTCAAAGACGATTCGTTGAAAGAAGTTAGCATGGTGCTCGGTCCATCGTCAGCGCTTAATACAACTTATTATCCATGATTAATTTCTAATTCTGTCGTTGCCTCTGCTGGGAGGGCCTTTCCAGGTCTCTCTCAGACCCCCTGCTCATCTTTCAAGGTCTGGCTTAAGCTCCAGCCTCCTCAGGTAAGCCTTGGACCTGCCCTCCACTCCAGCACACAGGACCCAGTCCCAGAAACCTTTCTTCTCCCTCTCACCTCCTGTGTGGACCGTCTCGTCTATCATTGCCGGACATCATCTCGCAGGAGTACCGACCCCCTCCTGCTAGACTGAATAAGCCCCTGAAGGCAGGAGCTGAGGCCCCGTCACCTCTGCTTCCTGCTCTGTGCTGAGCACCAAGCCTGGCTTATTGACAGTGCTTGGCAAATTTCAGATGGCTCACACACTGGAATCCTGGGTCTCAGGGAAGGATAAAAGAGCAAGAAAAAGACCACAGCCCTGATGGTGTTATAGGAACTCAGAAAAGCATCTGGGGTGGAGAGTTAGAGGCCTTCCACTTGCCTCGAGGAGATCAGGGGTGTCTCATATGGTTCTTGGGAGGCAGAGGGATAGATAAAGTGACCTCCTTTGGGTATCTGGCCCTTCCCTGTGTTCTCACGGACATGGGGTCAAGGGGGGGCCTCTGTTTTGAAAGCTTCAAATTCTAGAGTTCGGAGCACAAAGAATCCTCTGGGATTAAGAACTCTGATGTGCCCATTGTTTGGAGGGCAATACTGAGACATGGAGAGGGCTCGTGGCTCACCCAGGTGCCACGGCGCATCAGTGACAGGGTCAAGACCCTTTCGCTACACAGCCTCACCTCTCAGATGTCCCTCTGCTCATGTCCCCAGAGGCGCCGATCTCCCTAGATATTTCGGTTTCCTCGGCCCACCCAGACTGGTCTACTCACATCCACTCTGCTCCAGCGCGCTTCACTATTTCTCCAACCCAAACACCGGGCTAGAAGCCCCAACTCGCTGTACCTTCCCACTTCTTAGGACAATTGCTAGTGTTGTTTACACCAACATGTAATTCATCAACACTTGACTCCACCCCTGCCCCCTAGGGCGATGACACTCTCTTGGCAGAATCCAGGCCTCCGGCCTTTCCTGCTTGTCTGATGTTGCATTCTGTAGAGGGTAAGGGCGGGGGCGGGGGCGGGGGCG
>SJYA01002485.1:886717-900408 GCA_006410615.1 Neotragus moschatus | reverse complement strand
GTTTTCTGAATGTTGAGCTTCAAGCCAACTTTTTCATTCCCCTCTTTTACTTTCATCAAGAGGCTTTTTAGTTCCTCTTCACTTTCTGCCATAAGGGTGGTGTCATCTGCATATCCAAGGTTATTGATATTTCTCCCAGAAATCTTGATTCCAGCTTGTGCTTCTCCCAGCCCAGCATTTCTCATGGCGTACTTTATACAGCCTTGACGTACTCCTTTGGAAAACAAATAGGTATACTGTTCCATTTTTCTAGATTCCACATATATCTGCCTTAATATGAGATATTTATTTTTCTCTTTCTGAGAGGTGGGAATTTAGAGGAAAATATTTTGAGGTAGAAAAAGACAAGCAGAAAGACAGGAGCACCCCAGGGGCTCTGAAGAAAACAAGGAGGGCAGAAGAGGAGNGTTCCATTTTTCTAGATTCCACATATATCTGCCTTAATATGAGATATTTATTTTTCTCTTTCTGAGAGGTGGGAATTTAGAGGAAAATATTTTGAGGTAGAAAAAGACAAGCAGAAAGACAGGAGCACCCCAGGGGCTCTGAAGAAAACAAGGAGGGCAGAAGAGGAGGGTGTAGGAGGGAATGAGGAGAGATGGCGTCAGAGTGAACACTAGGGTCTTGCAGGACCTGGTGAGGACCCCTGGAGGTTTCTGAGCAAGAGAAAGAAGTGATCTAACTTCCATCTCTGAGGCTCCCTTGGCCTGCCTTTACACCTGTGGTCAGTGACATGAAGCCGTGAAAGCAGAAACAGGCAGACCGAGTAGGAGACTCGTATAGTCCAGAGAAGGGATGCCTAAATGACCATAGGTGATAAGAAATGGGATTGGGGATATTTTTTTAAAGTAGAGACCGCAGCATTTGCAGATGGTTTAGTGAGGCGAGGGAGATGGAGATTCAGTTACAACCGATAGATTCACCCATGGGGTCCCTGCAACTTGAACAGTCAACACCTAATCCCAAGAAGTGGGTTTTCCACAAAAACCTCCATCTTAATAGTTCCTGAGTGAGGTCAGAGCTTCTGAGTGGGAACAGGAAGCACCCCAGAGGAGACAGCCACTTACTTATTTTCTGTGTTTCTTACTGTCCCTGTCCATGTTAGAAGCACTTAGAAATGTATGTGTTTATTTAAGAAAATTCGGAAAGCAGAGAAAGAAGAATAAAAACAACCATCCTTCCACCACTGAGCAATTATAAAGCCATGTTGGCATTCAATGTAGGTTCCTCCAGGCTTTGTAAATAGGCCGCACACTTACAACGATTCTCACATTAAAGAATGAGAGCAGGATCAGACTCCTTTGCAATTTTTTCTTTCTTTTTAGCAATCTGACATCATCTCTATTTTGTCACTGATCCATGGCAGTTTTGCTTAAGCTTGTCTCCTACCCAAAATTATCCGTATAATTTTTGAAACAAATATGAACTGGGAGATGATTTCATTCTCATCGATCTCTTAAAAATATGAAACTGATCTAACAGATTGACATTATTCTCCACTTTAGTCTTAAAAGGGAGGGCATTCAATCATCAGATGGGAGAATGGGGCCAGGGCTCTCTAAAGGGCCTTAAACTCTTCCACTGCATGACTTTCAGACACAAGAATCTTGCTTTATATATATATATATATATATATATATATAGAGAGAGAGAGAGAGAGAGAGAGGCGGGGGGGAATTCCCTGCTGGCTCTCAGTGGATAAGAATCCACCTGCCAATGCAAGAGACACAGGTTTGATCCCTGGTCCAGAAAGATTCCACATGCTGTGGAGCAACTAACCTTGCGCATCCCAACCACTGAGTCTGTGAGCCACACCTAGGGAAGCCCGCTCACCCTGGAGCCCACGTGCGGCAGCTACTGAGCCCACGTGCTGCAACTACCGAAGCCTGCGTGCCTAGGGCCTGTGCTCTGCAACAAGAGAAGCTGCCACAACGAGAAGGCCACGCACCACAACTAGAGAAAGCCTTGCACAGCGACGCAGCCAAAAACTAAAATAAAATAAATAAAAAACAAACATAATGAAATTGTGCCATTTGCAGAGATATGGATGGACTGTCATACAGAGTGAGGTAGATCAGAAAGAGAAAAACAAGTATCGCATATTAATGCATATACTAATACATGGAATCTAGAAGAATGGTATAGATGAACTTATCTGCAACGCACAAATAGAGACAGACGTAGAGAACAAACATATGGATACCAAGGTGGTAAGAGGTGGTGATGGGAGGAAATGGAAGATTAGGATTGACATATACACACTATTGATACTGTGTATGAAATAGATAAGTAATGAGAACCTACTGTATAGCACCCGGGACTCTACTCCATGCTCTCTGGTGACCTAAATGGGAAGGAAATCTGAAAAAGAGGGGACATGTGTATGNGGGGCGGGGCCTGGGGGCGGGCCCGCCTTCCCCTTCCCGTCGGGCCCTGGGTTCACGGCGGCGGTGGCCGAGGCCTTGGCCGCGGGCTGAGACATGGTTGCCGCCTGCGGAAGTTTTGTGAAGAGAACCCTTTGGCCCGGGTTCAGACAGGCCCGGCAACCCCCGGGCTGCCTCCCTGCTTCTCGTCCCCCATCCGCCTGTATGCTCAGGCTCCTGCAAACTCACCTCCTCTCTTTCTCCTTCTAAACGGACGCCTGGAAAGCTGTCTGTCCCCATCTCCTCTGGGGGGACCCCCTCATTCCTCCTACCTGCCTGCACCCCGCTGGCTGTCCTGTCCTTCCTCTCTGCCCCCTGGCGTCACTTCTCACGCTCGCATCACTTAGCACCCTTCCTGGCTCAGGGCAGCTTCCATGTGCCCCAGCAGATTCATAACAAGAATGCCCGACTCGGGGAAGACCGAGAGAGATGAGGCTCATGAATGGAGCATCCTTCCCTCAGGATAACCTCTTATCCCCTTGGAGCAAGCTGAGGCTCAGAGAGGGGAGGGGGCCTGCCCAAGGCCACACAGCTGCTAACTGGTGGGACTCCCTCCAGTTTCAATGCCAGCAGACAAACCCAGCGACTGGGCTTTTTGAGTGAAGTCGCTGACTCGTGTCCAACTCTTTGCGACCCTGTGGACTGTAGCCTACCGCTCCTTAGTCCATGGAATTTTCCAGGCAAGGGTATTGGAGTGGGTTGCCATTTGCTTCTCCAAAGGATCTTCCTGACCCAGGAATCGAACCCCGGTCTCCTGCATTGCGGGCAGACGCTTTGCCGTCTGCGCCACCGAGGCTTTGCCACCTGCTTATCCTGACGATTCATCCTTTCGCCCTCAGTGCCTGGCTCAGCACCGGGCACATGGGAGAGGCTCACTTAACACCTGTCCAGAGATTGCACGAATGCCTCTTCCTCTCTCCTTTTTCTGAAACCATGCCTCTGGCATTGCCTGGGAACAAGTGTGTGGGTGCAGACACAGGCCTGGGCTGCGGGAGGCTCAGGAGATGCCTGTCAGTGTTCTAAGAGAAGGGCTGTGGCCGTGTAGGCATTGGGTGGAGAGACCTTTGGTCAGTTCCAGTGGTTCCTCCTTACTTTGGGGTCATGGGCGCCTTCGGTGTTTGAAGAACGCCTTGTCTCTGTCCCCAGGGGGTAGATAATGCCTCCTTTAACTTTGGAGACCGTTCCCAGAGACTCCAGGACCCCGGTCTAGCACAGATCAAGAGTCCCTGGCTGCAGCTTCCTGAACACACTCTGTGAGGAAGAGCTAGCTGGGGCCAAGCAGACCCCTCCCTGGGCCGCCTCTTGAGAAGGACTGTCATCACTCCGGGGTGCTCTGCCCGGCTGTAGGGAGGCCAGACAGCTGGTCCACGTCTGGGGCTTCCAGGCTCTTGCTTCCCCGGCCCCCAAAGTCAGGCTCTGGATCCACAGTCCCCTGGGCTGGCACTGGGTTCCTTCCTGCCTGGAGACGCTCTCTTGCTCTCCCTGTCCTCTGCCCCGCCCCCATCCCCTCTCTCTGCCTTGGCACCCTTCCTCCTCCCCTGCCCCTCCCTCTCGGTTTTCCCCTTTATTCCCATCCTCTCTCTCTGCCTGCCCTCCTGTCTCTCTTTCTGCTCTCTCTCCCCCAGGGTCTTGCCCCGTTTAGAACTCTGCATCGGTCTGTTCTTTGTCTTCCTTCTCTTTTCTTCCCGCCCTCTCTTCCTCGTGCTGCCTCCTCTCTCTCTCTCTCCCCACCTGTCTCCTGATCACCCCCATCTCTCTGATTCTCTTCTATCCCTGCTCTCTGTCTCCCTTTCTCACTCCCCTCCCCTCCCCTGGGGCTCTTGGCTGAGGGTGGGTCCCCTCTTACCTGGGGCCCTGCTATTTGCTGCTGGAGGACAGGCAGGCGGGCAGGCTTGGTGCAGTGGTGACCAGGGGCCGACCCCCCATTTTATAGTCTGGCAGACACCAGATCCTGTCTTCTGTGGCACAAAGTGGCAGCTGGCTCAGCAGGCCCTGGGCAGAGAGTCAGGGGGGGCTTGGAGCCCCGGCCCTGCTGGGTTCCTGCGGAGGGCAGCACTTTCCATTGTGAGCCCGGCACGCACAGCAGAAACCCTGGCCCGCAGCCATATGGCCTTGCCTCTGCCGGGCCCCTGCCCCGAAGCTGCTCTCACAAACCCCGCCGGGAATGGGCCTGTGATGGGGTCCCCACTGGCTGCCAATCCAGGGAAAGCGGGAGCCTCCAGAAGGCTGGTTGGAGACCTGGGTTGGAATCCAGGCTCAGCCACTCTGTGCTGCATGGCCTTAGGAAAGTCTGTCCCTTGGAGCCTCTGTGTCTGTGGTTACAAGTGGCTCAACCCCTGTGGAGTTGCTGCCCAGGAAGGCAGGGGACAAGGGGTAGCACCAATGCATTACCCCTGCCATCTGGGTCAGTCCCCAGGACAGTCCACCTTATCGGGTACGTTCATTACACCCATTTGTCAGATGAGCAAAACTAAGGCACAGAGAGAGCAGAGCCAGGAATGGGCTGGGAGCCAGGGAAACCAGCGGGGAGAGAGAACAGGGACTCAGGCTGGGAGTAGAGGAGAGAGACAGAAAGAGGGATGATGGAGGCAGAAACACAGGTGGGGAGAGGGAAGGGTGGTGGCGACAGGGACGGATGTCAAATGGAGCAATAACGAGTTGGAACAAGGGAACGGATGCCAGAAATCTCCTCCAATCCCCTCATTTCACACTTGGAGAAACTGAGGCCCGGGGGAACCATGGATTTCAACACGGCCACAGAGGATGAACTGACGATTGAGCCAGCGCTGGGGAACCGTGGGGCACTGCCGGGCCATGCCAGCCTGCAGTCTGCCTCCCTGGCCCCTGGTGGTGGTGATGGGGTGGAGGAGGAGGGGATTCTCCTTAGGTTCTTGTTTCTTCTGTGGGGGTCCAGGGTCCCAGACTCCCCACGGAGCCCAGCTCCACCTTGCATGACCCAGGGGCAGCTCTGCTGTCTGCCCACCCCCCACCTCATACCCCCTCACTTCCCAGCCTCCCCCTCAGCCTTTCATCCTGGGCCAAGGCCTTGGTTGTTGTGGGGGGCAGCAACCGCAGGAGAGCCACTGGAACGGGGGCCAAGATGCCTGCGGTGGGGGCCACCCACAGGTCTGGGTTTCAAGGCCAAGAAGTCTGGGGCAGTTCCGTGTTCCCTATGGCAATGGGCGGTCAGCCAAACGGTGGGGGCGGAGGTAGGGGGCCCCTCCTATGCCTCCCTCTCCCCCCCATGCTGGGTGGCTCCACTCTGAGCATCTGACTGACGTGGTTCCTGTAATCCTCATTATTACAGTGGGGGCGCTGGGATTCATCCTCTTCGCAGACGAGGAAACCGAAACAAATCCCTTTGTCCTCTCTCAGCCCATTTCCTCATCTGTAAGAGCAGAATTGGAAGTCACACGTTTTGAACTCCTGAACCCCAGCTCTTAAAAACCATGCCCTCTTGCTTTCATACAAGTATTTTCAAGTAATTAAGGGTGGTCATTAAGTATTTAATAAACATTTAAGCGGAGAAGGCAATGGCACTCCACTCTAGTACTCCTGCCTGGAAAATCCCATGGACGGAGGAACCCGGTACTTCACTTTCACTTTTCACTTTCATGCATTGGAGAAGGCAATGGCAACCCACTCCAGTGTTCTTGCCTGGACAATCCCAGGGATGGGGGAGCCTGGTGGGCTGCCGTCTATGGGGTTGCACAGAGTCGGACACGACTGAAGTGACTTAGCAGAAACATTTAAGAGGAATCATTTCCCCCAGCTTTACTGAAATATAACTGGCAGACAACAGAGGGTAAAGGTGTGCCGAACGTTGGCTCGATACATTTACAAATTGCAAAGTGATTGCCACCTCCCTGCCATCCACATAGTTACTGTTCATGTTCTTGTGGGGAGAACACGAAAGATCTGTCCCCTAAGCAGCATTCGAGTACACGTTACACTATCAGCTACAATCACCATGGTGTCGATTAGGTCCCCAGACTCGTTAACCTTCTAACTGGAAGTTTAAAGCTCCACCTCCCAGCTCCCAGTACTCTCCATCTTACTCTCCACTTCTCTGATTTTGTCTTTTTATGGTTCCATATGTAACTGAGGTTATACGATATTTGTCTTTCTCTGATTTATTTCGCTTAGCATAAGGCCTTTGGGGGTCTATCCATGTTGTCAGGAACGGCAGGGTTTCCTTCTTTCTCAAGGCTAAATAACATTGCATTGTATCTACATATCACTTCTTATATATCCACTCATTGGGTAAAGAGTGGATGGATCATCAGGTTATCTCAGCTATCCACTATTTTGGACAGGTAGGTTATTTTCACATCTGGCTGCTGTGCGTAATGCTGCAATAAACGCGGAAGTGCAGACGTGTCGACAGTAATTTTTTTTTAATTAGCTGTAATGATGCCAGTGATGATGGCGACACATGATGAGCGTCAGGTTCCAGGAGCCGTTCCAGAACAGCGCTGCTGTTCGTGCGTAACTCACATTTACCCTCACAATACCGCATCTCTCAGGCTGAACCCAACTTACCCGTATACCCATTTTACATATGAGGAAACTGAGGCTCGGAGAGACGAAGTAACAGGCTCAAGGTTACCCAGCCACCAAGAGTGGGACGTAAACCCAGGCCGTCTGGCTATGGAGACTGCATTCTTGGCCTTTCACCTTCCTGGCAACCTGATCTCAAAGCTGTGCCTTTGATCACAGAACCCACCCAGAGGGCACTAGGATTGCCATCTCACAGCTCTCAGCTCCGTGAGCTGACGTGGACGTTCTCCAGCTCACCCGGAGGGATCTGGTTTCAGGCACGCTCTTCCCTGTGCCATGAGAGGACCCTCGGGTCAATTTCAGAGGGTGGGAGTCGGGGGAGACGTGTGGACGAAGCGAATTCTATGAACCCTGGATGTTCAGCGGTGCAGCACAGTTCGTAAAGCACATTCAGGCCACCAGCGCCTTCCTTCTGCCCACGGAGCCAGCTGGACCCACCTCTGGGCTTTGTGGGCCCCAGAGGCCCTAGCTCAGCCACCTGTCCTGCCTGCGTCCCTCTGCGCTCCTTCAGCCCCATTGGGTCACCAGCCCCAGATTCCCACCTCTGCACTCTTGCTTAGCAAAAGCATCTCACTCGCTATAAATCCTCCACACCCTTCAGAATCGAGTGTCAATGCCACCTCTGCCATGAAGCCCACCCTGACTGCCCCCACCCGGAGAAGAAGGGAGCTGGTAGAGGGGAAAGGTATAGGCATTTGTGGAATGCCTGTGCCAGGCATGTGACATACTCTCATGCCATTTTATAGTTTATCCTTGCTCCATTTTACAAGAAGAAATAGGGGGAGGACCTGCCCCAGGTCACACGGCTAGGAAGGCTGAGGTGTTTGGGCTCCTGGTCCACCGCTGGATTAGGGCGGAGCTGATTAGAGGGGACCGTCTTCCTCTTTCCTTCTTCACGGGTGACTCCCGAGGGGGCCACCCTGGCCTCTCCCTCCCAGCCAGGGCCAATGGTGCTGACACCTCTCCATCAGAGCCACAAGCAGGGCCGGCTTTTGTTCCCGTCACTCACTTGCTGAGTCAGGGCTCTGTCCCCCCAGGGGCCCTCTCTCCTCCCTGCCTATAAGAGCCTGACCTCAGCCGTTCCCGGGTCTGGCATGTTCTCTGGGTCCATCTCGGTAAGTCCCCGGCTTGGAGAAGGGGTGGGATTCGAGCTCTGGGTGAGCCTCCTGGGAGGCAGGGGAGCCCCTCACCCCCAGACCCAGGGGAACACCACTGAGTCATCCCGCACGCCAGCGTCATCGAACCAGGCTCCAGACCTTGAGACCAGTATCTGCGACCGCTGTCTGAAACCCAAATGATTCCTGTAACCCTTCGGCCTCACTTTCGGCTCTTAGAGCCTCCTTTCTGGGTCAGGCGCTGTCTTTGGGAGGCTCTCAAGCTGAGCACCTTGGCGCTTGCCAGGGGCGCAGCACCCACCCACCTGCAGCCACGGAAAATTCCCCCTACCGAGCAGATAAATCAGCACTGAGGGGGCTTAGAGGAATGGGACCCAGAATGGGCTCATTCTGAGACAGAGAGAGGATGGAAGAGGGGATGGTACTGGGAAGTGGAGGAGGGGGCAGCCCAGAGCCACACTCTGCCCTCTACCTGGGGCACTTCTGGACCCCCCCTGGGTACCAACCTTCTCAAACCAGACTTCAGCTTCAAGGAGGGGAGCAGAGTCTGGGTGGAAGCTTCCTCACCTTCTTCTGTCACCTAGGAAACGAGCGGCATGTCTCTCCAGTGCACCAAGTCGGCGGGACACTGGAAGGTAGGGAGAGGCGCTGGTGGTGGGGGGCAACGTCGGGAGGGGGAGGGCACAGGTCAAACCCAGGTCCTGAGGACCCCTGCCCCACCTTCACCGAGTTCCCACCTCACCCCTGGAGCGGGGCGGTAATGAGGGCCCATTTCACAGAGGATGTAGTCAAGGCTGCGAGAGGGAGAGGGTCTTGCCCGAGGTCACACACAGAGGTTCTTGATTTGAACTTGGAGCTTCCTGTCCCCAAATTTAACCATGTCTCTGGTAGAAAACAACAGGTCTTCCCTGTAGCTCAGAGGGTAAAGAGTCTGCCTGCAACTCAGGAGACCTGGGTCCGATCCCTGAGTTGGGAAGACCCCCTGGAGGGGGGAATGGCAGCCCACTCCAGTGTTCTTGCCTGGAGAATCCCATGGACAGAGGAGCCTGGCGGGCTGCAGTCCACGGGGTCGGAAAGAGTCGGATAGGACAGAGTGAACTGGCAGAAGAGGCCAGCCGGTGACATTGCACAGTCTCTGGGCATGATTCCTTTGGTTTCCTCTGTGTTACAAAAGAAGAAAAAAGAAAAAACCCTAAACTCTCTGAATTTGTCATCAGCCTTTCAACACTGGGAGAGCTCACAGAAAAGTTCAGTTACAGGGGTNCTTGAGAGATGTGTATAAGAGACAGATGTTGCACAGTCTCTGGGCATGATTCCTTTGGTTTCCTCTGTGTTACAAAAGAAGAAAAAAGAAAAAACCCTAAACTCTCTGAATTTGTCATCAGCCTTTCAACACTGGGAGAGCTCACAGAAAAGTTCAGTTACAGGGGTTGTCTTGGGAAAATTGGACTGTTGGTCGCATTACCATGTGGCAACAGTAGGTGGCGCTGAGCAGGGCCTGTGCTCCCGGAGTCTCCGCTCACACCCTCTGGTCCCTGGACCCTGAAGGCATCTGAGTTTGCCGTCCCTGCATTGCCTGGCCTGCCCCGCACTGAGTCCTGGCGTGCATCCCTGACCCCTCACCGTCCCCCATTCCCCCCGCTGCCCAGCACTCTGATGTGGGTCCCTACCTTTTCTCTCTGGTATAGATCGTGGTGTGGGATGAGGAGGGCTTCCAGGGCCGGCGGCATGAGTTCACGGCCGAGTGCCCCAGCGTGCTGGAGCTTGGCTTCGAGACTGTTCGATCTTTGAAAGTGCTGAGTGGCGCGTGAGTCCAGGAGGATCGGAGTTGGGGTTGGGGAGACAGGAAGGTATCTAGAAAGGGGTGCTGGGACTTTTAGGCGTTCGAGGTCCTATCTTCCCAGGCTCTAACTGTACCGGTGTGCCTCCGTGGGTCTGAGATGCTGGGGAGCATGAAGGATGGCAGCGTAAGGTTGCACAGGTTGTGCACTGCCCAAATGTAGCTGGTGGNGGGGGAAGAAGGAGGGGGAGGGGAGGGAAGAGAGGAGGGAAGATGGAAGAGGGAGGAGGGGACGGAGGAGGAGGAGTGGATGGCAGGAGGGAGAAGGGAGGAGTCTTCCTCTTCACTGACCCTCACATTGTTCAAGACTAGACAAGGGCTGGTGTCTCCTTCTCTGAGCTTCCCTTCCCCTCTCTGTAAGAGGGAGGCGGACTCGAGATTCCCAAGAGGTCCATCCTCCTCAACCCCCGGAGCCCTCTCAACCTCCTCTCTGTCCCTGCAGAGCACAGCCTCGATCCACTTACGCCCCTGAGTGGACGTGGAAGGAGCCCACTTCATTGCCATCCCAGCCCATGGCCTGGAGAGAGGGGTAGTCATCACTCAGCTCTCCTTTCCTGCCTAGGAAGTTCTCCTGCTCGAAGATGGTCAGCCTCGAGTCGCGGTGGTTCTGCAGGGAAGAGAGTCAGAGCATCAGGGTGTCAGTCGGAAGCCCCAGCAGGCCCCCGCACCCCAGCTCTCCTCCCCAAAAGTCAGCCTTCCTCGCCAGCCCTCTGGAAGGACAATAAAGCAACAGGCACTGGAAACCTTATAAGAGGCAAAACCTTCCAGAAATTTACACGAAATGAACAAGGACAGCAAGGCTTAGTGATAAAAGAAAAAAAGAAAATAATCAAAAAAGCCAATATGACAGCCAACAGCAGGGGATCGGGGGGTAAGCTGGAATGTTGCACTAGGGTTAAGAGCAGGGTGTAGAGACCTGGGATCAGATCCTGATTCTCCACACACCAGCTGATTGAGCTTAAAAACATGCCCCACATATACACAATGGAATATTACTCAGCTATTAAAAAGAATAAAGCAATGCCATATGCAGCGACCCGAATGGACCTAGAGACTGTCATACTGAGTGAAGGAAGTCAGACAGGGAGGAGGAAATATCGTATGGCATTTCTTATATGACACAGATGAACTTAACTTACAAAACAGAAGGAGACTCACAGACTTAGAGAACGAACTCAGTGGTTGCCGGAGGGGAAAGATGGGGGGGGTGGGATAGTTAGGGAGTTTGGGAGGAACGTGTACACACTGCTATATTCAAAATGGATAACCGAGTTCCTACTGTATGGCACAGGGAACTCGGCTCAGTCGTGTGGCAGCCTGGATGAGACGGGCGTTTAGGGGAGGATGGATATACGTATATGTGAGGCTGAGTCCCTTTCCTGGTCACCTGAAGCTATGGCAACATTGTTAAATTGGCTATACCCCAGTACAAAATAAAAAGTTTAAACAGACAAAAAACCCTGTCCCACAGCATTTCTGAGCCTGTTTCCACATCTATAAAATGGAATTAACCACATCCACTTTTGCAGAACTCGTAAGCTAGGTAAAGGCAGGGATCGCTTCTGTGAGAGCCCGTGTGGGTCCCCATGTGGCCAGAGTGCCTGGGCTGTCTTTGGAACAAGTGAACAGCCGTAAGACAGTATACTAGGTAGGCACCATGGAAAATGTCAATAGGTGAGATTTAATCACCCAGAGGGTGACTGGATATATTTGCAGAGGGAGTAAGGCTGGTTTCCAAGCTTTAGGTTCATTATGATTCAATTTGTACAACCAGGTCATATGCATATGTAGATAGGTAGCCTTAGATGGTATAGATACACAGATCAAGACAGCGATATGGACATCAGTCAATGCAGATAGAATCTGTGGGTAGCACAGAAACCAAGGGAATCTCAAGTACTGATAACAGTAGGCTTCTGTCTCAGAAGTGTGGGTATAAGTGACTTTTATTTTCTTATTCAGCCATATTGGGTTTTCCCCTGAACTTTAGGGGATAAATACATGTGCTGTAGTTATTTAAAATTCATCAAAATTGTTTTTGAAGGAGAAAAATACACCTTTTTGAGCCTCAGTTTTTTCGTCTGTAAAATGGGGGTAATAATACTCACCTCCCCCCATACTCTGTAAACAGTAGCTAAAATATAAAATCAGGAACACTGACAGTGAATTAGGAATAAGACACAGGACCCTTCTTCCTTACATCGCCCTGCCATCTCTGGTACCCAGCCTCTCCCAGTGTCCCTGAGTCATGAAAAGAGGGACACAAGGACTTCTCTGGTGGTCTAGAGGTTAAGACTCCATGTGCCCAACACAGGGGGCACAGTTCAGTCCCCAGTCAGGGCACTAAGATCCCAAAGGCCGCACAGCACGGCCAGAAAAAAGGAAAAGGACACAAAACAGGAAGGAGTTCACATTACAACCAGAGGAGCAATGGGCAGAATGTCTGTGCTGGGCTCTGTCCACATGTACATTTTCCCCCCCCAGAACTTAAGTACCATGGCCCCAGTTTAAGATGAAGAAACTGAGGCTCAGAGAGGGGAAGGACCGCCACAGCTTGAAGCAGTGATACGAGAACTTGAACTCTGGACATCCAATTTCCAAGCCCCCCACCCCCGCCCTCAGGGATCAGGCAGTGTCAGGACTCACAGCGCAGGCCACCGGCCGGAAGGAGGTGAGCCGCTCGGCGGGGTAGGACGTGTTGCCGCTCCACGCGTCCCAGGATGGGTACTCGCCCCGCTCCAGCACATACTGCTGCCCTTGGAAGCCGGCATGCTCAAAACCCACCCACCTGCCGACAGAGGGTAGAGGGTACAAGGGGTTAGGAGGCCTCCGACCCTGAGTTCTAGACCAGTGGTTGTCATATAGGGGTGACTTTGCCCCCGCCACCCCACCCAAGGAGGCATTTTAAATGTCCGCAGGCATTTGTAGTTGTCTTGCTGGGAGTCCGGAAGAGAGATTTGCAACTGGCATTTGTGAGTAGAGGCTGGGGACGCTGCTAAACATCCTCCCATGCACTGGGCAGCCGCCAGCACGGAATTGCCTGACCCCAAACACCCATAGTGCCGACGGGGAGAAGCCCACTGCCCCACCGTGCACCCTGCAGGCAGGGGGCTGGCCGCTTGCAGGCACCCGCCCCCCTAGCGCCTGTCCCTCTGGGCGACGAAGATGAGGCTTGACCAAGGGCTGACTTCAGCTTTGGCCATCTCGTTAATCTCCGTCTCTCTTTTTAAGTTTCTCAAATTTATTTTATTTGTGGCTGCGCTGAGTCTTTGCTGCCGCGCGCGGGCTTTTCTCTAGCTGCGGTGTGCAGGCTCCTTGTTGCGGTGGTTTCTCCTGTTTTGCAGCACGGGGTCTAGGGCATGGGCTTCGGTAGTTGTGGCCCGTGCGCTTAGCTACCTCAAAGCGTGTGGAATCTTCCCCAGCCAGGGATCAAACTCACATCGCCTGCACTGGCAGGCAGATTCTTTACCACTGGGCCACCAGGGAAGTCCTCCCTCTTTTTAAACAAAACATATCTCATGCTCAGAGCCTCAGTCAGGCAGCAACGCTTAACTAAAACTTACTAGAATTATTTTTCACTATATTTTTAGTTACCTTCCACTTTTGGTGAGTGATATTGACTTTTGATTTGTACCTAACAGAGACATTTCAGACCCAACACTGGATATTGAAGGTCTGCCCCCACAGGGCTGCCTCATCCAATGTGCAGACTCTGAATGGCACCACTGACCCCCCCTCCGCCCCCCTTCCCCC
>SJYA01002485.1:857988-877547 GCA_006410615.1 Neotragus moschatus | reverse complement strand
TCTAATGATTTTGACTCCTCGGAAGCTCCTACATTCCTAGGATGTTTTAAGCTTCCTATGCCTCCCGCTGTCGGGAGGCCTCAAACAATCACATGCGCAGCTGTACGAGTCCTGCAGGCAGGCTAGAAAGCCATCAGAGGGGTTTTTGGATTGAAACACTCTTTTGAATGCAGCAGACTAAAGCCCTGAATAGACTTTTTCCAGAGAATGTCAGAAGAGTGGAAAAGCAGGCAGATTCTTATTTTGGGAGGGGGGATGGTACATGCTCAGGAAATGCCAGGGGGAAAACCTGAGATTTGACTCGTCTTTGCCCATCAAATCTCCTGCCATGTGACCTTGTCACGGGTGGGATTCCTCATGCTGGCTCCCGGCAATTCTCAGTATCGTTATTAGTAATACTTCAACTTTCTCTGTCTTTTCACTCCGATAGTCCTCTGTCTTTACCCCAACCCCCTTACAACCTTCCTCATAACATTAACAGTGATGATAAAATTGATGATATACATTCCCTTGGTTTCTTTCTTCTGGGATATAATTTAAACCTCACAGTAACTCCTTGACATTATCATTATCCCCATAAAGCTCATCAAGAACTTGAGGCTCAGAGGCTCAGAGAGGTCAAGCTACTTGCCTGAGGTCACCCAGCCCTCAAGAGCATTGAGCTCACTGTGGGCTGTATAAAGCTTCTGGAGCATTAAAGAGATACTAGGCACAATGGGATTTGTAAACAGTAAATTGCTAGGTTCAGGTCCTCCTTTGAAAGAGTTAAGAAAGTAGCCCCTTACGTGTTAGTATGAATAACCAGGAAACCTTCTCACCTATCCTAAGTAAGCTGTGGGTCCCTAGGGGGTCAAAGCAGGCCATATTTACTGAGTGAGGGAATGGGGAGAGCCTCACTGGAATCTGATGGCAGCCCTATTAAAAGCCAGTCCCAGTCAGAGCCAGAGTGAGGCTGGCAACTATAAAAAATGGAACCCCAGATGTGAGATGGCGGCTGGAGTGACAGGCAATAAAGAGACAATTTGTCAGGGGTGATCGTGGGAGGGGAGGAAAGGGAGCGTGAAATTATTTTTCCTATCTTGCCAGAAGACCAATTCTCCTAGGTTATAAAGGAAGGGGCACTTGAATTATTGATGCTGTTTGTTCAGGAGTGAGTGTTACGGCACAGAACACCCGTCATGCAGAACCCCACACGTGGTACACGTGACCCACCACAGGGTCTGGGACTGCGGCGGGTCTCACACCAACATCCTTTTGGCCCAGAGAGGGAAAAAGACTTGTCTAAGGGCCCGCAGCAAGCACCATCCGCGAGGCTGCTCTGAAGCCTCCTGCCTACCTGTCCGGTCCTTTCTCTGGTCTACAGGGTCCTGACACTTAATGAATTACTTTCTCCGCCACCCCTCCACACTGGGAGCACAGAGGCCCTGACAAAGATGATGGTGGGACAGCTCAGACAGAAAGTAAAGAAACCACCCAGGATGAAAGCAGGTGAGAAGTGGAAGATCCTACACGTCTTGAGTGTGCTTATGAGAGGGAGGGGCGGAGGAGGAGTGAAGAAAGAAGGGAGAGGAGGGTGAGCGCGACCTGGCGAGGGAGCTTTTTCCCGCATCCTGCCAGAAGCGGCTGCGCGGAGCACCGATTCATCACTAACAGGGACCAGAGCAATGATGGCTCCAGTAACGGAGCTCATCGCCGCAGCCCTTTGTTAAGAAACGGCACCTACTGAGGTCTGCTTCGAGCTGGTCACAGGGCCAGGCACTCAACCGCCGCCCCCTCGCCCCCCAGGCCATCTCCCCCAGCTCACTAGCTGAGGGATTTGAGCTCAGAAGCCCCCACTCCACCCCGCGCGCCCCACAGGGGTGGGGAGCCGAGTCTGGCACAAGCCCCCACGATGGGTGGTGGCCCCCGATCCCTTCTTCCTAGGGCTGTTTGCCCATCGCCTAACTACGAGAGTGGTGGAGGGGAAATATCTCAGGATGAGGAGGCTCTTCTCCTGCCTCATGCTCCTGACTCTTCTCTTGACATAAAAACGTGGGGGAGGCAGTCCTGCGGGTTGTGACCGGTTCCTCCGGGAGGTGACAGTCTGCCCTTTTCACCCCAGTTTCACTTTAGAGCGTCACCCGTCTCCCTCTCTTGGTCGAGTCTGCGGAGGACCTGCCTGATTCCAGAGGTGAGGACAACACTGGCGGGCCGGGTAACAGTCACCGTGATTGGCCCAAGGGATGGGCATGTGATCCAGGGGGAGCCAATGAGAGGCCGCTCTGGAACTTTGGACCATTTGGAAGGAGATGCTTTCTACGCGCTAGGTTTGTGAAGTGACAGGTGTGAGATTGGGACTGGCCTTCGAAGGCAATATGAAAGCAAAACCAAGGCAGGGGAAGCCCTAGCGGCCAGAAATGAGCCCCACCATCCTGTTATGCAAATACCCTCTGCGCTGTTTATCACATGAACCGAAAAACACCTCCCTGTGTTTTTATTTTTTCTTTTAAGATGTTTTAAGATGGGTTTGTCATCGACACTTGAACAAATCCTGGCTCTTTGAACTCCCCTAAACCCCTAAACCCATGAGAAGAAACAGAAGCGTTGACAACTTCCTCTCCTTGTCCCTAATCAGGGGCCCTGGTAGCTTTCCTTTTGGGCCTCCTTTGGGCGCCCTTTTTCCTCACCTGTATCTTAGAAGCTCTTGTTCTTTCACCTCCCCCCCCAACCCCCGCCGGCTGTTCTTGGCCTTAGTGACCACCATCTCTCCACCGCTGGCTCCGTCTCCTCTTCTCCCACAAGGCGTTATCAACCCCTTGCTCAGGTAAGAAGACAGGTTCGCACGTGCAAGTGAATGTGCTTTTTTGCACAGAAAATGGGAAGCAGGGCTGAGACTCAAAACCAGGGACTCGTGACATTCTGGCCAGGGCTCTTCCTCCTTCCTCTGTGAGGAAGCAGTGCAGTCTGCCCTAGCCTGAGACCGATTTCTTTTCTTTTCTTTTTTTTTTTTGAGACCGATTTCTTCACTGAGGTTCAACCGAAGGCTCCACCGTAGTTCACCGAGGTAGCTCAAGCACTTTCCGGCCTCTCCAGTCCACTGGGCCACCTTGCTGCTGCTGCTAAGTCGCTTCAGTCGTGTCCGACTCTGTGTGACCCCATGGACGGCAGCCCACCAGGCTCCCCCATCCTTGGGATTCTCCAGGCAAGAACACTGGAGTGGGTTGCCAGTTCCTTCTCCAATGCAGGAAAGTGAGAAGTGAAACTGAAGTCGCTCAGTCGCGTCCGACTCTTCGCGACCCCATGGACTGCAGCCTATCAGGCTCCTCCGTCCATGGGATTTTCCAGGCAAGAGTACTGGAGTGGGTTGCCATTGCCTTCTCCGTGGGCCACCTTGGGAATCTAACAAACCTCCACCCGAGACCTGCGCCGCCCCGCCCCCTGGTGGTCATATGTGAAAACACACCTCCTAAAGGCTGTCAGGAGACTGTTCTACCATGGGCAGGTCGAGTAGGGAAAGGGGTGGTGGAATACGGATTGGTGGGACAATTTCTAGGAACTTTGGAATCTGAGATTTGATTAGGGGCCTGATGTTCCTGATGTGGCTGTTCGTCTGCCACACCTGTGTTTCTAACTTCCTTTCTCCTTGTAGACCTTGGATACCTTCGATAGGAACTGCATTCTCTCTTTGCCTTGACTGCCGGGATGCTGGGACCAAAGTACAACCCACCACCAGCAACTAGGCAGTTCCAGGTGGCAGGCATTTGGAGGAGGAGCTTAATCCCTGACTCCATATTCCTTTCTGTGAGCCTCATTTTCTCTATGGTATATTTAGTTTTTTGCCTGGGCTTGAGGGCATCCTTAATCTTCTTTAAAGAATTTTTAAGTTCAAAAAAATCTATTTACTTATTTTTTGGCTGTGGTGGGCCTTCCTTGTGTCACACTTTCTCTACTTGCAGCGAGCAGGGGCTTCTCTTCGTTGCAGGGCACGGGCTTCTCATTGCCGTGGCGTCTCTTGCTGTGGAGCACAGGCTCTAAGGGGCGGAGGCTTCAGTAACTGCAGTGTGTGGGCTCAGTAGTTGTGACGCACGGGCTTAGCCACTGCTCGGCATTCACATCTTCCCAGATCAGGGGTCGAAACTGTGTCCTCTGCATTGCAAGGCAGATTATTAAACATTGGACCACCAGGGAAGCNTCTAATGATTTTGACTCCTCGGAAGCTCCTACATTCCTAGGATGTTTTAAGCTTCCTATGCCTCCCGCTGTCGGGAGGCCTCAAACAATCACATGCGCAGCTGTACGAGTCCTGCAGGCAGGCTAGAAAGCCATCAGAGGGGTTTTTGGATTGAAACACTCTTTTGAATGCAGCAGACTAAAGCCCTGAATAGACTTTTTCCAGAGAATGTCAGAAGAGTGGAAAAGCAGGCAGATTCTTATTTTGGGAGGGGGGATGGTACATGCTCAGGAAATGCCAGGGGGAAAACCTGAGATTTGACTCGTCTTTGCCCATCAAATCTCCTGCCATGTGACCTTGTCACGGGTGGGATTCCTCATGCTGGCTCCCGGCAATTCTCAGTATCGTTATTAGTAATACTTCAACTTTCTCTGTCTTTTCACTCCGATAGTCCTCTGTCTTTACCCCAACCCCCTTACAACCTTCCTCATAACATTAACAGTGATGATAAAATTGATGATATACATTCCCTTGGTTTCTTTCTTCTGGGATATAATTTAAACCTCACAGTAACTCCTTGACATTATCATTATCCCCATAAAGCTCATCAAGAACTTGAGGCTCAGAGGCTCAGAGAGGTCAAGCTACTTGCCTGAGGTCACCCAGCCCTCAAGAGCATTGAGCTCACTGTGGGCTGTATAAAGCTTCTGGAGCATTAAAGAGATACTAGGCACAATGGGATTTGTAAACAGTAAATTGCTAGGTTCAGGTCCTCCTTTGAAAGAGTTAAGAAAGTAGCCCCTTACGTGTTAGTATGAATAACCAGGAAACCTTCTCACCTATCCTAAGTAAGCTGTGGGTCCCTAGGGGGTCAAAGCAGGCCATATTTACTGAGTGAGGGAATGGGGAGAGCCTCACTGGAATCTGATGGCAGCCCTATTAAAAGCCAGTCCCAGTCAGAGCCAGAGTGAGGCTGGCAACTATAAAAAATGGAACCCCAGATGTGAGATGGCGGCTGGAGTGACAGGCAATAAAGAGACAATTTGTCAGGGGTGATCGTGGGAGGGGAGGAAAGGGAGCGTGAAATTATTTTTCCTATCTTGCCAGAAGACCAATTCTCCTAGGTTATAAAGGAAGGGGCACTTGAATTATTGATGCTGTTTGTTCAGGAGTGAGTGTTACGGCACAGAACACCCGTCATGCAGAACCCCACACGTGGTACACGTGACCCACCACAGGGTCTGGGACTGCGGCGGGTCTCACACCAACATCCTTTTGGCCCAGAGAGGGAAAAAGACTTGTCTAAGGGCCCGCAGCAAGCACCATCCGCGAGGCTGCTCTGAAGCCTCCTGCCTACCTGTCCGGTCCTTTCTCTGGTCTACAGGGTCCTGACACTTAATGAATTACTTTCTCCGCCACCCCTCCACACTGGGAGCACAGAGGCCCTGACAAAGATGATGGTGGGACAGCTCAGACAGAAAGTAAAGAAACCACCCAGGATGAAAGCAGGTGAGAAGTGGAAGATCCTACACGTCTTGAGTGTGCTTATGAGAGGGAGGGGCGGAGGAGGAGTGAAGAAAGAAGGGAGAGGAGGGTGAGCGCGACCTGGCGAGGGAGCTTTTTCCCGCATCCTGCCAGAAGCGGCTGCGCGGAGCACCGATTCATCACTAACAGGGACCAGAGCAATGATGGCTCCAGTAACGGAGCTCATCGCCGCAGCCCTTTGTTAAGAAACGGCACCTACTGAGGTCTGCTTCGAGCTGGTCACAGGGCCAGGCACTCAACCGCCGCCCCCTCGCCCCCCAGGCCATCTCCCCCAGCTCACTAGCTGAGGGATTTGAGCTCAGAAGCCCCCACTCCACCCCGCGCGCCCCACAGGGGTGGGGAGCCGAGTCTGGCACAAGCCCCCACGATGGGTGGTGGCCCCCGATCCCTTCTTCCTAGGGCTGTTTGCCCATCGCCTAACTACGAGAGTGGTGGAGGGGAAATATCTCAGGATGAGGAGGCTCTTCTCCTGCCTCATGCTCCTGACTCTTCTCTTGACATAAAAACGTGGGGGAGGCAGTCCTGCGGGTTGTGACCGGTTCCTCCGGGAGGTGACAGTCTGCCCTTTTCACCCCAGTTTCACTTTAGAGCGTCACCCGTCTCCCTCTCTTGGTCGAGTCTGCGGAGGACCTGCCTGATTCCAGAGGTGAGGACAACACTGGCGGGCCGGGTAACAGTCACCGTGATTGGCCCAAGGGATGGGCATGTGATCCAGGGGGAGCCAATGAGAGGCCGCTCTGGAACTTTGGACCATTTGGAAGGAGATGCTTTCTACGCGCTAGGTTTGTGAAGTGACAGGTGTGAGATTGGGACTGGCCTTCGAAGGCAATATGAAAGCAAAACCAAGGCAGGGGAAGCCCTAGCGGCCAGAAATGAGCCCCACCATCCTGTTATGCAAATACCCTCTGCGCTGTTTATCACATGAACCGAAAAACACCTCCCTGTGTTTTTATTTTTTCTTTTAAGATGTTTTAAGATGGGTTTGTCATCGACACTTGAACAAATCCTGGCTCTTTGAACTCCCCTAAACCCCTAAACCCATGAGAAGAAACAGAAGCGTTGACAACTTCCTCTCCTTGTCCCTAATCAGGGGCCCTGGTAGCTTTCCTTTTGGGCCTCCTTTGGGCGCCCTTTTTCCTCACCTGTATCTTAGAAGCTCTTGTTCTTTCACCTCCCCCCCCAACCCCCGCCGGCTGTTCTTGGCCTTAGTGACCACCATCTCTCCACCGCTGGCTCCGTCTCCTCTTCTCCCACAAGGCGTTATCAACCCCTTGCTCAGGTAAGAAGACAGGTTCGCACGTGCAAGTGAATGTGCTTTTTTGCACAGAAAATGGGAAGCAGGGCTGAGACTCAAAACCAGGGACTCGTGACATTCTGGCCAGGGCTCTTCCTCCTTCCTCTGTGAGGAAGCAGTGCAGTCTGCCCTAGCCTGAGACCGATTTCTTTTCTTTTCTTTTTTTTTTTTGAGACCGATTTCTTCACTGAGGTTCAACCGAAGGCTCCACCGTAGTTCACCGAGGTAGCTCAAGCACTTTCCGGCCTCTCCAGTCCACTGGGCCACCTTGCTGCTGCTGCTAAGTCGCTTCAGTCGTGTCCGACTCTGTGTGACCCCATGGACGGCAGCCCACCAGGCTCCCCCATCCTTGGGATTCTCCAGGCAAGAACACTGGAGTGGGTTGCCAGTTCCTTCTCCAATGCAGGAAAGTGAGAAGTGAAACTGAAGTCGCTCAGTCGCGTCCGACTCTTCGCGACCCCATGGACTGCAGCCTATCAGGCTCCTCCGTCCATGGGATTTTCCAGGCAAGAGTACTGGAGTGGGTTGCCATTGCCTTCTCCGTGGGCCACCTTGGGAATCTAACAAACCTCCACCCGAGACCTGCGCCGCCCCGCCCCCTGGTGGTCATATGTGAAAACACACCTCCTAAAGGCTGTCAGGAGACTGTTCTACCATGGGCAGGTCGAGTAGGGAAAGGGGTGGTGGAATACGGATTGGTGGGACAATTTCTAGGAACTTTGGAATCTGAGATTTGATTAGGGGCCTGATGTTCCTGATGTGGCTGTTCGTCTGCCACACCTGTGTTTCTAACTTCCTTTCTCCTTGTAGACCTTGGATACCTTCGATAGGAACTGCATTCTCTCTTTGCCTTGACTGCCGGGATGCTGGGACCAAAGTACAACCCACCACCAGCAACTAGGCAGTTCCAGGTGGCAGGCATTTGGAGGAGGAGCTTAATCCCTGACTCCATATTCCTTTCTGTGAGCCTCATTTTCTCTATGGTATATTTAGTTTTTTGCCTGGGCTTGAGGGCATCCTTAATCTTCTTTAAAGAATTTTTAAGTTCAAAAAAATCTATTTACTTATTTTTTGGCTGTGGTGGGCCTTCCTTGTGTCACACTTTCTCTACTTGCAGCGAGCAGGGGCTTCTCTTCGTTGCAGGGCACGGGCTTCTCATTGCCGTGGCGTCTCTTGCTGTGGAGCACAGGCTCTAAGGGGCGGAGGCTTCAGTAACTGCAGTGTGTGGGCTCAGTAGTTGTGACGCACGGGCTTAGCCACTGCTCGGCATTCACATCTTCCCAGATCAGGGGTCGAAACTGTGTCCTCTGCATTGCAAGGCAGATTATTAAACATTGGACCACCAGGGAAGCCCCTGAGGGCAAGGTTATAAGCCAGTTTCTGTGTGTGTGTGTGTTAGTTGCTCAGTCGTGTCTGACTCTTTGCAACCCCATGGACTGTAGCCCCCCAGGCTCCTCTGTCCATGGGATTCTCCAGGCAAGAATACTGGAGTGGGTAGCCATTCCCTTCTCCAGGGGATCTTCCTGACCCAGGGATCCAACCCAGGTCTCCCTCACCGTGGGCAGATTCTTTACCATCTGAGCCACCAGGGAAGCCCAATAAACCACTTTAATTCCCTTCTTTGTGGGGGACAGGGCTGACAACCCACCACCAGCAACTAGGCAGTTCCAGGTGGCAGGCATTTGGAGGAGGAGCTTAATCCCTGACTCCATATTCCTTTCTGTGAGCCTCATTTTCTCTATGGTATATTTAGTTTTTAAAAATGGGTTAAAAATTCAGAAAGAGCTTCCTACCTTCTACAGGCCTTGTTTCCTCCCCTATAAAGTGGGCACAGGAAGCCCTGCCCTGTGGGGTTTTGTAGGAGCCTGCAGAGATGCCCAGCGCCTGCGTGTCTCCCATCTCTGTGCCACCACCCTGCCCCGGGCTCTCTGCTGCTTTTCAGGGGCAGGCTGGGATGCAAAGAGGATCCAAAGCCCACATCACTTTGCCTCCACTCCCACTCTGTGCTCTGGAGACCCACTGGGCGCCCCTGCTAGAGTCTGGTGCCCTGAGCCTCACCCCTATCTGCCTCCTGGAGGACTTCTGGCCTCCAGAACTTTCTGCCTCCTGCCTGCAGACGCCGCAGCATTCCCAGCCGATCTGCGGAGAGTCCAGATGCATCTCATAAATAAAGAATGCGCTGTTCCTGCAGAATGGCTGTGGCGTGGCCACGTGGGGGTGGGGAGGTAGGGAGGACTGCATGGGCTGCTGCTCCCAGACCAGTGCGGGGGGCACTCGGACAGCCCGGGAAGGTGTAACGGGGCCAGATCTGGATGCAGACTGCTGGGGCTGAATCTTGGCTCAGACACCTCCTAGCTGTGTCCCTCAGCTTCAATTTCCGTGTCTATAAAATGGGGATAATATCAGTACTGGCACCATGGGCTGTTATGGCCATTGCACTTCGAGCGTTTAGCCCAGGAGCTGGAACACAGTAAATGCTCAGTGACTGTTATTATTTGCCCCGAATTTCCTTAGTCGTCTTCTTCAAGAGCTTTGCATGTGCTTCTGCTCTGGGGATCTGTGAGGGTGGGGTTCACACTGCGTCTGAGTCGGGGAGGAGATGATGGGCTGCAGGAAAGAGAGGACCCAGCGGGAGGGGCTCGAGGCGACGGCAGCAGGTGTTCGGAGCAAGGGCTGAGGACACACCACTAACTCACAAAGGCAGACAAGTTCTGGCAAGCGGACAGCGGCTCTGCAGCCATTTCAGCGTGGGCGCTTGAGCTGGTTGATTGGCTTCTAAAGGAGAGGGTGACCTTTGGAAGGCAGACACAGGTTATACCGTCAGCATGCCTGCGTTGCAACAAAGCCTTGGGTGGGTCACTTTCCTTCTCTGGGTCTTTGTCTGTCCCTCTATAAAATGGTTTCTGAGGAGCGTTCCAGAACTACAGCATTTACACCTGAGGGTTTAGTCGTTCTTTTGACCAACATACATGGAGGGCCAACTGTGAGTCAGACCCTGGGGCAAGCTCTGGTGGTGCAATGGTGGAAAAACAGCAGGTTCCTCCCATAAGGGATCTCATGAGCTGGTGTGTGTGTGTGTGTGCGTGTGTGTATACACACAGACAAACAAATAGCTATGTAATCTCAAATTAAAAGCAGCCCTGAAGGAGCGGGACATGGGTCAATCAAGGAATGTGTGTAACAAATGGCCTCGACTTTGACCAGGAGGCTGGAGAAGGTTTCACCCCTTCTCCAAGTGTCCTTGTCTGAGACAAAAACATGGGCGGGGCCGGGGGCGGGGGCCAGGTGGCAGATGGAGCAGGAGCGTGGTGAGGGATGGACGTGGGACCGTCAGCAGGAATCAGCCAAGGCAGGGCCTTACCGGGAAGGCAAGGTGCTTACTCTTCATCCTGCGACCCTGAAGGGCTGTGGGCTGGAGTGGGGGGCAATGAGGTCAGCTTTGCATTTCGAGACTCTTCTGGCTGGAGTGAGGGGAGCAGACGGGAGGGAAGCCGAAGGTCCCAGGCGGGGGTGATGGAGGCAGAGAGCCCGGTGGCCGTGGGTGGGGTGAGCAGGGTTTGGCGCGTGCGCAGAGCACGCACTGACGGGGCTGTGGGCGCACCGGGTCTGGGAGTGAGGCTCTGCAGGGAGCGTCTCCCCCTTTCTGGTTCCTTCCGGCCCCTCCCTGGCTCTGCCAGCATCTGCCCTTACAGGAGAAGAAATGGGCTGTGAGGGCGGGCAGGACGGGGAGAGGCTGGCCGGCTGCAGCACCTGCTGGGGCGGCTGGGGAGGCCAGGGAGCAGGTGCGGGACGTCTGTTTGCAGACGGATGACGAGATGGGCTGTGTGAGAATGGCACACACGCTGCCTGCCTTCTCTGTTGTCTGGACACAAAAGCGCAGACAAAGGAGCAGCAGGGACACAGGACGCACAGAGGCTGGCTCACACAGCACACACACGCGTGTGCACAATGCACTCACACACGTGCACGCACACACACATGAACACACGCACACACATGCACACGTGCACACATGCACACACACAAAGTACATGTATACACACGCGCATGCACACACACGCGCATGAACACACACGCACACGTATACACACGCGCGCACACATGCACACGCATACACACAGGTATACACACGCGCGCACATGAACACACACACACATGCACACGTATACACACGCACACATGCACACGTATACACACACGAACACACACACAAAGTACACGTATACACACGCGCACGCACACGCGCACATGAACACACACATGCACACGTATACACACGCACCCACACATGCACACACATGCACACGTATACACACACGTATACACACGCGCATGCACACACACAGACACACTCACACATGCCAAACCCTGGTCACCCCACCCACTGCCACCAGGGTCTCTGCCTCCATCATCCCCGCCTGGGAACTTCGGCTTCCCTCCACACACACACACACACACACACACACACACGCCTGAACAAAGGGGAGGGAGGCAGGGGCTGGCCCTCACAGAACAAGGAGCCAGGTGGGGATGGGGAAGGCTTGTGTGATCTCGGGCAAGGCCGCTTGGTCTCCGAGCCTTGCTCTGGGCACCTCAAACAAAGAGGCTGGCGGACACCAGTTAACCCTGAACCTTGCGGGTCCGATGGTCTCTTCCATAAAGGATAACTGATTGGGGGGGGGTCCATAAAGTCAAGGGTACACTTTCAGGTCCTACGGGTGGTGATGGTAAAGAAGGTGACTAAGAGTGTGGTGTGGAGTCCACACCAACCTGTACTGAGTTAAACCGACAGCTTGGACACGCATGTGTGAAAGAGCAAGTGAACGGTGGACAGGACTTGCTACCTACACGCCCCGCCACCTACACGCCCTGCTGCCTACATGCCCTGCAGACAGGGTTGATGCCTGAGGAGTTTCTGAGACCCATTTATCATAATTTCTCAGGACTAAGAACTCTGGGTCTTGGTCTCTAATGGTTCTTCAGTAGAGAGAGGAGAGAGGTGGGCAGGGGGATATTTACCGACCATGCCACCTGTCTCCGGCAATCGAATCCCTTAACTGTTCTGAAAGCCCCACAGGACAGGTTGTGTTGTGCGCCTTTCACAGAAGAAACCGAGGCCCAGAGCGATGTCACGTCGTGAGTAAAGGGCAGATTCCAGCTCACGTCGGCCTGACTCCCACATCCCTTTCTCGGCTGCCAACTGAGCTGAGAGGAAGGTAGAGGAAAGAAGCAAGTAGCCAGGTGGCAGAGAGCCTGGCAGTGCCTGGTGGGTGCCTCCTCATTGCTGGACAAAGACGGACGCCTGGTAATGTTGCCTGGACACCTGGATACAGCTATGCCTAAGACAGTTACAGTGACGACTTATTTTTCTGCCACTTGAAACAGAAAAGGTTCCAAAAAGGAAGAGTTATACTTCCTGTGACTTTCAGTTCCTGGTCCCTGGTACCGTGTCTGGCACTCAGTAGGCCTTTTACTGACCTGAAAGATGAGTTGGGTCATTAATATATAAATTCTCCCAAGTCCCCTGAACTTCGTCATGATGGCATTGCTCCCATGACTTCTGCTCTTTCCCCAACTAGGTGGGAGCTTCAAGCAGGTGGGGGGGGGAGGGCTCTGTATTACTCACCAGCATATGCCGGGTTGGCACCCAGAGGGTGGAAGCTTCTCAAACTGGGGAGACCTTGGATTCGTGGAGGGCAGGGTGGGCTCTGCTGGGTAGGACTGGGCAGTGGTGGGTGATGGAAGTAGGCAGCACACCCCATGGCATGTCCCCGGGACCCTCACCATGCCCGGGCACCCCAGTGGCTCCGTGCTGTGGGCCCTGTGACTCCCTGATGACTGCTGTCTCCGGCCAAGGGCATCTGTTGGGTGTGCGCCTGGAGCAGCCTGGAGGAGGCAAGGGGTTGATGTGTGGGGAGCATCCTTCAACCACACAGGGTGAGAGTTGGGGACAGGCGCCCTGATTCCCTGGACCTCACGAGGGACAGCTCAGGCGTGCCCCACCTGTCAGAGCACCTCAGCCGGGCAGCGGCCACAACCACTTGCTTGTTACAGACTAGAGTGTGTCTCCCTAAAGTCATAGGTGGAACTGAGTATGACCCCAGTGTGACTGTATCTGGAGATAAGGCCCTTACGGAGGTCACGGAGATTAAGTGGGGCCCTGACCCCATAGGACTGGGGTTCGGATAAGACCAGGGGTATACACACAGACGAGCGGCCTGCTGGGGAAGCAGCGGGAAGGCGGCCTTCTGCAAGCTGCGGGGAGAGGCCTCTGGAGACAGCCCCACTGCCCCTGTGACCTTGGCCTTCCAGCCTCCAGAACCGTGAGAAGATAAATGCCTGCGGCTGAAGCCCTCTGTCTGTGGCGTTCTGTTACGGCAGCCCTAGTAGAGCGATGCCCTCACTGATCCGCCCAGTCTGGCTCTTCTGTCTTCCTCGTCTTCCTCCGTCAGTCCACTCTCCAACGCGTCCGCTTCATCCTGGGATCAGCTCCAAGTCAACTACGAGTGCGTGAATCCTTGTCTCAGAGTCTGTATCTTGGACAGCCCAGGCTCATACTCCTCTCCACGCTTTATCTAGTGGCACTGCTGGCCTTTGCGCTTGAAGGCAGCCCCTGGGGGCAGAACAGAGAAAAGACTGGAAAACACGGAACTGTACTCACTCACCCGTGGCAGTGAAGCTGAGCCAGTAATGTCCGTCCTGGACTGAGGGAGATATTAACCACTGCTGTGTATGCCCAGGGCAGGGCGGTGAATGGACCCCAAAGTGTCCCTAGCAAGGTGGTGGCATCCAGCTGACCGCAGGCCAGCACATCCTTTCTAGGGGAAGGCCTGGGTGAGCGTGAATGCAGATGGTTTTTTTTTTTCAGTGATTCGGAGCGCAGCTTTTGGAAACAGTGCTGAGCCTGAATCTCTGCTTCAGCACTTTTTAGCTGGCTGACCTGGGGTAAATCACACCCCTTCTCTGAGCCTCAGTCTCCTTATCAGATGGAGATGATATTGACATTTTCTCAGAGGATGCTGGGGGTGGGGGATGTGGGTAAAACCCTTGAACAGTGGCACGTTAGTGGGGCAGGATAAGTTCATTGCTTCTGAAGGTGATGATGGGGTGGGGAGTGGGGGGGGGAGAGGGAGGTCGCCGGGAACGTTGAAGGGCATACGCTTTTCGTGGCCATGCCACACACAGCTCTCCTCTGCGGTACAAGCACTTTCCCCTGAATTTAGGGAGATCCACCCTCATCCCTCTTGCCTGGAAAATCCCAAGGACGGAGCAGCCTGGTAGGCTGCAGTCCATGGGGTCGCTAAGAGTCAGACATGACTCAGTGACTTTCCTTTCACTTTTCACTTTCATGCATTGGAGAAGGAGATGGCAACCCACTCCAGTGTTCTTGCCTGGAGAATCCCAGGGACAGAGGAGCCTGGTGGGCTGCCGTCTATGGGGTCGCACAGAGTCAGACACGACTGAAGCAACTTAGCAGCAGCACCCTCATCCCAGCGACGATAGCTGCTTTGATGAGTGAAAATGAAATTTCTATCTGAGTGAACCTGGGAGCTGAGCTGCTGGCTCGGGGAACAGCTGTCAGAGAGAAGCTCCCCCGAGGCCCGGATGGAGACACACAGGCTCCGTTAATAGCTTGGCTGGAGGGCAGATGAAATCTGGCTCTTCCCAGAGCCCTTCCTTAGAGGATATGGCAGGTGTGGCCAGGCAGAGAGGCAGCACTCGGGGAGGAGGGTTTGTGTGACTAGGTTAGGTAACAAGGTGGCGAAGCTCACCTCACTCTGTCTCCAGGATGCCCTGACCAGGTGCAGGGTTGGGGGGTCAGGTGCAGGGTCGGGGGGTCAGGTGCAGGGTCGGGGGGTCAGGTGCAGGGTCGGGGGGTCAGTGCAGGGTCAGGGGGTCAGTGCAGGGTCGGGGGTCAGTGCAGGGTCGGGGGGTCAGGTGCACAGCTCGGGGGAGCATATGAAAGAAAACCAGGTGCAGAGAAGCCTATGCCCAAAAGGCTTGGAAAGAGGGACTCAGACAAATCCCTTCGACACATGTTCACAGCAGCAGCATCCACAGTTGCCGAAAGGTGGAAATAACCCATGTGTCCATCAGTGGACGATGGGCACACAGATTATGGTGTAGCCATACAATGGAATATGGTTTAGCCATAACAAAGAGCCCAGTGTTGGTATGTGTGACGACGTGGGTAAACCTCAAAAATATTATGCTGGGTGAAATAAGCCGGAACCTCAAGGACACACATCTTATGCTTCCATTTATTTGGAATAACCAGAAAAGGCACATCCTTAAGAGACAGGACATAGACTCAGGGTTGCCAGGGCCTGGGGCAGGGGGGAGGCTGGGGAAGGACTACTTAACGGGTGCGGATTATTACTTGGAGGGAGTGACCAGAGTTTGGGAACTAGATAGAGGTGGTCGTTGCACAGCACTGGGAAAGTGCTGGATGCCACTGAGCTGGACTTCCCCGGTGGCTCAGTGGTAAAGAACCTGTCTGCCAGTGCGGGAGAGACATGGGCTCGATCCCTGGTCTGAGGAGATCCCACATACCGTGGAGCAACTAAGCCCAGGCACCACAGCCACTGAGTTGGTGCCGTAGAGCAAGTGCTTCCCAGCAAGAGGAGCCACACAGCAGGCAGTAGCCCCTGCTAGCCGAGAGCCTGCATGCAGCCGCGAAGACCCAGCACAGTCAGAAGTAAAAAATAAACGCCACTGAACTGCTTGCTTTAAAGTGATCGGTTTTAGTTATGTGAAATTCACCCAATTTTTTTTTTTTAGGTGCAGCCACTGTGGAAAACAATATGGAGGTTTCTGAAACAAATTAAAGATAGGGTTGCCATGTGATCCAGCAATCCCATTCCTGCGCATACACCCAGACAAAACTGGAATTCAAAAGGATACATGGACCCCTGTGTTCCCAGCAGCTCTATTCACAAGAGCCAAGACGGAAGCAACTTAAATGTCCATCAACAGACGCTCGGATAAAGATGTGGCACATATTTAAACGGAATATTACTCAGCCCCGAGAAAGAAAGAACGCCATTTGCAGCAACACGTGTAGACCTAGAGATAATCATACAAAGTGAAATAAGTCAAACAGAGAAAGACAAACATATGTGATGTCACTGACACGCAGAACCTAAAATAAAACATAAACGAACATAGTCATGAACCAAAAGCAGACTCACAGTCACAGAGAACAGACTTGTGCTTGACAAGGGGTGGGAGGGAAGGATGGGGAGTCTGGGATTAGTGGATGCAAACTAGTATACATAGGATGGATAAACAACCAAGTCCTGCTGTACAGCGCACGAGACTAGATTCGATACCCTATGATAAACCATAGCAGAAAAAATACGAGAAAGAATATTTAGATCTATAACTGAGTCACTTTGCTGGACCCAGAAATTAACACAACATCGCAAATCAACTAGGCTTCAATAAAATAAAAAAAAATTTTTTTTTTTTTAATTTAAAAGGAGGCACAGTAGGGTGAGAACTCAGAGGCACCAGGCAGGCTGAAGATAGAGTTGGAAGTGGAACCCTGGCCACCTGGGCTACCTGAGTTTCTCCAAGGAAAGAGAAATCAGAGTTTTTCCTGGACACGTTGCCCCTGTCAGAATTCTTGGGAAGTCTTGGACTGTGAGGTAGAGGGGTGAAGGCTCGATGAGCCCCAAACTACCTACCTCACAGAGCCTCATGAAGACAGGTGAGGCAACCACCTGGGCCGGCTTACAGGAGGCAGCTACATGCTGAAATGCATCTCTGGGATGATGGCGCCTCTTCCTGTTGCCATGGCGACCGGCACTTCATCCTAAGCTGCTCAAGCCACTTTTGAGAGAGGCAGAAGACACTGACACTCCCCTCTGGCGCGCTATCTGGTGCTCTTATCTGCGTGTGGGCCCCCCAGGGGCCCGGGTTAACACTGTAAATGTCCCCTGGAGGCTGGGGCTCTTGGCGAGTTGTGCTGAGAATGACATTTGACCATTTTGGGGGTGGACCCTGGCACGTCCTGGGTCTACCCCCAGGATAAGGTGAGGATCGGAGACAAGAAGGATGCCAGCTCTCCACAGACATCAGACTAGACGTGGGCCCCAGAGGAGGTGGCGGCCCAGAGCACTAAAGGAGATGATGGAGGCCACTGTGGGTCCCGCCCCTCCCCAGGATAATGGCAAATTCCAAGGAAGTTTTTGTTCACCGAAGAGGTGCTCTGCAGGGGGACAGAGAAAAGGCAAGGGACCNGAAGGATGCCAGCTCTCCACAGACATCAGACTAGACGTGGGCCCCAGAGGAGGTGGCGGCCCAGAGCACTAAAGGAGATGATGGAGGCCACTGTGGGTCCCGCCCCTCCCCAGGATAATGGCAAATTCCAAGGAAGTTTTTGTTCACCGAAGAGGTGCTCTGCAGGGGGACAGAGAAAAGGCAAGGGACCAACCGAATCCCTCAGGAGAGCCAGTTTGAGCTATCTGAGATAAAGAAATCAGAGAACCAGGGGTGAGGGCAGCAGGCGGGACCACGCTTCGCAGGCTCCTATACCTGCTGGACGCGGGGTCTGTCCTCTTGGGCGCCACTCGGTCTCTGGCTCACGCTGAGCCCACCTCACTTAGACACAGTCTTCCCAGCGAGCCCACGGCAGCTTCTGATTATTTCTTTGGCTCCCCTCTTCCCCCCACTGCCCTCCTGGGAAAGATATCCCTGGAAACAAAGTTGCTTGGAAATAGAATCATGGATCCTTTATCATTCATCTCTGGGAAGCCGCAGAGAACAGGAGAAGCACTGAAAATTTGAGAGTGGCAAGTGTCAACATTTTTTTTTCCCCCAAATGGATATTGGAAATGATGGGTGGACCCTCAGGAGAATTTGGGAACTGATTATGGAAAAGGTGGTGCTTGGGAATACTATTTTTTTGTTTTTTAAAGAGTGACCTCTATGCATCCCCTGTGCTCGTTTAGAGCTAGTCATGCTGAACCCCATTTCCTCTTTCGTGTGTGGTCCGGTGACAAGTGGACCTAGACCTGTCATGACAGGGGTTTGGCTGTGACTCTGGGGCCACGCTGCGCCCAGACGCCCATCTTGACTTTTCTCTAATGGCTCCACATGAGTCTTGCTTGTGCGGTGGGACTGCTGGCTCTGTCCGGGTGAAGGCAGAATCTGGATCCTGCCCTGGCATCTGCACAGTTTCTGCAGTGGCCTTGGCTGTGCACATTGGAAATGTGCTCTAGGTTTTGTTGAGCTGGGTCTGGATTTTCTGAAGATCAAGGCTGGCGGGGGGCGGGGGGGCGGTGCTCCCAGCAAGAGATGTGTAGTTTAGTTAATCACTATTTAATCTGGGACCTGAGCTGGTGGGTTCAAATCCCACCTGGATCCCTTACCAGGAAACTGGGCAGCTCTTGCTGCCTCTCGGAGCCTCAACGTCCTTTTCGGAGCCGTGGAGATGATAAATAATATATGCGGAGGTGTGAAAATGAAAGGAGATATCATAGTATTGTAGGAATTAAAATGTGCTTTGAGCCCTTACCAAGTGCCAGGCAGTCCTAAGCTTATCTCTCGCAGGTATTCCTGTATTTAGCCCACACACCCCTAGGTGAGTTCCAGTATTACCTCTACTTCGGAGTCTAGGAAACTGAGTCTCAGAAAGGGAATGACTTGCCTCAGGTCATCCACCAAGGGGCATGGATAGAGCTGACCCAGGATAGCTGGCTGTAGAGGCCACCGTTATGGCCTGGCACAGTGGTTCTGAAGCGTCAGCATCCCCTGGACGGCTTGGTAAAACACAGATCTCTGGGCTTCTACGCCTGCGTTTTTGATCCAGTAGCTCTGCGGAGAGGCCAGAGAATCTCCATTCCTAACGAGTTTCCAGGTGATGTAATGGTGCTTCTCTGGGACCTGGTCTAGAGCCTGCTAAACCCTGCTCTGGGACCATTTTCTGTCGCTAAGTCATGTCCGACACTTTTGTGACACCATGGACTGTAGCCCGCCAGGCTCCTCTGTCCACTGCATTTCCCAGGCAAGAATACTGGACTGGGTTGTCATTTCCTTCTCCAGGGGGTCTTTCCCACCCAGGGATCGAACTGGGGTCTCCCGCATTGCCGCAGATTCTTTCCCGCTTACTGCTCCAGGAAAAAAAATAGTAGGTAGGAAGGAGAGGGCAAGGCGAGGGGCAAAAAGCCACACCTCTAAGTTGTTAGGCCAAGTGGTGTAGTGGCACGAACAAGCCTGTGAGGTCTCAGACGGGGGTTCAGGTCTTGACTCCACCGCGACCACGGGCGAGGTTAATAGAGAGGCGCACAGCCCAGCAGTGCAGGTCAATAGACAGGCACTCCACCCCCTTCCCCCGCCCCAGCTCCAGGCGTCTACTCCCCTGGTCCGCAGTCGCGCGCCGCGCGCCTCTCCATCCCCGGTCCAGTTCAGCCTGGCAAGTGTTGCCATGGCAGCGCCGCGGGCTGGGATGCGGGAGGCCGAGCGCGCTGCCCCGCTCGCCTCTTTGTGCCGCGGGGGTGTCGGTGCACTCTCCCCACACCCGGCCGCACCCGCCACTCAGACCCCGACACCCGGGACGGGGTGAAG
>SJYA01002485.1:842867-856935 GCA_006410615.1 Neotragus moschatus | reverse complement strand
CACCGCCCCCGTGGTTTCATACCAGCCCCCCCCAACCCCCCACCCTGGCGCCTGCCCATTCTCCACTTCGGTACTCAAATGCTAGATGTCCGGTGTCCAAAGGGATGCAGAGGGCCGGAAAACCTCCTCACTGAGAAGAATAATGGTATTGGTAATAATACATCGGGTCGAGGAGAACTCTGCCGGCAACAGCATAGTGCTTTGCATGCATATTCCCAACAGTCCCCGGAGGTGGTAAGCGTCCCATTTTAAGGATGAGGAAATTGAGCCATAGAAGGTTAGCGTCAGGTCCAAGGTCACATAGCCAGGTACTTTTGAATCCAGATTGGTGCAACTCTAAAGCCCACGTTGTATCCTTAAATGGGTCTGCAGAGACCCCAGAACGCCCAGCTCCCCGCCCACATCTCTCCTATACATTCTCTAGAGAGGCTGGGGATTTGGGAGGGAGGGGGCCCGATCTCTGCTCTCCCTCACTGGAGGACCCTCGGCTGGAGACTCTGCTTCTCGGCTGTGAGGGAGGCTGGGGCTCCGTATGCCCCCACCCTCATCCTTGGGGGCTCCAGACCGGTGGCTGCCCTGCGCCGGGACTGCTGGCGCGCTCACCCCACCGCAGTGCGGGCGCGGGGAAACCGCCCCCACCTGCTGCTGGGGGTGGGGCAGGGGGAGGGAGGAGGTGGTATTGCGCGGAGGGGCGGGGAGAGAACGGCTTTGTTTTTCTCGGTGCTCAGCCTCAGACCGAGTGACACCCGAGGCCCAGAGGCTCCTCCGGGCGACCGAGAGCGCGGTCTCCATCTGGGAGAGCCGGGGAGCTTCGCGATTGCCGGGGTTGGTGGGGGAGGGGAGGGATGAGTAATTCCACTCGACAGGCTGGGAAACCTGAGGACAGCGGTTCTCAGACTTCAGGGGCGTTGCTTCAGGTACGGCAGATGTCCGGGCCACGTGGCCAGGGGATGAGTCAGCAGGGCTGGGTGGGGTTGGGCATCTGGAGGTTTACTCAGACCCCCTCCTCCTCTTCATCGCGCGGATGGTCAGACCTCTCCGCTCACCCCCGGCCCAGAACCACTCTGGATAAAAAGGTATCCCCGGGGACACTTGGGCAGAGGTTAGCGTTGGGTGGCCTCAAGCTCACCCCACACTGAGGCTGGTTAATTTCATGTTGAAAAAAATTTGAGAGTATCCAACTCTTTGCAAACCCGTGGACTGTGTAGCTTGCCAGGCTCCTCTATCCATGGAATTCTCCAGGCAAGAATACTGGAGTGTGGGTTGCCATTCTCTTCTCAGGGGATCTTCCTGACCCATTTCCAACCAGAGGACCAAATTCCTGACCCAAGTATAGAATTCCCCACCCAGGGATCGAACCCTGGGTCTCCCGCATTGCGGGCATAGTCTTTACTGTACGAGCCACCTTGGAAGCTCCTTTTAAGGGTAACATCCCTATGGCTCCCTTGCCTACCTGTTTTGTTATTTAATGACGCTGGCCATTGAGAAAGTCTCTGAAATCCACCCTACACCTTCTTGCTGCATTTTTGGCCTATCTCTCCACTCCTCCAGGGAGGAGAGAGGTGAATTCTTTGGAGTCGCTCAAAGTAACCGTAACTTACCACGAGATTTAGAAGGACCACTCTCTCTATTGGCATTCAAAATGAATTCAAACATAAAATTTTTTGGTGACCTTTAAGATGAACATAGTAAGTTTAAAAGAATGCACGATAACTGTAGATTTGGAAAACATTGAAAACAAGACGGATGAAAAGTGCAAAATTTTGTCATCCAAGAATAACTACTCTCTTTACCATTTTCACGTATTTCCCTGAGGTATATTTTCTGTTCTTGAAAATACTAAGTGAATTTGTGCTCTGTGTATAATGCTTTTAAAAGGTTTCATCAGAGGAGTTTCTCCATATTTTTGTGCCCTTGGCAGAAATCACTGTTAACAGTGTTGGTGTCTCCTTATTATTGGTCCTGCCAGTTGTTTTTAAAAATCTTCCTCTTCAGGATCCTTTCTCAGGACCTCATCCCTGCTCCTGCCCAGGGCAGGATTCTGCTCTTTGAGTTGATCCCTCCTCCAGGCAGCCTAGTGTGGTAGAAAGAGAATCCTCCCCCCACCCTACGCTTTGTGTCAGTTTAAGGAGGAAGTCATTTCCCTTTCTGAGCCTCAGTCTGTTCATCTGCAAAGTGGGAATCATAATACTTGACCTTAAAAGGCAATTGTGAGCCTCTGAACCTGTGTGTGTAAAGTGCCCAGCACCCAGTAGAGACATGGCTGCTTTAGTGCGTGCACTCTCAGCTCAGGTCACTTCCACTGCTCCTGAATCTAGTAGAGACATCCAGGTATTTGCTTTCATTTGTATTGGGCTTGTTGGTTTCTCTCCAGGGTGGACCTCAGGCTGTTTGAACAGTGGTGTTTCTGGGGCATTGGGGCCATTGTGCAGGCTCAATGGTCTGGGGAACAACTCAAAAGCTAGTCTTTTGTTTGGAAGGGATCCTTCCCCTCGTCTCTGAGGCACAGCTCATCTGTCAGCTGGAGCTCCGTGGAACAATAGCCAGCGTGCGGCAAAGCCCGGCTGAGGGTGACATCTGTCCCCTCGTCCCTCGCCAGGCTGACCGGATCAGACGAGGCAGGTGTCCTTACTCCCCTGGGGTGCCAGGTGGGCCCCTCTGGAAGCTCCTGGATGAGTCCTGGAGGGGAGAGAGGGGCTGAGCTAACCTGTGCTCAGAGGTGTGGAGTAGGTGATTAATGGTAACTGACTTCAGCTGCTATTTGTTAACCAAAGTTCTTGCTGGGAGTTGCCGCTTGGAGACCCAGGGAAAGGCTGAGAATTGGGCACTACAGTTGGGAACTGGAGGCTCAGAGAGGTGAAGTGATTGGCTCAGGGTCAGACAGCAGGTTAGTTGTAGAGTCAGAGCTTGAATCTAGAACTAGTCTGGCTCTGGAGTGTGTATTTGAAACTAGTACAGTACGCCACCTCTTCTCCTAAAAGGGAACATAATCAGTTGCCTCAAGACCATGGAAGCGACTGGAATAAACTGAATCAGATGGTTTAGCAGTTATCGTGAGTTCTCTCACAGCAACACTGATGACCAGCGTTTGCATTTGATACAACCCTTCCAGATCTTTTCTCTTTTAACCCCCAACCCCATATCTGAACAGAAGCCTTTTCTCCCTTAGGGCCTTAACTGGCCTGGTTAGAATCCAGCTGCATCATTTTCTTGGTGGGTGATCTTGGAGCAAGGCACTGGACTCTGAACCTCAGTTTCCTCATCTGTAAAATGGGAGTAAAAAAATCCCACCCATTGTTTTGTCAGGTAAAGTCAATCCCCTGTACCTCCAGCTCAGGGGTCCCCTTGTTTGAGAGAGGTGTGGATACAGAAGCTCCCCTTTTGTGTAGGTTTGTACTGGAACGTGTCGTAAGACAGTGTTGTGCGCGTGTGCAGAGGCCTCTTCCTCCGCAAGTCTGCCGCAAGGCGCCTTCCACACCCTCTTACTCCCAGGAGCTGCCGTCATCTCCCAGCACTCACTCATCCACAGCAATGTAGGCCAGCGTCTCTCTGATGCCTCAGCTCTCTGAGCAGCTATTTTATTCCAGTCAGGGGAAAAAAAAAAAAAAGCCCTCAAACCCAGAGGGATCGTAAAATGCAACCAAATGCATTTCCCTGGCAGCTTTTCCTCCATGACAACCATCAGCGCAGAGTGTAGGGGGAAATTGAGTATCCGTGGATGGTATTAATGAGCAGTGCGGACAGTGGTAGTCACAACAATGTAAGAAAAGAGGAGAGGATGCGAGCTGAGAGATGCCAGTTACCACCTCACGGAACCCTCGCAACAGCCCCCGCATGGCAGGCGCCATCATCGTCCCCGTTGTGTGGATGAGAGGACCAGCCCGAGAAGCGAAGCAGCTGCTCCACTGCCGGGGCAGGACCGGAAGCCCGTGTCCTTCCCAGCACCTTTGGGTGCGCCGCTTGGCACTGGCCCCACCGAGATACCTGTGGTTTCTCATCTCTCCTCCGATCTGCATCCCGGGAGATCAGTTTTGGCAAATGCTGTGACTTCGGAACACAGGCCGCATCGACTCTCCAGCGGCTACATTTCCCACCCCATCTTTCCCTCTTTCTCCTTGACAGCTGGAGGCATCTCCCTGCCTAACCCGTGTGGCTCCAGACGCGTTCACGTGGCCGCCGCGACCCTACCAGCATCAAAGGAGTAACCAAGGTGACCCTTCCTCTCCTGTGTGCTCCTGGGGCTGCAGGAGGCCAGTCTTAAGCTGTGTGGTCAGGGCCACCAGGAAACCCACATGTGTGGGAGAAAACTTGTAGATTTCAGAGGCAGGCGGGACCTCTAGGGTTCTCTGGGGTCCAGTCCCTCAGTCAAGGCCTCCCTGATGGGACTCCTGACCTTGAAGTAGGGGTGGGGTGGGGTCTGTTGTGGAGAAATGGAGGCTGAGATGCTGGGGCCTGGGAGCCCACCAGCAGGTCTCTGTGTGGCCTTTGGCCTGACCCTTCTTGAGTCCTGCCCTCTGTCATCAGGTCTAGATGGCTTTTGAAAAGTGAACTATACTGAGGGATCATTTACATGCCATAAAAGGCACTCGTTTAAAGCATACATTTCGAGGTGGATAAAAGTACACATCTGTGTGGCCACCACCACAATCAAGATATCAGACGGTTGCATCACCCTAAAAGTTCCCCTGTTAAATCACCTCCTAGCCTCAGGACACCACTGAACTGCTTTCTGTGTCTACAGATTTCACATTTTCCCTAAAGTTTCATCATTAGGGACTCTTTTATGCTTGTTTTTTTTTTTTTTTTTTTTTTGCTCAGCATGTTTTTGAGGTTTAAACTTGCCATTGTCTGTTGTCAGCAATTCAGCCCCCTTTTCTGGGTCTAACTTCAGGGAGGCACATCATATAACTCATCCACTTTGAGCGCACGATTCAGTGAGTTTTCGTCATTTTACCAAGTTCTGCATCCATCACTACAAATCAGTTTTAAAACACTTCCGCTGGCCCCATAAGATCCCTCACCCCGTTTACCGCTAATCCCTAGCCCACTCTTAATCCCCAGCGGCCTCTAGTCTGCTTTGTCTGTATAGGTTTGCCTTTTCTGGACATTTCATATAAATGGAAATCATACAGCCTGTCTTGGGCCTGGTTCCCTTCACCCAGTTATACTATTTTTGAAGTTTGTCCTTGTCATGGTATGTAGCAATAGCTTGTTCCTTTTTATCGCTGAGGAGATTTTATTAATACTATGTGTCTGGACTACCAACAACAACTACAAGCTTACTTATCCATCCACCAAGACGGGATTTATATTTGATCTGAGCTTCCTAAGTGGGGTATACACCCACTGCCCTGGGAGGCTTATTAACCCTGCAGGATAAATATGGCCCATCAGTGTTACTGAAAGATTTATTCAAAGTTTAAATCATTAACTGGGGAGGGTAATTTTTGGAAACACGCCCTGTGCGCCAGACACTGGCTGACCCTTTGAAAATAATTACCCTTGAGTCACACGTTGGGGACACGGGGTCTGGAAGCCATCACCTCACTCATGTTTGTTTGACCTCAGAGCCCTTTATACCCTCCTAAACAACTGACAGCTTGGTGTAGGAGGTGAAGTTTCCATTGAAACCTCCCTTGATTTATTCATATCAGGGAGTCTGGGTTCACAGGGTCGGGGAAAGGGTTGCTGTTGTGTGTAAACAATGCTCCTCTGAGTGGTGCAGGGTCTGTTCACAGAGTGCAAGCACGTCTCTGAGACAGAGGAGAAGGAAGGGAATTTCCGGGTTCTTGGAGATGTTCAGGACCACACTGGGAAGCAGCCTTGCAGATAAGTATTCAAACTTCACAGCCCACAGCCTACCAGCCTGCCCTCTCCTGCCCTCTCCTGGTCCGTGGAGCAAAGTACAGTATCCCTGAATCCCCAAATCCAGGGAGAAATCAGTGCTCCAGCTCATTCGCTTTCCTATCCCTAAGATACAAACAAAAAGCTCGTCCCCATTTTGTGGGGCCCCAGAGAGTAAGTTTCCTACCCCTACTTTTGACATCAAGGGTAGTATCTTACAAACTCCACCCTTGGGGACTTCTGGGGAGCTGAGTTTAGTAACTTCGCCTTGAGCACCTGTAGAGCTGGTGTCGGGAGGAGGCTGGGGACTCCTGGTGATTTGGGCTGGCCCTTCCCTTATTGGTTCTTGTCCTCTGTCATCATATTTATGAAACTTGGCTAGGGCGCCTTTTCTTGCCTGGCAGTCAAGTGGGGACCTCGGCACTGTGACCCCAGGGCGCATGCTTCTTGGTTTAAGGGTCTGAGCACGTCTCCAGCTCTGGGCCCGGGCCCCCAAGTCCAAGTGCTGACAGCAAGCTCTGAAGATACGGTGAACGGGCCCAGGCCTGCCCGTGGGTGAAGCTAACTTTGCTGCTGTTTGTTGTTCAGTCCCAAGTCATGCTGACTCTTCGCCGTCCCATGGACTGTAGCTCCTCTGTCCATGGGATTTCCCAGGCGAGAATCCTGGAGTGGGTTGCCATTTCCTTGTTCAGGGAATCCTCCTGACCCAGGGATCCAAGCTGCATCTCGTCTCCTGCGTTAGCAGGCAGATTCTTTACCACTGAGCCACTGGGGAAGCCTAAGCTAGCTTCGCTGTCACCAGAAGCAAAGCCTGGGAGGTGGTCCTGGCTCAGGATCTGTGGGCATCCTCTGGTCTTCTCCACACTGGAGACATGGGGATGTCGCTAAAGAGCCCCAGCCCACCATCTGGCTCCCCACATTTTCTTTTTCTGGAGCATCAGAAAAGAGGATAGGGGATGAAGGTGGGGGGGTGGGGCAGATAGATAACTGAGGTTGGGCCTTCTGCTGCCCATCCTCTGTCTCAAACTGCGGGTGGTTACTGCACTTTGGGTGAATATCTGGACTGGGAGGACCCTGGGACCCAGAGGGAGGGGCCGCCGGTCCAGCGTGACACGGGACGGCAGAGCTGGGATCAGATGTCCAGCTTCTCGCCCTGCTCCATGCTCTCACTCAAGCTGAGCTTGCCCTGTTCTCCCCGGGGTCCCATACTGCTGTTGGCAGGGAACAGGGAGCCTCCCTGGGTCCCAGGCCGGGGCTGTCTCCTTAGCAGAGAGGTCTGGCCTGGGCTGGGGAGGGGGCCTGGGTATGGTTTTCTCCTGTGTTGCGTTTGCTCTTTTGTCTCCAGGATGGGCCTGTGGGGGTCTCCGTGGGGTAGGAGCTGGGATCAGGGCACTGCCAGGTAAGCCTGAGCGGGGGTGGGGGAGGGGTTCCATTGAGTTTAGTTTCCTGGCGGATGACTGTTCCCCTCACCTGGGCCCTTCCCGGGTACCCAAGCCCGGCCTGAACGCTCCTGCCGGGAGCTGGGGGGCTGGAAGGCTTGTTGTGTGGGGTGTTGGTGGTGGGACTGAGTCGCGACCATGGTGGGCAGGTCCACAGCACGGATTTCAGCATGTGCCTTCGTTCAGTGCAGATGTGGACCGAGCGCCTTCTCCCGGATGGAAACTGAGGATTCGGAGGTCAACGTGAGATGTGGTCCTGCCCTCTCAGATCTTCGTGTAAGAATGTGCTTTATTAACCGTCTCTGTGAGGGAATGAGCTCCCTGTCCTGGGAGGTGTGCGTGCGTGCGTGCATGCGTGTGTGTGTGTGTGTGTGTGTGTGTGTGCTGGCAAAGGGTGGTGCGGAGACCCTCTCCCCCAGCAGGAATGCCGAGCCTCCCGAGGACTCTGAAGGCCCTTCCTGCCCACCTGGACCCCTGCTTCTCATCCGCCTGTGATGCCCACAGGGCCAGCTCTGGGCGCTCTCGTTGCTTCCATACCCCCTGCTGGCCCTGTCAAGCTGGGGTGCCCTCTCTATGCGTTACTAGCATCCCAGGTCCCCACCCTACCCTGGCTCAGCATTGGCAGCACGGAAGGGAGACGAGGGTCTCTGAGGGTGTTCCCCCCCAGGTGTGGGTTAGCCTCGGGCAGAGGCTGGGCCCCCTCCTCACTCACGGTGCCCCTTCCAGGCAGCACTGCCCCAGCTGCATCTCTAGGACTCCTGGCCGGCTCTCCTCCTGGACTCTGGCGGTGGTGGCACGGGGAGCAGTCTGCGCTGGTTTTCTGGAAGCCTGGACAGCTCCCCGAAGATCTCATCCTTCCTAACTCCTGGGCCTCCCCTGGATAAAGGCCCCTCCTGGTTGGTGCTCGGCCGAGGACAGTGGCGGAGCGTGAGGGAGGCTGGCAGCCCATCATCCGTCCCCTCTGCATCCGCCTGGGCCTGCCTGCCTGTCCCCGCCCTTGTCCAGGACTGGGGGCCCTTCCTGACCCCGTGAGGACCTTACTGCTCCTCCCATCCCCTCCGGTGACCCGGTGGAGCTCCACCTGGACTCAGGCCCCACTGACCACACCTTTGGCAAGGCTGGGTCTCACAGGACCTGCAGGACGGGGGCAGGAACCTATGGATGGGCGTCAGAGACAAGCTGCCAGTGGGGTGGAGGGGGGACGAAGCTCGGGGAGTTGGTGGGCTGGAGTCTGTCTTATGCTCTTTATGTGTGAGATTCCCATTTTTCTGGGGGCTTCTGGGGTGGTTCTTCCTAGCTTCTCTCCCTGATGGTCACCAGGAGGAGGCAGTCTAGGCCTCAGGGGAGCTTGGGCCTTCCCCTAATGGCTGTGGAGCTCTGGGAGAGGTTATCCTGAAAGGAGAGGGTTTCCAAGAGAGGAGAAGACCCCAGCCAGGGGGCTTCTGAGGGAGACAGACCCTGGGCCTGGCTCCTGACATCCAAAGGGAACAGTCTGGAATCAGCCTCACCCTGGCCCAGTCTCAGACTCCTGCTTCTGGTCGCCCCCATCCCTGGGAAGCAGAGGCAGGCAGGGTAGGCTACACACAGGTACAGCTTCCCCATCACAGGGCTGTGGGCTCGCTCACATGCCCTCCCCTTCTCCAGTCCCCCCCGAGGGGCCGGCCTCAGTGCTTGCAGGAGGGTGGCCGTGGCCTTCCCTGGAGAAGCTCAAGAGCCTGACGTCCTTTTCCTGGGGCAGGAAGGGACGCTGCCATAACAGAACTCCACTCCTGGATGGCTGAACTGCAGAAATGTATTTTCTTATAGTTCTGGAGGCTGGAAGTCCAAGACCAAGGTGGCAGGGGTGGTTTGTGGTGAGGCATATCTCCTTGGCTGGCAGATAGAACCTTCTTGCTCTGTTCTCACATGCCCTTCTCTCTGTGCATACGCAGAGAGAGGTAGTGTGTGTGAGGGGAGAGAAATAGGTGTCAGGCATCTCTTCCCTTTCCTATAAGGGCACCGTCCCATGGGATTAGGGCCTCATCCTTATGACTCATTTAGCCTTAATTATCTATGCCAAAGCCCTACCTCCGAATATAGTCACATTGGGCTATGAAGTTAGAGGGAGACAATTCGGTCCATAGCAGGCGGTCACCACAAACCTGGAAGCTGGAGCCATCTCCCCTTCAGAATTCCCACCCCCGATGGGGAGGGGAAGGAGAAGCAGAGACATGGGAAGCAGAAATGGTGTGGCAGGTCCTGTGCGAGGGGGGCCCTGGGAGCCTGGGAGAGACGCGGAACTGGCCAAACCCAGAGCAGTGGGGAGGAGCCCCTGGGAGAGGAGGGTCCTGTGAAGAGCCTGGGCTTTGGAGCCGGAGGGTTAAGCTCTGAGGTGCAACCTTGGGCAAGTCACCTCACCCCTGTGAGTCCGATTGCCACACTGAAGCAGGAACCATCGGCTCACCCGGGGAGCAGGGTACAGGGAGAAGTCAGTGAGGTCTCCCGGCTGGCACAGTGCCTGACTCTTAGTAGGTGCTCAGTAAACACTCCCGCCCGTCTGGGAGTGTGGATTCAGGGCTTCTCTCTTTTGGGCCCCCTGGACTGTAAACTGCATTTTTGATCCAGAGGCGTTTCTGACCGGTGCTTCCCCAGCTCTATCTTTTTGTTTGTTTCTGGCTATATGGGGTGGCATGTGGGGTCTTAGTTCCTGGACAAGGGGTCAGACCTGTGCCCCTGGTGCTGAGAGTGCAGTCGTAACCCCTGGACTGTCAGGGAAACCTTTCCCTCTTACATTTTTAATACCCCTTTCTAATCAGGTCAAGGAATCTGCTGCTTGGCATGTCCTCCACAGGAGCTCTGAATGCTTCCTGGGGAATTTAGTGTCTACCCGTCTCATCAGCATTGAGCACCTGCTGTGAGTCCTTCCTTGTGCGGCTCATTTGAGGGGATATAAGTACAGATGCGGCCACGATTCAAGCCGGCAGGGTTTCACAGCCACGCCAAGTGGGAGGAAACCAGTCCACACAGAGAATGAGCGGATGAGGCAGAAAACAGTCTCCTGAGGCACAGGTTCTGAGGGCATGGNCACCTGCTGTGAGTCCTTCCTTGTGCGGCTCATTTGAGGGGATATAAGTACAGATGCGGCCACGATTCAAGCCGGCAGGGTTTCACAGCCACGCCAAGTGGGAGGAAACCAGTCCACACAGAGAATGAGCGGATGAGGCAGAAAACAGTCTCCTGAGGCACAGGGTCTGAGGGCATGGGTGGGTGGGAGGGACAGAGACCCCAGAGTAGGCTGGAAAGGCTTCCTAGGGAGGCAGAACCAGTCAGGACCTTGGGAGGATGAGAAAGATGTGGCTTAGCTGAGTTTTCCAAGGGAAATTAGGTAAGAGATTCCCAAAGTAAGTTATAAGAGATGTCACTGCTCTTGAAAAAATTAAAACTCAGTAGGTTTCTGTAGTGCAGGACTTGTCAGAGCCTGGAAAAGCGCTGATGGGAATTGTGAATACTCAAGGACAGACAGAGGACTAAGTATTTTCCCCCAAGCTTTACTGGCAACAAAACCCTTTTCTTATGGAGCATCGTTTAGGACTGCAGAGTCTAGGCTGGGGTTTCCGTGGGAGAATGATGACTGTGATAGGAGATGACAAAACTAGGCCACACTCAGGTGCTCCGGAGCAGCCGCTGGCAAGGCAGCACTCTCCCTGGGGCTGGCGAGTCGGAATTCGGCTGCAGGGGTCAGGGGAGCTCTACGCGGCTAGAGCGTTTGCGGGAAGGGCCGGCCAGCGGTTGGGGTAGCCGGACGCCTGGAAGTGGGGGACAGAGGGAGCTGTCCACTGGAGCCAGTGACTCTGGGGTATCAGACCTTTTGTGAGAAGATGCTGGTATGTGCGTGTGTGCGTGCGCCTGAGTGTGACAGGATCCAGCCTTCTGGGAAGCGGTGACCAGGACCAGCCAGGGGGTCTTTCCAGCCAGGACCAGCAGGGTCCATTTTCAGGGGATCTGAAGTGGCTGGGGGAGGGGCCCTGAGGCCCACTGCTGAGAAGTAGGGACTCCGATTCTTTTGGGCAGGGTTCACATGGACAGAGTTATCCCGGGGCGGGGGGAGGGGGGGGGCCGAGGCACTGGCGGCAGATCCCCTGTCCTGGTTAGGCCCGGCTCCCTGGCTGGTGGGGGCGGGCGGCCTCTGGAGATGTGGCTGGGGCAGTGTTGCATGGTGGGATTAACCTACTAACCCAGGGCTCGGCCGGGACGCTGTGGCCTGTGGCGAGGTGCCTGGCCTTCTGCCAACCGACTAACCCACTAACCAGGCCCGAGCATGCCCTACTAACCCCCGCCCCCCGCAGCCAGATCCTACTAACCTCGCAGCTCACGGGCCTTCCCAGGGGTGGGGATGTGGGGGCAGACGAGGCTCCAGAAGGCCCTGCCGTGGCCTGGGATCTCTGTGCAGACCCACATTCCAGGACCGGGCACATAAACAGGACTTGCCAACTGCCGCTTTCTGCTGGGCGGGGGGGCAGACTTGGAGAGCAAGTCACCCCGCCTCTCTGAGTCCGTTTCCTCGGCAATGGGATGGGAGGCCACCTCCCAGGTGGCCGTGAGCATTCCCAGGAGGATAGAGTTCTTGACACATGGCAGATACTTAATCCACATTTATGCGAGGTGGGGGCGGGAGGCCCAGAAAACTGGACCCATCGGGTCCCCTGGCAGGCCCTGGTCCCTCTAGGTGGTTTGCACACAGACCCCTCTGCCTGGGGCCAGACACTTGCTTTGAACCCTTAACTGTGTCTTTCCCCACACTCTTCCTCTCCTCAGCTTTTTCCCCATAGGCAGTTCTTTTGTTCAATTACTAACCTGTCTAACCCCGGGGCGCGGGGGGGGGCCTCAACTGCACCCCAACCACCCCTCCATAACCAACTAACGGACCCGAGTGTGTTCTTCCTTTTCTCCTAGCGACTCCCGTGTGTGTCTGCTGAGGTGCCCGTGTCCGCTGGTGCTGTGCTCTGACTTACTAACCCAGTCCCTACTAACCCTCTTTTCTCCTTACTAACCCCAGCCCTGCCGAGCTCTGGGCCCCCGTGGGGGGGATAGTTCCCCCCTCCTTTTGGCAGCAGACGTCCTAGGCTGGTCCTGCAGACTGATGCCCTACTTTGCTGCCCCGATTGGCTGTGAGTTCAGAGTCCCCTGGGTCAGGTCTGAGCTGGGCGCAGGCCCGGAGGAAGAGGTGCTCCTGAGGTTCTAGAGGGAGGCCGGCCTCTGAGCACAGCGTCTCTCCTCTGCACAGTGTCTGGGCGGAGCAGGGCAACCTCTGCGGTGTGAAGGTGGAGGCCTACAGGTCTCCTTCCAGCCGCGGAGAGAAGGGGCCTCTGGGTCGTCCTTCCGAGGGAAACGGGGACAGAGAGGTTCTTACTGGGCAAGTGGCCGATAGAGGCGGGGCGCCACTGAGGGGCGTGTCCTGCACAGCAAGTCAACAAAGGGGGCGTGTCCCTCAAGGGAGTTAGTAAAGGGGCGTGTCCCACGCCGGAAGTCAGTAAGTGAAGACTTCCTCCGCATTGGAAGTCACTGAAAGGGTCTTAAGCGCGGTCGGTGGATAGCACTGAGGCCAGCGTTTGGTATAGGAAGTGAGACAAAGGGGGCATTTCCTATATTTGAAGAATGGGAAGAGGGGTATTTGTTACACCGTTAGTCAGTGAGAGGGGGATTTCTGCCTTATCGCAAGGCGGTGAAGAGGCATGACCAAAGAGATGAGTGAGGGGCCGTTCACATAACAGGAAGTTGGCTACAGGGGCCCGTCCCCATCCCTGGAGCTGCGAGAGCCTGGTTTCCCACGCCAGAAGTAGTGTGGTCCATTTTCCCTACAGATGCCTTTGAGAGGGGCAGTCCACACTGGGAAAGGCAGTCCACACTGGGAAGTTTGAGAAAACAGCAGATCTGAAGTTTGAGAAGAAAGCAGATCTGGGGCTTGCGGGAGAAAGTGGGAAGCAACCGATGAACCCCAGGCGCCCACAGGGCCCTGCACGCCTTGGGCCAGTCAGAAATTCACCCTGGCTCCTTGTTCTTCTCACCCCCACGTCCCTACCCCAGCCTGTCTACCCCAGAGCCCGCCAGCCGCTAAGCCGGGGCCACACCTGGGGGTGACTTTATGGCTCACCTCCAGTAGGCACCTTGGTCTCTCTGGGCTAATCTCTGGCTCCTCTGCTCTAACTCTTGCTCCCACCCAGCTAACCCCTGCCTCGCCCTGGCTGCCCCAGGGGCTGACCACTAACAGCCCGCCCATCTTGGGGAGCTCCAGGCTCCTGGCCTGGCTCCGAGCTGCTCTTAATTAACCTCTCCTTCACCCGACTAACTCCTACCCCCTGATCTGTTCCTTTCAGCAGAAACTAACGGCTTGTGGATTTCTTTCTGACTAACAACAGGTCTAACACTCCTCGTCACTATTACTATTAACAGCTTGGATGTCGGCATGGCTGGGACTTGACTAACACGGGGAGAGGCAGTGCTAGTCGTGTGGGCCGTGGTGACGGCTCGGGAAGAGCCAGCTGAAGTCAGCAAAGACCTCGGTGCTCAAAAGGAGATGCCGGGGCTGGGCTGTAGCTCAGGCCAAATGGAGGAGTGGGGTCTGCTGTGGTGCGGGTGGGGTGGTGGCGGGTGGTCAGAAGCATACTCAGCCTTCCAAGATTTTGGCCGCTAGACATATCCTATTAACCCCTTATAACCTGCATTCAGATTCTGGTTCTTTTAAACAATAGCCTGATAGTTGTATTAGTGCCTGCAGCTTTTGGAGGGCCCCCACCACCACACACCCC
>SJYA01002485.1:818876-842697 GCA_006410615.1 Neotragus moschatus | reverse complement strand
CCCCAGGGCCCCAAAGGCCTGTCTAGTGTGTAGAGAGGAGCTGCCATTGTAATCCTCAGCCATCAGGTGAGAGTCTAGAGTCCTTGATTTGGGGACTTCAGAATTTGGAAGCCTTAAGACATAAAACTTTAGATTGGATAGTCAGGTGGGTTATAAATCCATCACCCATTGACACCTTGGTGTAAATTAGCTCAGCTTTCTCTTCTAACTTCTGTGCAATTAGCTGGCCTGGGAGGACCAGAATGTGGCTGGAAGGGAGTCTCTTCAGGGTCGGGGAGGCTCCTCTGGGAACAGAGGAGAAACTGGAGTCCGGGGGCTCCTGGGTGGGTGTAAGAGGGGAAACCAGGAGGCCAGGGAGGAGGGGATAAGAGGGGCTGTTTTGCTAGTTTGGTCTGGTAGTCAGGGTCTGTGGGAGAGGACAGCTTATAGCAGGGCTTGGAGGATTGGATCAGCTCAGGGGCAGGGTCAGAGTCCTGCCTGGGGACTTTGTGGTCAGCTTGCTTGAGCTATTGAATACTACTGTGGGATTGAGAGCCTCTCTGACAGTCAGAGACTCAGAGCTAAACTCGTGGAACTGCTGGTGAGGTCTGAAGGGTGATCCAGAGGCCTGAGCTGCAAAGGGACAGAGAGAGGACATCAGAACCTGGGGAGGAGGGTGAGCCTGCACGGAGGAAGCGCATGCCTGCTGCCCTCTAGTGGCCCCCTCACTTCATTTCACTGGTAACATTTCTCATTCTGGGGGCCTCTTTATTCAACAGCAAAGACCTCATGGTACGGGGACCTACTGTGTGCCCAGCACTGCTCGGGGTCTCGGACCCACGCACAGGTTTTTCCATAGTGCTTGAATAGCTTGGTGGGGGAGACAGAGAAATAAGACAGGTAATGCAGCGAGGTGGGCACCGTGATAGGGGTGGTGGGCCTGTGGAAGTGCCCAGGAGGTGAAGGATGAGACACAGCTGCTGCGGGCCAGGGGCAGTGCTGGGCATCAGGGCTGAGTGCTAACTAAACGCCGTACAAGCTTCAGGAGCTTTAATGCTAGCGTGTCGAGCGGGTGTGGGGTAGCCTGGGCTGTGGGCCGCCAGTAGATTTTCTGAAGAGGAAGGCATCTAAGCGGAGCCCTGGCTGGGCAGAATGTGGTGGCGAGAAGGGTGGACACAGAGTTCTGGGGGCAGAAAGGACCGAAGAAGTTCTGGAAGGGTTGTAGGGGACGGAGCGGGAGACAGAGGGGAAGTGGACACATACCGGATGGTATTGCCAGGGAGTTTATCCTAAGGGCAATGGCGGGGGGTGGGGAGGTGTGTGGGGGTGGTTGTGGATGTGATCTGAGGAGGAGAGATGTTAGATTTCAGTTCTAGGCTGACAACGTGTTTCAGCCTAGGTGGAATTCTGAGATGCTGATAACATGTTCTGGCCAAATTTTAGGAAACTGGTTAGAACTTCTGGAAAGGTGGTGGATCCTCAGATCCACCTTAAGATAAATACAGAGGGCCATGTTCCTGCCAGGCAGGGGCCTGGCCGAAGGGACAGACAGGTTGGAGAAACAGTCTTAAAAGCATGTTGTCCCAAGCTCCTAGAATGGTCATGCTGGTCTGGGGGAAGACCTGAGGGGATGTGGTCCTGGGGCTGGAAGTCCACAGGAAAGTCTTCCTGGAGAGGGACCCTGTTAGTCCCATGTGGCTGCAAGGGGGCACGCAGGCTTGGAGGAAGCTTCCAAGAGGCTGGTCCCAGCGAGGGAAAAATGTGTCTTGGTGGGTAACGAACCTTATGGAGACAGAAGGAGTAGGCCACCTTTGAGACTGAGGATGGTGGTTGGATTCTGGGATTCTCTGTGGGAGTGTGTGTGTGTGTGTGTGTGTGTCCTTGACTCACTACTAGAGGAAGCTGAGCCCAGGAAAGCGATGCTGTTCACCACCCCGGAGCCCGGCCTGCCGACGCTCACTCTGGCCTGGGTTCCTCTGAGCATCGAGCTCACTAGGATACCTCGGGAGCCTGGGGGGCTGAGCTTGTGTAGATATTGATATTGCACGGATTGAGCTGGGAGAGTCCCTGGGGGGGACTGGTCCCATCCCCACAAAGGACGGCAAAGGCCCTCTTGAGCATCTACCCAGGGAACCCACTGTTTCGCTTGAACAGACCAGAGAGGATGCATGTCACCGCCTCCTGGGGATGCTAACTGTGGGGATGGAAATTCTGCTGTTGATTAAACATACGTTTATGTGTATCCAGCAATGAAGTGTGAACTTGGCCTTTTGCTTTCACCCATAAATGCAGCTTCTTTAGTGGAAAAGACCATTTTGATATTAAAAAGTAATTCATACGCAGAGGATCACTGTGGCTTAAAAGGCAGAGGGGGGTGTAATTTGTGGGGAGGGGGAACCAGTGGCATTTTCCAGGAACCAGACTGGACTCTGGTAATCTTTTCTCAAGACCGTGACCTTAAAAGCCAACACAATATAGATTTCATTTGTAATTGTGGGGAAATACATGTTAACAAAGGTTTGCACCCTAACCATTTTTAGGTCTACGGCATAGTGGCCGCAGGCACATCCCCACTGCCACTCGATGTTGCAGGCATCATCACCATCTGCTGTTTAGTCGCTAGGTCATGTCCAAGTCTTCTGCGACCCCACGGACTGTAGCCCGCCAATGGGATTCTCCAGGCAAGCATACTGGAGTGAGCTGCCGTTTCCTGCTCGAGGGATTCCTGACCCAGGGATTGAGCCTGTGTCTCCTGCACGGCAGGCAGTCTCCACCACTGAGCCACCAGGGAAGCCCACCACTCTGTGCTTTGGTATTTATTATCCATTTATTCTGGAGAAAGAACTCGCTTTATTTGGCGGCACCAGGTCTTGGCTGCGGCATACGGGATCTTTAGTTGCAGTACGCAGGACCCAGTTCCCTGACCAGGGGTCAGGCCTGCTTACTGGGAGGGCAGAGTCTCGGCCACTGGACCACCAGGGCGGTCCCTTATATTTTTAAGACAGCACTACTTTCTGTCTGGGACAGCACGTCAGAGAAAACCCATGTCTCTTTTCAACTCTGGTCTCTGCCTCTCTCCCTCTGTTCACCTGGAAACCATGTACTGAGTCCATCCTGAATACCAGGCACGGCCCTCCTCTCAGGGATGCCAGGCTACCCACCCTCCTGTTTCTCTAAGGCAACTGTCTTATTCTGTCCTGTAGATTTTTGCACTGGCTGTTCCTTTTCACATGGCCGAAGGCCCTTCTTTGGGGCCCTCAGGTTTCAGCGGAATGTCACCTCAGAGACACCTCCCCTGACCATCGCATCCACAGTGATTCTGTCTTTTCTGTTCTCAAATATTTTGGTTCTAGGGCCCCTTTACACTCCTACTATATATAGTAAAGGTTACCCTCTAGGCCACCTGGGCACTGCTCAGTCACAACTTGCTCCCCATCTCATTCATTCAACATCCCCTGATGACCAAAATGTATGTGAAAATATGCTCAATATCACTAATTGTCATAAAAATGCAAACGAAAACTACAATGAGTTATCACCTCCCACAGGTCAGAATGGTGGCGGTGGTTTAGTCACTGAGTCATGTCCGACTCTCGCGACACCATGGACTGGAGCCCACCAGACTCCTCTGTCCGTGGGGTTCTCCAGGCAGGAATACTGGAGTGGACTGCCATTTCCTTCTCCAGGGACAGGTCATACTGGCCACCGTCAAAAAACCTACAAACAATAAATGCCGAAGAGAATGTGGAGAAAAGAAAAACCTCCCACTGCTGGTGGGAAAGTAGACTGATGTAACTACTATGGAGAACAGTATGGAGATTCCTTTAAAAACTAAAAACAGGATTACTGTGTCATCCAGCAGTCCCACTCCTGGGTGCAGACCTGGAGAAAACCGTAGCTTGAAAAGATGCACGCATCCCAGTGTTCACAGCGGCACTATTACACTAGCTAGGCCATGGAAGCAACTTACATGTCCACAGAGAGAAGAATAAGGAAGATGAGGCACTTACGTAAAATGGACTACTACTCAGCCACGAAAAGAATGGAATAATGCCATCTGCAGCAACACGGATGGGCCTAGAGATTGTCATACTGAGTGAAGCCAGTCAGAGAAAGCAAAGTATCCTATGATATCGCTTATGTGCAGGATATTAAAAGTGGTACCAACGAACTGTACAAAACGGAAATACAGCGCCACAGATATAGAAAAAACGTGATTATCAAGGGGTGGGGGAGGGGGAATAAATCGGGAGATTGAGATTGAAACACACACACTACTCCATGTAGAAAGATGACTAATAAGGACATACTGTACAGTAAAGGGAGCTCTACTCAACACTCTGTAATGACCTACACAGGAAAATAAAAAAGAGTGGATATATGTATAACGGGTTCACTTTATTGTATAACAGAAACTAACACAACACTGTAAATCAATTATACCCCAATTAAAAACAAACAAACAAACTTCTTATCCCTACTCTGTGGAGTGCCACACAGAGTGCCCAGGCAGACGGGCAGGCAGGCACCGGCCTGCCTGTGTGGGGCTTACAGCCCTCGGGAGGCAGCTGTTCTCAGCCCTCCAAGGACTGGGACTACCTCACAAGGAGAAAAAGAGGAGGTGGAAATGGGCGTGGCGTCTACCGTATCAGAAGTTAGAACTGACACGTTTCAGAGCCTCGTTTACCCGGTTCATTACCATAAGAGACATGAAACTGAGACTTTAAAAGGACTTGTTAATTCACTGAAAAAAAGACAATAAAAATAAGCATTGCATGCTTATGTAAACAACACATTCTTCTTGAAAATTAAGTTTCCCAAAAAAAAAGAGACAGCATTATTATTTTCTTGGTAAATCTCTTTAAAGTCTGGCTTAATAGGAGACTGTGTATCACAACGAACTGTGGAAAATTCTGAAAGAGATGGGAATACCAGACCACCCGACCTGCCTCTTGAGAAATCTGTATGTGGGTCAGGAAGCAACAGTGAGAACTGGACATGGAACAGCAGACTGGTTCCAAACTGGGAAAGAAGTATGTCAAGGCTGTATATTGTCACCCTGTTTGTTTAACTTATACGCAGAGTACAGCATGCGAAATGCTGGGCTGGATGAAGCACAAGTTGGAATCAAGATTGCTGGGAGAAATATCAATAACCTCAGATATGCAGATGACATCATCCTTATCGCAGAAAGTGAAGAAGAACTAAAGAGTCTCTTGATGAAAGTGAAAGAGGAAAGTGAAAAAGTTGGCTTAAAGCTTAACATTCAGAAAACTAAGATCATGGCATCTGGTCCCATCACTTCATGGGAAATAGATGGGGAAACAGTGACAGACTTTATTTTCGGGGCTCCAGAATCACTGCAGATGGTGAATGCAGCCATGAAATTAAAAGACGCTCCTTGGAAGAAAAGCTATGACCAACCTAGACAGCATATTAAAAAGTAGAGACGTTGCTTTGCCAACCAAGGTCCATCTAGTCAAGGCTATGGTTTTTCCTGTGGTCATGTATGGATGTGAGAGTTGGACTGTGAAGAAGGCTGAGCGCCAAAGAATTGATGCTTTTGAACTGTGGTGTTGGAGAAGACTCTTGAGAGTCCCTTGGACTGCAAGGAGATCCAACCAGTCCATCCTAAAGGAGATCAGTCCTGAGTGTTCATTGGAAGGACTGATGTTGAAGCTGAAACTCCAATACTTTGGCCACCTCATGCAAAGAGTTGACTCATTTGAAAAGACTCTGATGTTGGGACCATCTGGGACCCAGCATTCCCAATCCTCCAACTGCATCCCTGGGCAAGTGTCTTCACTTCCCTGAGACTCAGTGAAAGATTGAAGGCGGGAGGAGAAGGGGCCAAGGGGCCAACAGAGGGTGAGATGGCTGGATGGCATCACTGACTCAATGGACATGTTTGGGTAAACTCCGGAAGTTGGTGATGGACAGGGAGGCTTGGCATGCTACAGTCCATGGGGTCAAAAAGAGTTGGACGTGACAGAGCGACTGAACTGAATAGAAGAGTGAGCCTTGGATTCTGCTGTCTGCTTCTGTGTTCATTCTGTTTCAACATCACATTTCCAGGTAGCCCCTGCAAAACCCCACCATGCACTTGTGAGGGAAGACGAAAAGGAAGGATTAATTTCTCTTTGGGTCCCCAGATCTCAGGACCACACCTTGAGACTGGCTGCTCTATCACAAAAACCTGTTTGTTTCCTGCTTAAAACTTGCACCCATCTGAAATTACCTTGCTTACTCGTCTGGTCCTTATTTATCGTGCATTCGCCGAAGGCAGGGTCCCAGACAGAGCACACTGCCGGCACTTTTTAGTGGTCAAGCCAGAGCTGCAGTTCTCGGGAATAGCCAGCAGATGGCAGTGTAGCACCAAGACCCCCGCATTCTCTGTTGCAAACTTTGGTTACTCTCTAGGGTTTCGAGAGGAGGCTCTGTGGGGATCCTCTTTGGATTCCAGTTTCACGGAATTGGGTGGGCCTAGGTGAGTAAGGGAAAGGAACCGCTAGAGAGAGTGTGGTTTTGAACAGAAGCTTTGGGAAAGTTGTGTCCATTTCTACTGAGGGCTTCTGTTCTTAACAGACATCAAGCCAAATGGCTTCTCCTCTTGAAGCCTCAGTTTTTCTTTGCAAATAGGCACACTATGACTTTGGCTTGCATTTCACCACGGTTCTCTTGGCAAGGGTCACTTTATTTTGGTGCCACTGGTGTTTCCGGCAATTCAGGGCCCTCTAATTTATTCCCCCTAAAGAATTCTGAGAACCAAGCCAAAGTTGTGGGCTCTACCTGCAGGCAAGACCATTTCTCCTCATCCCAGTTTCAAATATAAAATGGCTGTCGCCATTTCCGTGTGCCTGCTGCATGCCAGGCTCTGTGCTAAGTCGTTCGTACATGTTGGTTCCTGGAGTGCTCACAATATTCGTGAGGTGAGTTTCCTTGTTCCCGTTTTTACAGGAGGGGGACACTGCCTCAGGGAGGTGAAGACACTTGCCCAGGGATGCAGTTGGAGGACTGCGAATGCTGGGTCCCAGATGGTTATCATGGCCGTGGGGGGATGCACCATTCTCAGGTTCCAGGTTTGTCTTCCCAGTGAGACAGCCCAGTCGCTCTCTCTACACCAGCTTCTCTTGTTTCTGCTCCTCCCTGTGAGGTGCTCCCTGTCCTTGGAGAACCGAACAGAGTTCGTGTTTCACGCCTGTTTTGCTCACGTGCTGCCCCCTCGGGTCTGTGACTCCAAAGGGTGGAGATAATGCCTGCCTGCTGCATGTCTCTGCCCTGTGCTGCACCCAGCCTCATGCCGGGCACAGAGCCAGGGATCTAGAAGATATTGCTGAATGAAGAGGGGAGCCAGTGGAATCTGTGAGCGGGCAGTACCCAAGCTGACTGGGAAGCAACCAGATCCACCCCTTGCTGGCTACGTGACCTTGAGCTAGTGATCTCCCCTTTCAAAGCCTCAGTTTCTTCATCTGCAAAATGGAGATGATACAGGCTGTATATTGTCACCCTGCTTATTTAACTTATATGCAGAGTACATCATGAGAAACGCTGGACTGGAAGAAACACAAGCTGGAATCAAGATTGCCGGGAGAAATATCAATAACCTCAGATATGCAGATGACACCACCCTTAGGGCAGAAAGTGTAGAGGAACTAAAGAGCCTCTTGATGAAAGTGAAAGAGGAGAGTGAAAAAGTTGGCTTAAAGCTCAACATTCAGAAAACGAAGATCATGGCATCCGGTCCCATCACTTCATGGGAAATAGACGGGGAAACAGTGGAAACAGTGTCAGACTTTATTTTTCTGGGTTCCAAAATCACTGAAGATGGTGACTGCAGCCATGAAATTAAAAGACGCTTACTCCTTGGAAGAAAAGTTATGACCAACCTAGATAGCATATTCAAAAGCAGAGATATTACTTTTCTGACTAAGGTCCGTCTAGTCAAGGCTATGGTTTTTCCAGTAGTCATGTATGGATGTGAGAGTTGGACTGTAAAGAAGGCTGAGCACTGAAGAATTGATGCTTTTGAACTGTGGTGTTGGAGAAGACTCTTGAGAGTCCCTTGGACTGCAAGGAGATCCAAGCAGTCCATTCTGAAGGAGATCGGCCCTGGGATTTCTTTGGAAGGAATGATGCTGAANACCAACCTAGATAGCATATTCAAAAGCAGAGATATTACTTTTCTGACTAAGGTCCGTCTAGTCAAGGCTATGGTTTTTCCAGTAGTCATGTATGGATGTGAGAGTTGGACTGTAAAGAAGGCTGAGCACTGAAGAATTGATGCTTTTGAACTGTGGTGTTGGAGAAGACTCTTGAGAGTCCCTTGGACTGCAAGGAGATCCAAGCAGTCCATTCTGAAGGAGATCGGCCCTGGGATTTCTTTGGAAGGAATGATGCTGAAGCTGAAGCTCCAGTACTTTGACCACCTCATGGGAAGAGCTGACTCATTGGAAAAGACTCTGATGCTGGGAGGGATTGGGGGAAGGAGGAGAAGGGGACGACCAAGGATGAGATGGCTGGCTGGCATCACTGACTTGATGGGCATGAGTCTGAGTGAACTCCAGGAGTTGGTGATGGACAGGGAGGCCTGGTGTGCTGCAATTCATGGGGTCGCAAAGAGTCGGACACGACTGAGTGACTGAACTGAACTGAACTGAACCGTTTCCCTCTAAGAGATTGTGAGGACTCGAAAAGAGGAGAGGCAGAATATCAGTACTCGATGGGTCTCCAATCCCCTTTCCCACACCTGTGGTTTCTCCTGCCGCTGGGCAGGGAACCCAGGTGGAAGGTGGAGCAGCCTGAGGACTGGACAGGGGAGCAACCAGATCATGGCACTGAGCAGACAGACGGGCAGCCAGTTGGCGCTCAGGCCACCCTGTCCCTCAGCGCCTGAGCCCACCTGAACGCAGGCGCCCCAGGGGCCGTGGTCCTGGAGGCCAACTCACCGTGGGCATTTCTCACCAGGCCCTGCGGCAGATAAACAGATTCTCTTACCCCAAGTGGCCACACTAGGGTCAAAGCCACACAGCTGGGAGTACAGAGGCCCCATGCGGAGCTGGTGCTGTTCTGCCTGAAACACAACAAGCTTCCCAGCCTTCCCAGAGAGTCCTGTCCTGTGGGAAGGAGGCCTCCTCCCAGAGAAAAGCCCTGGAATGTAAGGAATGTTCTGGAGCCTCCTGCCGGGGCCCCAGGGCAGAAGCGCCTTGGGGGCTCTTTCCCAGGGAGGATCTCAGGGCCTCTGGGCCCCTGGAGAGCTCATACCAGACAACACCTTTTGGCACTGGGGTCAGGCCTCAGCCACTTCCAAGTGTTCCCAGGTTCTCAGTTTGGCGCTGATGGGGCTCCTGCAGGACTCACGCCATCCATGCCTTCAGCCTCTCACCCAGCGCCAGCACCCCGGGGTCTGGGGCTGGGCCCTGCACTGGGCACCGAGGCGTACAGAAAAGTCAGGCTGAGCTCTGCTGGGAGCCACCAGGACTCAAGACAGTGTGTCACCTGGGGCAAGTCACTTCACCTGTCTGGGCCTTCGTGTCCGCACGTGTGAGATGGCGTTAATAACGGAGCCTCCTCCTTGGGGCTGTTGTGAAAGGACCCCACGTGCGGGGAGGTCCTGGTGTAGAGTATTCGGGCTGCAAGCGCTTGTCATTACCGTGGCTGGGGCTGGCTGTACTTTCCAGAAATGGAACCAGCAGTCTCTCCCATCCCCTCAAAAGCTCGGCAGGTTTGTGACTACGGCAGATGTGATGGTACGTGACTTCCAAGGCCAAGTGTGGCTCACCTGGAGCCCCGCAACCATGCTGTGAGGAAGCCAAAGCAGCTGTGAAGAGACACGTGGAGGACCTAAGCCCCACCCCCTTCCCCACCCCAAGCCCTGGCTCAGCCCCCAGGCGGCAGCAACTGTGCCGTCTCAAAGGGCGGATCCTTCAGCTCTAGCTGGGCTGCTCTTCTAGCCGATGCCACGTGGAGCGGGGATAACCCTTCCCAAATTGCAGGTTCAGGAGAAATGATTCTAGTTCTAAGTCAGTAGGTCTTGGAGTGGATCCTTGTGCAGAAACACAACAGATATAATTCCTTTTAAAAAAGTCTTTGTTTCTCTCTCCCCTGAACTCAGGATGCTTCCCCCTGCCCCATCCTGGTCCTCCACCAGCGTCTCCCGTCTCAGTGAAGGGCCCCACATCTCATCTCTGGTTGACCAAAGGCACAATCAGGGAGAAATGCAGGCATCTCTCGATTCTGTCCATTTTCCTCTGTCTCTCTGCCATTCCTCTCGTCCAAGCCTCCAGCGCTTCGCGTGCATCTGGGGTGGCCGTGCCAGCTTCCTCCCTTTCCTGCCCACCCCTCTCCCCCGCAGAACAGGAATCTTGATACATAAATGATGTGCAGAGCGGGTAAGTCACGGGCTCACAACTTCGCCTGCCTGGAGTGCTGGGTCTCAGCTTATGAACTTCATCTGTCTTTTCCTGGCCTGTCCTCTTTGTTCCTCAGAGGTCAGGATGAGGCCCCTCTGGCAACCATGTCCTGCCTGTGCACAGCCTCCTCTGAGGCCAGTAGGGGTCACAGACATGGAATCTAACATGTGAGGTCAGGTCAGTCCAGTTCAGTCGTTCAGTTGTGTCTGACTCTTTGCGACCCCATGGACTGCAGCACGCCAGGCCTCCCTGTCCATCACCAACTCCCAGAGTTCACTCAAACTCATGTCCATCGAGTCAGTGATGCCATCCAGCCATCTCATCCTTGGTCTTCTCCTTCTCCTCCTGCCTTCAATCTTTCCCAGCATCAGGGTCTTTTCGAATGAGTCAGTTCTTTGCATCAGGTGGCCAAAGTATTGGAGTTTCAGCTTAGGCAGCAGTCCTTCCAATGAATATTCAGGACTGATTTCCTTTAGGACGGACTGGTTGGATCTCCTTGCAGTCCAAGGGACTCTCAAAAGTCTTCTCCAGCACCACAGTTCAAAAGCATCAATTCTTCGGCGCTCAGCTTTCTTCACAGTCCAACTCACATCCATACATGACCACTGGGAAAACCATAGCCTTGACTAGATGGACCTTGGTTGGCAAAGTAATGTCTCTGCTTTTCAATATGCTGTCTAGGTTGGTCATAACTTTTCTTCCAAGGAGTGTCTTAATTTCATGTGAGGTACCTCCTGCCATTCACCACTATGGAAGAAGTTGAGGAGAGCAACTGGGCAGCATGGCCTGGGGGTGGCTGAGGCTGGTAGTGGGAGGAGGTGGCACTTTGAGCTGCTGTGAAGGAGCTGAGCATGTGACGTCAGGAGGAAGGGAGTGTCCAGCACGGGCGACAGAGGGGGCAAAGGCCCGAGGTGGGAGTGAGCGGCGTGCTGGGGAAAGACTGGGGTGCAAGAGGATGGGGGGTCAGGCCATGAGGCTGGGGGAAGACTGGGGTGCAAGAGGCTGGGGGGGTCAGGCCATGAGGCTGGGGGAAGACTCGGGCACAAGAGGCTGGGGGGTCAGGCCATGAGGCTGGGGGCTGGCAAGCAGAGAGTCACTTGGAAGACAGGAGACGATTCAAAGTTATTTATAAGCTTGTCTTCCCAGCCAAAAAGCGGACACTGATTATCTCCCTGGTGGGGACTGCCAGCCACACCACTGGTGCCTGTTAAAAATGACCCTTTATGGGGACAAACTGCTCTTCAGGCTCACCTGGGGAATTCCTGCTCAATGCCAGCATCACCTGCTCTGTGAAGACTCCCAGGTTCAGCTGACCTTGGCTTTCCATGTGCCCCACGGGACCCTGGACCAGTTTCCAGCCAGGCACCCAGAGCTCTGACTTTTGTTTCCTTGTGTGGACCTTATTTCCAATCAGGCCATTCTGTCTTAAAATGAGGTTCCCCCACTGCCTCTGGATTTCTGAGGCTGGGTGGGCTTGCTAAAAATGCAGACTCCTCTGAATCAGCACCTCAGGGTTGTGTTCAAGAATCTGGGCTTGTTAGAACAAGGTGCCCGTCAAATAATTCCTTTAAAAAAAATACTATTTCTTTTTGGCTGTGCTAGGTCTTCCTGGCTGTGTGAGCTTTCCATAGCTGTGGGGAGTGGGGCTATTCTCTGGCTGTGCTGCACGCGTTTTCTGACTGTGGCAGCTTCTCTTGCTGCAGAATCCGGGTTCCAGGGCATGTGGGCTCAGTAGTTATGGCACGTGGGTTTAGCGGCCCCGAGGCATGGGGGATCTTCCCGGAACAGGGATTCAACTCATGTCTCCTGCGCTGGCAGAGAGATTCTTTACTACTTGAGCCAGCAGGGACGCCTCCTGCCAAGTCATTCTTGCGCTCACAGATGTTTTAGAAGCCGGAATGAGGGCCTGAGCAGAGGGGCTATATCAAATATGGTCCCCAGGCTCCCTGCACAAAGCCTCCAAATGCGTGTTGAGTGAAGGAATAAGGTTTTGTCAGGGAAGGGGAGAGAGCAACTATTCGTCTTAGGATCCTCCCTTCTCTCAGCCACAGTCCCCAAGTAAGACAGGAGGTCTCATCACATTTTCCTGCCAGGGGGAAACTTCTCCAGTAAGAATTCCCCTACCCACCGCCCCCTTTAATCTACTCATTAATACACAGTATTGTAAAAGTGATCTATAATTAGATGCTAACTGAGTTTGGCCGTAAAATTGGGTGGGCGAGGTCAGCAAGGTAAGCCGGGAGGCAGCTGATTGTTATGATCAATCAATAACCTATTTATTTCCCAACATTTCTATTAACCTCTGCCAGCCAATCACAGTTTCAATTTGAAAGGCTGGGGTCCGCTTTGCTGACTGGACAAGTCTGATTGAAAGCGGGACCCTGACACGACCCCAAGGGCGAAATCCAATTAAAATCATTTTCACTTGTAGATTAATATTTTTAGCATGTTCTACATCCTGGGATTCATCATTCCTGGCAATAACTAATGTCTTGTGACACGAGCAGGTGGACTGGCACTGCCATAAATAATAATTGTGATTAATTGGCTCATCACGTCCTAGAGTGGCTTTGGGGTGGCGGCTGGTGCAGCTTCTGGGAACTTTTCCCACCGCAAGCTGGCTGTGTGGTCCTTTCAATCCCATCACTGATGACCTTCCCTAAATAGGAATGGAGTTTGTCCCTGGGTCTGTCTCCCTCTTCACACCGAGCTCCGTGAGGCCAGGTAGCGTGTTGCATTCATCTCAGAGACTCTTACCCTTTGGCAATCCCAGTTCTCCTTCTCTGGCCCCACCTATGGACACCATGGACTGGATCAGGGGTAGGGCCCAACGAAATCCTCTGGAGATGTGGAAGTAGTTTTGGGGCTTCCTTGGTGACTCAAATGGTAAAGAATCCACCTGCAATGTGGGATTCCTGGGTTCAATCCCTGGGTTGGGAAGATCCCCTGGAGAAGGGAAAGGCAACCCATTCTAGTATTCTTGCCTGGAGAATCCCATGGACGGAGGAGTCTGGAGGGCTACATGGGGTCACAAAGAGTCGGACAGTATTGGCTAACATTTTCACTTTTTAAGGGCAGTGGGCCCTTGGCTCAGTGTGTGCATTCCGGGGAGTGCTGACTGCCATAATCTGTGCTGTGGGCTGGGAAGCAGCAACAGATGAAAGCCACGTCAAGAGAGGAGAAAGGACAACGGCAGAAAGGAGGGGCACCGCAGGTCTCCTCGCACACCCGGGTCCCCATTTCCCTGAGAGCTGCCTGCACTCCAGCTCAGGCTCTCTGAGTTGCCCCTGCATCTTAATAATCTGTATTCTTCCTACTTCCCCTGCTTGAATTAATTAGAATGTTAGCTACTTTCCAACTAAACTCTCCCCCAAATTCAGAGCCCAAGAGAGAACCAATGTCACACACAAGCTGGTGGCAGAACCATCCTCTTTCTCCTGACTCTTAATGAAAAGCCCTTTCGAGGAAGAAGGAAATAAGGAAGGAAGGAATAACTTGCATTTGTTGAAGATCTACTCTGTGCCAGGTGCTTTGTAATGGCATCTAATCTCTTCCATCCTGGGAGGGAGATTATATTCTATTTTCTCTGTTTGCAGATGAGGAAGCTGAGGCATGGAAGTGAACAACTTGTCCAGGAAGAACTGAGGATTTAATTACTTTCACTAATTTTGTGACTGTTCAGCACCCTAAGCTGCTTGTTTAAAAGAGGTGTGCTGCTTTGTTATAAATATGACCATGAGGCTGTTGGGAGATAGCCAATGGGAATATCAGGAGTAAATCAGCCAAAAGAGTCATGGTCAGCCTCTTGAAATCCTGCAGAGGAGAGACAGGGTCACAAGTCCAGACATGGGCAAGGCCCCTTACCTGTTAAAAAACTTATTCATTTTTATTTATTTTTAAGTGGAGAATAACTGCTTTATAATGTTTTGGTTTCTGCTGTAGACAATGTGAATCAGCCATAATAAATACACATATATGTTCCCTCCCTCTTATCCCCCCATACCATCTCTCTAGAACACTCCTACCTTTAAAGACCAACTCCTAGAATCCAGTCATTGCTGTGAGTGCTTCAGGACCCCTCAGGAACCATCCAGACCACCCCACCTCCAGCCTCTGGATGGCTCATTTGTGGCCACTGAGATCATTCCAGCATCTGCATCTCCTGTGTGTTAGGAAAAGAGCAAGACCAGATCTTCCCAAAGAGGCTCTGCCAAGGGGAAATCCCAGAGGACCACGAGCTCCTCTGATTTTTGTCTCTAGACACTTGGCTAGGGTTGTGTGTGTACCAGGCTCCCTTTAATATGCACACCTGGATTGCACTGGGATGCCAGCACATTTCCTAATGAGTGGATGGCAATAGAGAAATAAATACAGCTAGGACCAGGTATCCAGACTAGCATATATTGAAGAATGTTTCAGCAGATATATCTAGGAGACTAAGAAGACCAGGAAATTCCTGTAGTCTCTGTCTTAGCTTGGGCTGTTATAAACAAAGTGCCATAGACTGGATGGTGTATAAATGGAAATTTCTCCTAGTTCTGGAGGCTGGAAGTCTGTGATCAGGGTGCTAGCATATGGGGTCTTGGTGAGTTCTGGGTGGCAGAAAGTCCCCTTCTCATATCTTTACATGAGGAAGGTGAGCTAGTATTTCCTTTTCCTCTAGAGGTATTAATTCCATCCATGAGGGCCCCACCCTCATGACTTAATTACCTCCCAAAGCTCTATGTCCGAATATCATCCCAGTGGGGGGATTAGATTTCAACAGATGAATTGGCAGTTGAGGGCGGTAGGGGGAAAGGACCACAGACATTTCAGTCCCTAATAGCCCCCAATTCTTCCTTTTTTTTTTTTTTAAAAAAAAAAAAATGTATTTGGCAGTTCCAGGTCTTAATTTCCACACGAGGGATCTTCGTTTTGGTATGCGAGATCTGGTTTCCTGACAGGGGACCAAACTCAGGCCCTCTGCATTAGGAATTTGGAGCCTCAGCCACTGGACCACCAGGGAAGTCCCCCGTAACAGCCTGAAATTCTAATCTCCAAATTATTTTGACTGATTACTGAAAAAAAAAATCAACCTGGAGCCCTTGTAACACTGCAGTTTCCTTAGCCTCACTTCTGGGGGATTCTGATTTCATAGGTCTGTGCTACATTTGTCCTTTTGAGATGCTTCCCTGAGGACTGTGACAATCAATCAGATTCAGAGAAGCTCAGGGCACATCCTTACATTAAAGGCACTGAGAACACCTATTAGTTTCTTTCACTGAACTCAGTTTACCAAAGTTACTTAACAGGTATCCCTTCATATACTTTATTTATTGCATAACACCTGTTTGTACAAGGTCCACTGCTTGGAGCGTCTACCAACATGTTTGCTTAATAATTTCACATGCATATCATAACTCCAGTGATTCTTTCACGCCTCCGCCACCTTTTTACCGAATTCACTGGGCTGTTTTCTCCCTAAGGGCAAGGATAATATCTCCTTATAATAAAACCAAGAAGGACCCTTCAGGGCCCTCCCAGGTACAAAAGGCCTTCAGAGTCCTCCATCTTTTATTTGTTGCAAAGCTGTAGTCTCCCAGACCTCCTCTGAGTCACAAAAGAGCAGGCTCTAGCAGTTAATAATTAGGGCGAGTCACAGTATCTTTAGTTCCTCCCTGAAGGACACAGGTAAGTGTCTGATGACCACTCCTGAGTCGTTTTGCAGATACTAGAACTACCACCGGAGGGAAAAAGCTAACTGCATGATCAGCAGACAGTAGCCGTGACACAAGCTGGTCCATCTTGCACAACTTTAAGAACTGGCCTCTAGGAAATGGGCGCTGACCAACCCTGGAGCTGAAGATGAACTGCGCCCGAGACAGTCAAGATGGTGCTGACCAGACCACCAGGTGACCAGTTTCAAGACGATCGATGGAGTCAGCTGACAGGCATGGAACCCCACTGGGCAACCGTGAAGCTTTCCTTTAAACTCTTGCCCCCTGATTGGCAATGGGGAGACTGTTTTTTGGGGGTTGCTAGTTCACCACCTCCCCAGGTCACAGGCTTCTTGAATGAAGCATCTTTTCCCACCAGTCTTTGTCTCTCGATCATTTGACTTTTCAGTCACAAGCGGCTAAACCCGAGTTCGGTTCTAGTTCTGGCGGGTAACGACAATGTTCCCCCTAGAGCCTGAGTAAATGAATGTCTCTTAAAATCATCTCTGAACAGGAAACCTGACCCCTCCCCACCATCCCACCAACGGCAACACTGATTTTGGGAAGATAGTTTTAAAACTTTAAAACTTAAGAAATGGTGATTTCTCCTCTGTCTTCTAGGATCCGAATCTGATTCCGCCCCCCACAGGTGGTCACAACCAGGAAGCTAAAGAACTGCTTTCGGTGGGCAGTTGTGGGTGTTGGGTGTTGGGTGCCAGCTGCCCATCTCCTTCTCCAAGCTCTTCTCCCACTGCTCTGTCTTTGCCTCTTAACAAACTGGTTCCCAGGTATGAGCCCTCCTGAAACAACTGGTTAAGGCAAGACACTTCCCCTTGCTGTTTCCTCTGCCTTCAAGCCACCAGGGGACTGAAGAGAGAAGTGCTGAGGCTACTGAAATGGGTTTCTCTGTGGAGGGAACACTTGTGTTGGAAACTGCGCTAAATTCAGCATGCATAAACCATTCACAGTGCCTCCTTACACCCCAGAAGCACTAAGATCCCACTAATAATCAAAATAGAAATGCGTACGCAGGTCAAGAAGCAACAGTTAGAACTGGACATGGAACAACAGACTGGTTCCAAAGCGGGAAAGAAGGGCTTCCCTTGTGGCTCAGCTCGAAAANGGAGAAATATCAATAACCTCAGATATGCAGATGACACCACCCTTATGGCAGAAAGTGAAGAGGAACTAAAAAGCCTCTTGATGAAAGTGAAAGTGGAGAGTGAAAAAGTTGGCTTAAAGCTCAACATTCAGAAAACGAAGATCATGGCATCTGGTCCCATCACTTCATAGGAAATAGATGGGGAAACAGTGGAAACAGTGTCAGACTTTATTTTTTTTTGGCTCCAAAATCACTGCAGATGGTGACTACGGCCACGAAATCAAAAGATGCTTACTCCTGGGAAGAAAAGTTATGACCAACCTAGATAGCATATTCAAAAGCAGAGACATTACTTTGCCGACTAAGGTCCGTCTAGTCAAGGCTATGGTTTTTCCTGTGGCCATGTATGGATGTGAGAGTTGGACTGTGAAGAAAGCTCAGCGCTAAAGAACTGATGCTTTTGAACTGTGGTGTTGGAGAAGACTCTTGAGAGTCCCTTGGACTGCAAGGAGATCCAACCAGTCCATTCTGAAGGGGATCGGCCCTGGGATTTCTTTGGAAGGACTGATGCTAAAGCTGAAACTCCAGTACTTTGGCCACCTCATGGGAAGAGTTGACTCATTGGAAAACACTCTGAAGCTGGGAGGGATTGGGGGCAGGAGGAGAAGGGGACGACAGAGGATGAGATGACTGGATGGCATCACTGACTCAATGGACATGGGTTTAGGTGAACTCCAGGAGTTGGTGGTGGACAGGGAGGCCTGGTGTGCTGCAGTTCATGGGGTCGCAAAGAGCCGGACACGACTGAGCGACCGAACTGAACTGAACTGATAAAGAAGATACTATTGCCAACACGACACTGTGACTCAACTATACTTCAGTAAAAACAACAATGGCAACAAACCACCTGTATGTGATAGCTGCTGCTGCTAAGTCACTTCAGTCGTTCCCGACTCTGTGCGGCCCCATAGACGGCAGCCCACCAGCCTCCCCCGTCCCTGGGATTCTCCAGGCAAGAAAGTGAAGGTGAAGTCGCGCAGTCGTGCCCGACTCTTTGCGACTCCATGGACTGCAGCCTGGCAGGCTCCTCCGCCCACGAGATTCTCCAGGCAAGAGTCCTGGAGTGGGCTGCCATCGCCTCCTCCAGTGTGTAATAGCAGCACCTGTTAATGACAGAGCGCAACTGTGGGGCGGGCATTATGCTCTAAGTTGCTCCAAGGGGTTAATTCAAGGCGGGTAGAACACCTGTGCCTGTACGCTGTGCTGCCGTGTCCACCTCTTTGAGAACCCCGTGGACTGTAGCCCACCAGGCTCCTCTGTCCACGGACATTTCTATCAAGAATATCGGAATGGATTGCCATTTCCTACTCCAGGGGATCTTCCTGACTCAGGGATCGAACTCACATCTCCTGCATCAGCAAGCAGATTCTTGACCCCTGCGCCACCTGGAAATCCCAGACTTCTTGCACTGATTTTACAAATGGGGAAACTGAGGCCATTGATTTTAAGAGGCCTGTCCAAAATCACACAGCCAGTAAGTGACAGAGTCAGGACTTGACTCCCCTGCCTGTGTGTCTGCATAGTACACTATAGGTGCGTGTGTACACTTAGACTTTTTTTTTTCTTCACAAAATTGGGTTACAGTATATTTTTGGCTCTTAAACTTCTTTCACTTCATAATACATTGTGGGCATCTCTGAAGGCCTCTGTAAATAGGTGCATGTTTGATTTTTCAATGATTTTAATGTTGAAGAGTATTCTAGAGTATCGTTGGGCTAAAATGTATACAAACCAGCTCCAGAGGAGAAATGTGAAAATCTTTTCTAAATTTTTGCTTGAGAAACCTTGCTAAGGTGACCAGTCTTTCACAGATCCCTTAAAAGCCTTTTAAAAAATGTTTTATGCACATGTTGAATATTTAAATAGTTTTCCAGAGTGAACAGTGCCCGTGTGTCTCCTGGTCTCCGTGACAGGTGGAACCAAACTGCAGTTTCTTCTGGAACCTTCCAGAGAGATAGTGTGTACTTTCAAGTATGTGGACACACACACACACACAATGTATATACACACATGAATACACACAGACATACATATATGCCAACATGCATTTTGGGCACATAAGTTATACTATACACATTGCTATAAACTTGCTTCTTTTTCATTTAATAGTTTACCTGGAAAATTGTTATACCTCAGTCCACACAGATATCCCATGTTCATAGTAATTTAATTTTGAAGTCATATGTTCTTTGTTAAAATATATAGTAAAATAATTAAGTGATTTATGTGTAAAATATATAAAGATATTTGAAAGAAGACTGTGAAACATCTCCTTCCCACTTCTATGCAACCCCCTCCCCTATAAATAATCATGATTCTTAGTTTTATTTACATCTTTATATATATATATATATATATATATATCTTGAATATATTTATATTCTTACTTTGCCCCTCTTTTTTACTCATGAGTGAAACACTCTATATGTGTATTCTGGAGATATTTCCATTTTAGTACATAAACAATTTCCTCACTCCTTCCTTCCTTTTTTTTTTTTTTTTTAAATAAAATAACTGCAGATAGCCAGCATCCCACTGCATGGATAAATAAAAATGTGTTCATTTTTTTAGAAACTGTTATTTCAGTCTTTCCTGCAGGACTTTTCAGTGCCTTTAGCATGCTAGCATACAGTGGGATCTGTACATACACTGTGTAGACTGCTTTGACTACACAATTACCGCAAGCCAACACGATTTCACTGCTTTATTGTCCTGAGGAGGAGTCTGAAGCCCAGAGAGGGAGGGCTACTTGCCCAAGATCACACAGCGATGGTGGAGATCTGAATTTCCAGGCTTCCTGTGACAGTGGCAACAGTGAAGTGCTTGAAGCCCTTTCCTGGCACTACCAGTTCTCACTGTGGAGCACTGGGCTGGGCGCCGAAGAACTGATGCTTCTGAACTGTGGTGTCGGAGAAGACTCTTGAGAGTCCCTTGGACCGCAAGGAGATCCAACCAGTCCATTCTGAAGGAGATCAGTCCTGGGTGTTCTTTGGAAGGAATGATGCTGAAGCTGAAACTCCAGTACTCTGGCCACCTCCTGGGAAGAGGTGACTCACTGGAAAAGACTCTGATGCTGGGAGGGATTGGGGGCGGGAGGAGAAGGGGACAACAGAGGATGAGATGGCTGGATGACATCACTGACTCGATGGGCGTGAGTCTGAGTGAGCTCTGGGAGTTGGTGGTGGACAGGGAGGCCTGGCGTTCTGCGATTCATGGGGTTGCAAAGAGTCGGACACAACTGAGCGACTGAACTGACAACTGGACTGAACTGAATGCCCTTTAGGGGCACTAAGACACATAGATTCGTTCATTTTGGAATAATTGGGTAGGATTCTGCACAAGTGTGAAGATCACAAAAACAAGGCGAAGTTAAGCAACTGTCACAGGTTGGAGGGGACGTAGGAGACACGGCAGCTCAATGCAACACGCTATCCTGGAGTGGATCCACTTTAGGGAGAAAACGGGCAAAACCCCAATTAAATCTGTAGTATAAGTAGTATGGCACCAACGTCAGGTCCTTAGTTTTGACTGATGCACTATGGTTATGTAGGATGTTAGCACTCAGGGTGCTGGGTGACAGATATACCAGAACTCTGGATTATCTTTGCAGCTCTTCCATAAGTCTAAAAATTATTTCTAAGCAGGAAGTTTAAAGATTTGTTTATATTATTTCTGCCAAACCAAACACCATCCTGTATTGGATTCAGCCATAGGAAAACAAAAGCAAGCCCAAAATACAGGTTAGAATGCTGTATGAAAATANCTGCGATTCATGGGGTTGCAAAGAGTCGGACACAACTGAGCGACTGAACTGACAACTGGACTGAACTGAATGCCCTTTAGGGGCACTAAGACACATAGATTCGTTCATTTTGGAATAATTGGGTAGGATTCTGCACAAGTGTGAAGATCACAAAAACAAGGCGAAGTTAAGCAACTGTCACAGGTTGGAGGGGACGTAGGAGACACGGCAGCTCAATGCAACACGCTATCCTGGAGTGGATCCACTTTAGGGAGAAAACGGGCAAAACCCCAATTAAATCTGTAGTATAAGTAGTATGGCACCAACGTCAGGTCCTTAGTTTTGACTGATGCACTATGGTTATGTAGGATGTTAGCACTCAGGGTGCTGGGTGACAGATATACCAGAACTCTGGATTATCTTTGCAGCTCTTCCATAAGTCTAAAAATTATTTCTAAGCAGGAAGTTTAAAGATTTGTTTATATTATTTCTGCCAAACCAAACACCATCCTGTATTGGATTCAGCCATAGGAAAACAAAAGCAAGCCCAAAATACAGGTTAGAATGCTGTATGAAAATATCTTTGGAAAAATTCACAAACAGGCTGACCTTGGTTACTTGCGAGGAGGGCCCCTGGGTGGCTAGTGCAGAAGCGGGGAGACTTTTCACAGTTTATTGTTTAATAGCTTCTGGATTTTGAACTATGCATTGGGTTGGCCAAAAAGTTCATTTGGATGTTTCCAGATGATGTTACAGAAAAACTCAAATGGACTTTTTGGCCAACCCAATACACATATTCTCTTTCAACAATTAAACCTTAAAAATAATCAAAAAGAAAAAAATGGGAAAATGTTAATGTGGAATTTTTTTGGCGGGGAAAACAGAGTGAATGAGATGGTAACAATACTGCTCACTGCTACTGGTGTTTATTGGAAGTTTCTCCGATGTGCCAGGCGTGGGGTGAGCGTGAAGTCGGGATGAACTCATTCAGTCCCCTCAACCATGCAAGACCCCTGTTTTGTAGAAGAACAATTTGCTCAAGTTGTCATGTAGAAAGCGACAGAGCTGGAATCTGAGGTCAAGTCTGCCTCATTCCATCACCTGAGCTTTTAATCATCGCTTTCTCCTCCTGTGGGATGAACATGCATGCAGCAGGCTACAGGCGCAAACAAGACAGGGTGAGCAGCAGAGGCTGCTGGAGCCGCGCTCACAGTCCCTTGGCCTGCATTTCTTTCCCTGGGCGTGGCGTGGGGTAGGACTGGGTGGGGGAACGCTGGTTCTGGCCATTGGATCCGTGCTGCCCATGTTCTGGCCAGTTAAAAGGGCCGGTGAATTATGCTCCAACCAATGACTAATGGGCCTCCCTGGTGGCTCAGTGGTAAAGAACCTGCCTGCCAATGCAGGAGAAGTGACCTCCATTCCTCGGTCAGAAAGATCCCCTGGAGGAGGAAATGGCAACCCACTCCTGTATTCTGGCCTGGATAGTCCCACGGACAGAGGAGCTGGGCAAGTTACAGTCCATGGGGTCACACAGTTGGCCACGACTGAGCAACAACTACGACTAACAGAAGCTGGTGTAGAGAAAGCCCAGCTCCCTCCCCTCTGGGCGACAGGGACAAGTGGTGTCCTTTGCGTGACGGGACTGAGCTCTGTCGCCCATGGTGGTGACCTGTTGGGTAACATACCCTTTCCTGTCTCACTTCTCTTCTTTCCCACCAAATAGGAACTGTCTGCCACAGAGACCCAGAGAGAATGTGATGGGGGCATATTGTCTCCCCTTAAGTGGATACTAATGATAGCAACGAGTCACTCTAGAATCCAGGTGGGCTCTGAAGCCAGACTGCCTGGACTGGAATTCCAGCACCACTTGACTGCGTTGGGACAGTTCCCCGTGAGTCTCAGTTTCCGCCTCTGTAAAATGGGAACAACCCCAGTGCTTCGAGTGAATGTTGGCTGGAACAAGACACAGGAGGCCCTGTGTTCAGCCACAGGTACAGAGGAGCTTCCCGGTAAGCATTTGCTGATGTCTGGATTGTCCCAGCGTGGGCACTGCCTTCTATCCTGATCATCCCCGTGGGAGGATGTGGCGCCTGTGGATACCTTTGAGAGTGCCCTGCGATGTCCAGGCAAGTCTGGAAACAAAGGACAGAGGGTGAAAGGCAGTTTGGGGCCACAACCAAATGGACCAGGAGGGACTTTGCAATTTTAGGTATCTGTTTCTGGCTTGCCTTGCCTGCCGGCCACCCGGAGCATCGGTGATTCACCGGGAGCATCGCGCACTCTCCACCCACCCCTCCTCCGGGTGCTCACCCATCTCGCGGCCCCAGCATCTCAGCCGATTCTCCTAGTTAACCATAAACACAAATCCTGTTATCTCCCCTCTCTCGCAGCACTTGCCCCTTGATTTAAGCTGCCTTCTCTTCCCCTTTCATCAACCCTGGGCCCCTCCTGCCGTATATCTTCCCGTTTATCTACTTCCCTGCTCGCGATAGCCTTGTGAGCAATCGATTCGTGGGCGGGGGAAGATGGCAGGCCGCCTGCCCTGGCCTCCCGAGCCCGCTGTTCTTCTTGGGAGCCCGGGCCAGTATTTCTTGTTACGCTTCTGTCTGGCCATGTTCGGTTTCTCATTAGGTTTCTGCGCGGGCGTGGTAGTATTTCTTGTTCCACCGCAGGCACACGCTGGAGATCACTAGTAATTCGTAAATGGCGAGATGGAGAGGCGCTCCTTTAGAGCGTTCTAGAATCTGTCTGGCCCATGCCTGGACGTGGCACGTAGGGGCTTGCTGGAGGAGGGATGAGGGGGAGGGGCTCCCAGGATGGGGACTTGGCGGCG
>SJYA01002485.1:772595-818784 GCA_006410615.1 Neotragus moschatus | reverse complement strand
GGGGGGGGGGGTGCGCTCCCTGGGCCACACGGTGGGTTTGGACCCGTGACCGCTGGGCTCAGCTCCACCTTGCTTCTCTGCAGCTGAGTCAACATCGGAGGCTGCGGGCAGGTTCCCTGGAGCCGGGCTCACCCCGTGCCATCGTTGGAAAGAGCTCCGCAGCTCCGCCAGTAACTCCGGTGTGGCAGGTTCCTCCTCGGCCTGACTCAGCTTCCTCCTCTGCGACATAAGTTGGGTTCTCTTTTCGTTCCTTTCTCCATTTATTCATTTAACAAACCTGAAACACGCAGAGTGTTCCTGGTGTCCCAAGTAGTGTCCTAAATATTGTACAACACTGACACATTGAGATTCTCCTAGCCACCCTATGAGAAGGGTTTACAGATGAGGAAACCGTGGCCCAGAGAGGCTAAGTGACTTGTCCAAGGACACACAGCTAGCAAGCAGTAGAACAGAGATCAAGGCCCAGGCACTTGCTCCAGCGCTCACACTCTCAAGAGATGGTTCCTCTTTTTTGGCCACATCATTTGGCATGTGGCAGTTCCCTGACCAGGGATTGAACACATGCCCCTTGCACTGGAAGTGTGGAGTTTTAACAAATATCCCCTTGTGATACTTCCCAGTGGATCACCAGGGAAGTCCCAAGAGGTGGTTCCTCTTGATGGTCTTGTGGCCTCCACCCGGTTCCCAAATGCTGCCACAGTTGATTCTGGTTATTGCAGCTAGTTATGCTTTATAAACTAGCCACGAATGCTGAGCTGGTGAACATTGAACCGTGGCTCCTAGGAGACATACAGGGCTAGGTTCCTGAAAGCCTCTAGACATGACGTTTTTGTCAACTGATGAATACCTAAACTTGTTTTATGTGTGTTTCTGTTTAAAGAGACCTGAGTTAATATATATTGTTGATTCATTAACAGTGAACCCACAGCCGATAGCACTATAGCTCACGTCTGAATAAACGTTCTCCAAGATGTGTGCTTTGCTCCATAAGACACATCACAGCCTGCTTGCACTTAGGAACCCTATATAGCCAAACAGCAAAATAAAATGAACAAAAAAAAAAAACCAAACACAGCAAAATCACCAATGAAAAGCATACAGATGCAAAAAAAAAAAAAAAAAAAAAAGTGGCTCCATTTAGACCACAAAAGGACACTTGTTCACAGGATGTGAGCTGAAACGGGAAGCAGAGTGGCACCTCACTCAGCGCCAGCTGTGAATGTTCACGATGGGTGACATTTTTTTTTACCACTCTGCCCATGCCCAAGAATGACTGTGGAGATAGGTTTGGGGGTTATGCGTACAAAATCCGTGAATAATGAGGATTGATGGTATCTTGTATTACTCACCCACTCAAATACCATCTAAGGCTTCCTACTAACNAAGCAGAGTGGCACCTCACTCAGCGCCAGCTGTGAATGTTCACGATGGGTGACATTTTTTTTTACCACTCTGCCCATGCCCAAGAATGACTGTGGAGATAGGTTTGGGGGTTATGCGTACAAAATCCGTGAATAATGAGGATTGATGGTATCTTGTATTACTCACCCACTCAAATACCATCTAAGGCTTCCTACTAACCTGCTGCTGCTAAGTCGCTTCAGTCGTGTCCGACTCTGTGTGACCCCACAGATGGCAGCCCACCAGGCTCCCCCGTCCCTAGGATTCTCCAGGCAAGAACACTGGAGTGGGTTGCCATTTCCTTCTCCGATAAATGCATGAAAATGAAAAGAGAAAGTGAAGTCGTTCAGTCATATCTGACTCTTAGCGACCCCATGGACTGCAGCCTACCAGGCTCCTCCATCCATAGTATTTTCCAGGCAAGAGTACTGGAGTGGGGTGCCATTGCCTTCTCCGTCCTACTAACCTACTATATCAAATAACTAAAAAGAAACTTCACCTGCCTACCTTTCAAGGGTTTTAGCAACCTGGCCCCGTTCGGTCTATTAAAATACATTTCCCTTAACTCCTGGGGCCACCCCCTTCCTCCCGGGGCCTGGCTCCTCTTTCTCACTCTTCTGTCCATCGCCACCTCCTAACTTCACACCTTTGCTCTGGTGCTTTCCCTCCTGGGCTTATCCCCTCTGCTTTATCTAACTCCCAAACCCTACCTACAGGTTAAAGGTCAGATCAAATTTCTTTTTTCTTTGTATCGCTTTCTCCTCCTGATTTATCTCTTCTTGGACGGCACAGACTCACATTCTGTGCGTGTGTGTGTGTGCTAAGTCGCTTCAGTTCTGTCCAACTCTTTGCAACCCCATGGACTGTAGCCTACTAGGCTCCTCTGTTCATGGGATTCCCCAGGCAAAGATGCTGGAGTGGATTACCATTTCCTTCTTCAGGGGATCTTCCTGACCCAGGGATCGAACCCATGTCTCCTACATTGACAGGTGAATTTTTTAGCACTGAGCCACCGGGGAAGGCCAGACTCATACCATAGTGGAGCTTAATTAAAAAAAATTTAAAAATGTCCCTTTGTGATACTGTCACGAACAACCTGCCAGTGGGGAATTTCCCACAAACTTACTGTTTGATGGCACTCTCAGAATAGGAGACATCCGAGTTACACTGACCGTGTTTGGGCTTGGAAAGTGAGGATGTTATGGGTACACGTATAGAAGGAGAGATAACATCGTACTCACCGGTGAGACATGCCTGGAGGAACGTTTTAATTCTTCAGAAATACCAGTTGGCCTCCTTACATAACATAGAACAGCGAGCCAAGGATATTTAGACCGTCAAAGTGGTCTTGGAGAGAACTGATCTGTTCAGAGAGGTAAGCCTCTGCCTCTCACCGCCATGGGGCAAGCTGGCCACGTGTGGACACCAAACAGATTCATGTTGCATGGATGGAGGAGCCCGGCCTTAGTCTGTTTCATCTACTGGGTTTTTGCATACGATTTTGTTTGAACAATGAATCGCATGGTTCATCAGTTAGGACCCAGCAGGAAACACACAGCACAGATAAACTGGAATAATTTAAGGAGAGTTTAATAAAGGAATTGCTTACAAAGGTGTGGGCAGGGCATAGGGAAACCACACAGGACAGCGAAGTCTCTGGGGTCTCGGTATGGAGGACACTAGCATCACTCCAGGAGTGATGGGACCAGGGTGGGTTAGGGTTATGTGGTCTCCGAGCAGGGGTTGAAACCTTTTGTGAAAAGATACAGCCACCCCATCAGAGCCGCTGGCAGGCAGGAGCAGGGGGCGATAAACACCCGACCTCCATCACCCTCCCTCCTCTCATTTCCTTCTGGACCTCTCTTTCAGTTTAGTTGCTCAGTTGTGTCTGACTCTTTGTGACCCCGTGGACTGCAGCACACCAGGCCTCCCTGTCCATCACCAACTCCCGGAGTTTACTCAAACTCATGTCCATTGAGTCGGTTATACCATCCAACCATCTCATCCTCTGTTGGCCCCTTCTCCTCCCGCCTTCAATCTTTCCCAGCATCAGAGTCTTTTCCAATTCAGTTCTTCGAATCAGGTGGCCAAAGTATTGGAGTTTCAGCTTCAACATCAGTCCAATGACTATTCAGAACTGATTTCCTTTAGGATTGACTTGTTTGATCTTGCTGTCCAAGGAACTCTCAAGAGTCTTCTCCAACACCACAGTTCAAAAGCATCAATTCTTTGGCACTCAGCATTCTTTATAGTCCAACTCTCACATCCATACATGAGTACTAGAAAAACCTTGACTAGACAAACCTTTGTGGGCAAAGTAATGTCTCTGCTTTTTAATATGCTATCTAGGTTGGTCATAGCTTTTCTTCCAAGGAGCAAGCATCTTTTAATTTCATGGCTGCAGTCACCATCTGCAGTGATTTTGGAGCCCCCAAAATAAAGTCTGCCACTGTTTCCACTGTTTCCCCATCTATTTGCCATGAAGTGGTGGGACCAGGGGCCATGATCTTCATTTTCTGAATGGACCTCCCATTGGCAGAGCCCAACTGGAAGGCAGAAGGCAAGACAGTCCACTGCAGTCCACACGCGTCAGCCTCTGGGGCAGAGAGTCAGGGGAGATGGGTTTAGAGAGGAAACGGGGGTGGAGCAAAAGGAAGATACCCGAGACCACCACCCACCCCAACCCTGCAATGCACAAGCCAGGGTTAGCGCTCAGATTGCCACTTTCTAAGGGTCCTTCCGGGTTGGTCGTGCACAGGTTCTTCAGTGGGTCCAGCCTTGCCAAGATCCTATGGCAGCTCAGAGTTGGTTTGGTAAAAACGGCACAATTCTGTTGCATCAGGTCAAATGATGCCTGGGTTCAGTTGCTTCTGGGTCACGGCATTTTTCTTCCCTCCTTCCTTTCTTCCTCTCTCCCCCCCTCTTTTTCTCTCCCCTCTCCTTCTCCCTCCCTCCCATCTCTCTCTGTGTTTTCTACACACGCACAGATATTCCTCCTGCCGCTCTGGGATGCTGACAGGGGGAGCAGATATACAGCATCTCGGCCGTGATATAAGGGCTGCTGCAGTGCGTGGCTGTCTCCCGCTATGGCGCTGCCTGGGTGTAAAACTGCACTTCCTTGTCAGCGCTGGTCTTCATGGATGTCGACGATTGACTTTTCCAGAAATTCTTGCAGAGCAGAGTTTCTCAAACAGGGGAGAGGTTGCGCCCACACTCCGCCCCGTTTTCCTGGAGGAGACATTGACACTATGTCAGCCTCTGGGGCAGAGAGTCAGGGGAGAAGGGTTGGGAGAGGGAATACAGGTGGAGCAAAAGGAATTTGCCCTTTTGATTGGAGACATTTTTGGTTGCCACAACTAGGGGTTTGCTGCTGGCATCCAGGGGGTAGAAGCCAGGGGTGCTGCTCAACATCCTCCCATGCCCAGGACAGCAACGCCCTCCCCCCAAAGAATTATCTAGTCCAAAATGTCAGTGGCGCTGAGGTTGAGAAACTGTTTGGTTGAGGGAGCCTCTTCATGTGACTCTGATATTTTAGTCTCCCTTCTCTTGAAGTCCCTCTACTACCTTCTTGCTATATGATTACGAAAACTCTTGGATACCTCCAGAAAGGGGGAACTCACTATCTGTTTTGAAGTCAGTCAAGACTGGGCTTGATTCCGGTTCTTCCACTGGCAGCTGCGGGACTCTGCGTGACCCCACAGGTGGGCGTGGTTCCACCACTTTGGGCCTAATGTTCCTCCAGGACCACGGGATCAACAGTAGCCCTGCCTCACAGGTTGCATGAGGAACCGATGAAATGATGCTCTTAAGTGGCAACTCAGCTCACAGCATGGGGTGAGACCGCTCAGTAAATGTTCACCCCTATGAACGCCCTGCCTTGGCTGGTTTCATCACCTAGGTTGTGGGTGTGTCAAGAGCAGATGAACTTCAGGATCTTCTTTTAGGCCTGGGAAATTTCAGAAATCTCAACAAGCTTAGCACCGAGTGAGGGAGAAAATATAGGCTCTTGGTGGAGGGGCGTGGGGGTGGTGCTTTCCCTTTGGGGTTATTTGGGGGGAGGGGCGGTCCTACGGGTGGTCCTGGGAGACCTGATAGCAAAGCGGAGTGCAGGAGAGACCGGGAGCAAGCACGGCAGAGCTTCACCCTCCCAGCAGTGGTGTGCAATGACACACCCAGGGAGGCCACTGGATCCTTGGGGTCCTGCATTTTTATTGGGAATCAGTCACATAGGCGTGGAGCACCTACAAACTGACCTTAATTATTCGGTCTCCAGCCCCTTCAAAAACCAAACGATATAGCAGGGTTCAAGGCTGCCCCCCATAAATCACATTATTAGCGTAGATTATCTGGCCAGGTGTGGCCCAGGGTCCCAAGTACACAAAGACACTCCTAGTAGTGAGAATGACTCAAGGGCTTACAGGTAATTCCCAAGATCCAGTGTATCCTTTCTTTGGATGGTTCAGGGTTGACGATGCTAAACCTGCTGAGTTAACCCTTTAATGCAGAGCAGGATTCTACAGGTAAGAACGACAAGGGCTTTTCAAGCTCGGAAATTCGGAGAAGGTGTCAGTGATCATGATCTGAGCAGGTTACTGCCTTTCTTAGCGCCATGTTCCTACCATCAGACTTGCGGTAACTTACAATCACCCTATTTATTGGTTTACTTTGCCTCAGTTGCTAAACCATGGGGTAATGCGTGGGCCTGGTTTCTGCTGTTTTCCCTAACACTTAACATACTTTACATGCAGAGCCAGGACTAGGGTGAAGCAAAATTTTTTTCATATTTAATTTCAGGGGCTTCCCTGGTGGCTCAGACAGTAAAGAATCTGCCTGCAATGCAGGGTACCCAGGTTTAATCCCTGGGTTGGGAAGATCCCCTGGAAAAAAGAATGGCTACCCACTCACTCCAGTATTCTTGCCTGGAGAATCCCACGGACAGAGGAGCCTGGTGGGCTACAGTCCACAGGGCCGCAAAGAGTCGGATGTGACTGAGCACACGCATTTCCTTGGCTGTGCCGAGTCCTAATTTCGGCATTTAGGATTTTTAGTTGTGACATGTGGAATCTAGTTCCCCGACCAGGGATTGAACTCAGGCTCCCTGTGCTGGGAGCTTGGAGTCTTAGCCACGGGACTAATAGGGAAGTCCTCTCTGGGGTGCAAAATTTAAGAGTGGTGGATGCATACAATCTCAGTCATCAAGATAAACAGTGTTTTAATGCAATATTAAAAAAAAATCAAAATTAATACAAGAAGCAAAGTCTTAGACTTTTAAGCAAAAACAGGATCAGTGCTGTTGCTGATATTTTTCGACCCCCAACTCTACCAGGGCGTGGCACTGTTTGTGGCCTTGTCTCTGTACACCGTTTTGTTATTTTTGTTCATGATGGATTTGAGGTGTTCATTTGGATTTGAAAAAATACTGCATCAAGAAGCTATTTTGAGGACTTCCCTGGTGGTGCAGTGGTTAAGACTCTGCCTGCCATTGCAGAGGACACAGATGCAATCCCTGGTCCTGGGAGATTCCACATGCTGAGGGGCAATGAAGCCCATGTGCCACAACTGAGCCCGAGCTCTAGGGGCTGTGTTCCGTGACAAGAGAAACCGCCACAAGAAGCCTGTGCACCATGAGGAGAGAGTGCCCTGCTCGCCCCAACCAGAGAAAGCCTGGGCGCAGCGACGAAGACTCAGCACAGCCAGAAATAAATAAATTAATTAAAAAGACATTATCTTGAGGGCTGTTTTGGTGCCCCCTTAAATTCTGTACTCAGAGAAAATGCCTCGCTTGCCTCACCCCCATTCTGGCCCTGTTGCTCCCGCGTGGTAGGCTGTCAACAAATCTTTCTTTGTTTGAACTTTTTATTTCAGGATAAAGCTGATTAGGGGCTTTGCAGGTGGCACTAGTGGTGAAGCACCTGCCTGATTATGCAGGAGACTTAAAAGATGTGGGTTTGATCCCTTGGTCGGGAAGATCCCCTGGAGGAGGGCATGGCAACCCACTCCACTGTTCTTGCCTGGAGAATCCCATGGACAGGGGACCCTGGCGAGCTACAGTTCATAGGGTCGTAAAGAGTCAGACATGACTGAAGCAACTTAGCACGCACGCATGGCTGATTAACAATGTTGTGATAGTTTCAGGGGAACATTGAAGGAACTCAGCCAAACATATACCTGGACCCATTCTCTCCCCAGTGCCCCCGTTCCCCTCCAGGCTGCCACATGACATGGAGCAGAGTTCCTTGTACCGTACAGTCCCTGGTTGGCTATCCATTTTAAACACGGCAGTGTGTACCTGTCTGTCCCAAACTCCGTAACTATCCTTTCCCCTGGCAACCTTAAGTTTGTTCCCTAAGTCTGTGAGTCTCTTTCTTCAACAAATATGTGTTGAATGAAGGAAGCTCCAGCCTGTGAGGCGCAGAGTCATATATCTGTTTTTAAGACGAGAAAGGGGAGGCTCACGGGGGTGAAACCACTTGCTCCAGACCCAGGAGAGGAGCTGGAGTTTCTTCCTGGATTGTCTTTCTCCAAAGCTTAGGCTTTGATCCACTGCATCCAGCTGTCCCCTCTCCCTGCCTCTGAGCCTCCTATCCCAAGGCAGACCCTCCCGGGAGCCCCCTGGGGGACAAATCTTGAGGAGAGGAGGCCAGTGATGAGGAGAGGAAGGTCAAGAATTCGGAGAAGGCATAACACGTGTTCACAGTGTCTGGATGGAGACATGTGACGGGCACCTTCCATGTGAGACAACCCCCTGTCTTTGTCACTCACTGTAAATTGTCCCCCAATCACTGGGCTGACAAAGATGGATTCTCAGGGCTCACGGCAAAATGAAGCTTTCTCAGGCATCTCACGGGGAAAGGAAGCAGTTGGTTTACTTGCAAATGCTTGGGGGTAATTTTCTAATGTCCCTTCCGCCATTACGGAGGCTTGGCTCCCATCTCTTATCATATGTAATTCCTAATGATTTCTCTGTTATGTCCTGTTTTATTAAAGCGTCATTGAACTATACCCTATTGATTTAGATTTCACAGACAATTGAAATTTAAATTGACTCCAAATTGAATGTCTCCATGTAATCTCTGTTCTGCAATAAAGATAGATAAAATGCTTCTATTTTTGATAACAAGTTATACTGGAAGCACATTTTAATTTTGGGAGGGAAGAAAAAAATGTGACAGAGTCTTGACTTTCTTTGAAAAGTGGCTGATGGTTCAGGGCCTGGGAGGTGGTGGTGGTTGTTGATTTTTTTTTTCCCCCTCCGGGGCATAGTGTTGGAGTTATGGAATTTTGGACTGTCTGGGCTGGCTCATAGATGGCAACAGGAGGTGATCTCGGCTGACCTGTGTTTGAATTAATAAGGTGAGCCACTCTCAAGTCCATCCACTTGTCCAGTGCAAGGGCCAGGGGGAGCAGGAAGAGACGAGGACGACTCATCCCACGAGGGTGTGCGTGACTCATGTCCTCTGGAGGGTTGGATGTGGAAAGGCATCCTGGGAAAAGGAGGAGACACATCATTGCATCAGGTTCAATCTCTATCCCCACAACCAAGGATGACTCACTCCTGCCGCTCTGGCATTTGCTGGTTATTGGCCCTCACTGAGCGAAATGCCGGCCACGTGCCCCACCCGTCTTCCAGCACATCCTCCACCCAGAACCTCGTAGTACCTGATGGTACCCCCATCCAGGCGTACGATCTCTACTTGAGTTGGCCCAGACTCATTCAATCAGATCAGATCAGTCACTCAGTCGCGTCCAGCTCTTTGTGACCGCATGGACTGCAGCACACCAGGCCTCCCTGTCCATTAGCAACTCCTGGAGCTTGCTCACACTCATGTCCATTGAGCCGGTGACGCCATTCAGCCATCGCATCCTCTGTCATCCCCTTCTCCTCCCGCTTCCAATCTTTTCCAGAATTAGGGTCTTTTCAGGGTCTTTTATTTGATCTGCCACTGAGATTCCCCTGTGGCTTGGACCTCAAATCCACCCTCGAGGCCTGAAGTCACTCTTCTTTCTCTCCTCTTGCCTCCCCAGCCTTTCCAGGGCTGTATCCTGCTTGCCCTTGGGTCTCCTGGGCTCCGGAGTGGGAAGCACCTGGCACCTAATGGCGGCTTAATAAACGAATCAATCCTCATTAAGGCTTGATTGGCTGTTAGCCTCATTATCTTGTGAGCAGAGGGCTGGGGGAAATTCTAGAATGCCAAAGAGGGGAGCGATCACGAGGGAGGTGTGGCCAGCCCCCATGTATGAACACCCAGAAGGAAGGCCATTTGACCAGGAGTGTCCATCCCTGGATGCATGTCAGACCCACGGGGGAAGGTTTATAAATACCGATGCCCACGTGCTGCCCAGAGGTACAGATGCTGAACCTCTAAGGGAGGGGTCCAGCCATTGGCCATTGGTGGTTTAGAAGGCCACCCTGCCCCCAGGCCAGTTTAATGTGCTGCCAAGGAGGTCTGGAATATTATTTTTAATTTCTCTAGTGAAGAAAACCCCCCAATTTGGCCATCACAGCTTTGCCATATGGGGATGCCCGATGAATACTAATAGCAAGCTCCCTGACATCTGGGGCTTTCTGGTCCCATCAGCTTGGCCCTGTTGACAATGTCTTGTCATCGTCGTCCTGGGTCACGCTGGTACACACAGCACCTCCCGTGACCCTCCCAGGCACCCCCTGGTCGCCACGTTCACGCGACCCATGTGCTTCTCTCCAAATTGCAGTTTAACCCTTCTCTCATTCCTTCCCTGGTCTATTCTAAACTAATATTACGAGAGTGTGGGTTTGATGTTCCGCTGGTATTTTTTTTCCCTAACACAGGAAAAAGTAAACATAAAAGGATGAAAAACTAAGAACAGGTTCATGTCTCTGCTGCCGAAAGCCACTTGGCCAACAGCCATTGTGTTTATCCTACTCTATGGAAAAACACTATTTTATAGTTTCCGAAACTGTTCCACAACTAAAAGGATGAGGGTGAGCACTTTAAAAACTCCTGTCTCTCTCCATGAATAAGACATTGTTATTCTTTCATTACATCCTTCTGACAGCCTTTGAGATATTAAAAAGAGCACTCTTTCTCATTAATTAAAATAGAGCCCCCTGGGGGTCTAATTTTCTGTGACTTACTTTTCTTTCTTTTTCTTGATATTTGCTCTAGGTCACAAATCAGTTTCCCTCCTAAAACTTCATTTAAGTAGAAACCAGATTTCTCATTAAAAATTTAAAAAAATATTAATACCCTTAGACCCATTCATTGCATTCTGGGGCATGTATAAGAAGGAAAAAGTTCAATATAGTGATAATAGTTTATATACAAAAACGTTCAAGGCACTGTTCTGTACAATTGTGAGAAACATTAATCCACCCAAATCTCCAATAATAGCAGGACTAATTTGATTAGCATATAATGTATATGTAGTAATGTATATACCTATATATTCAATTTAATGAAAGATGTGGTTTATCAGATCAGGACCCTCGAAGACTTTAATGTTTATTGGATTCTAATTTTTGTATCTCTACTACTTAGCACAGTGCTTGGCACAGATGAGACCCTCAAAAATACTTGTTAGAGGCTGAGTGATTTATTAAAATGATAGTCACAGAATTTATAATAACACACACAAAAACTGTTTAGTAAGTGAAAACATCAGGGTGCAATAGTAAACACAACGTATTGTCACATCTCTATTAAAATATGCTTTGCGGGCTTCTCTTGCGGTCCAGTGACTAAGACTCTGTACTCCCAATACGGGGGGCCCATGTTCGATTCCTGGTTGGGGAACTAGATCCCACGTGCCACAGCTAGGCGTTCCCTTGCCACAAGTAAGACCCAATGCGGCCAAATTAATAAATGAAATAAACATTAAAAACCTATGCATGGGCTGTGTACATGCCAAAATAAAAGGTGGATCACAAGTATGCCCAGTTGCATCCTACTCTTTGTGACCAAGAATACTGAAGTGGGTTGCCATTTCTTCCTCTAGGGGATCTTCCAAACCCAGGGATCAAGCCCTCATCCTCTGAGTCTTCCTCACTGCAGGCAGATTCTTTACCGTTGACGCACCGGGGAAGCCCAGAGGGTGGTTTAGTGAAATATATATCCAGGCTATAGACTTTTCTGCAGCTCCTAAAATGATGTTTGCCAATAACATTCACGATATGAGAAACTGTTTATGATAAAGAAGAAAAAGCCACATGCAATATAATTGAATTTGTGTGTATGTATATAACCCTACCACTATATGTTGTAATTTAATTATATCTATCATAATATATTATATGACAAATTTAAATTAATATATTATATTTATACATTTGCATAAATTTAATATTAAATATTTATTATATTATATAGGGGTATTTGCATTAATTTTTACATTTTATCTTATTTATATGTGTGTCTACATACATATGTGTGAATATATGTATGTACACACACATATTCATGAGACTGAGAATAGCCTCAAATATTAACAGTTGTTTTAGGTGGTAAGATTAGGGTAAATGTTTTCTTCTTTTCTCCATTTCATCTTTCCCCATTTTCCAAACATCTTCCTACAATGAGCATGAATTACTCTTCTCTAGACAAAAGAAGAGCCTGAGGGATGTTTTAGACACAAAGTGGGTGGAGGCCTGGTGGAGAGGCCAGCCGCCCAGAGGGATGCTGGAGAAGGGAGGTCCGCAGTCACTTCGAATCAGCTGGTGTGACTGATTCCGCCCAAGTTCAGGACCGCAGGCCTCTCTGGCCAGGAACTCTTGGCGAGGCTGGGTGGGAGGGTGTGCTCTGCCTGCACCCTGAACTGTCTCCTTGGGGGTGCTTTCATGGACTCATAGCCCAAAGGCCCGGCTGAACTCTTCCGGAGGAATGCCGCCTTCCCCTAATTTGCCGGGTCTCTCCAGTTGCTAAGAATGATGGACAGTAATTAAAACTAAGCTAATAACCTCCTCACTCTTGACATTTCTATGGGGTTTTGTTCACCATTATCTACATATAGATTAAAAATTGTAATTGGACTGGCGATCGGGTTAGGAAAATCAACCACCTTCCAACTTGTCGTTTGCTGGAGACTGACACTTTGAAATTTTATTTAATCTGAGAAAATTGAGTTGAACTCTGGCACCTTCGGAGGAGGGGCAACAGAGTGTCGGGGAGAGAAATAAAACAGCATTTATCTTTAAGGACTGATGCTAGCTAAGAAAATATTCAGACTCTGGGCAGGAAGGAGTGGGTCAGAGGTCAGAAGGGTGGGGGGCAGGGAGCAGCCACAAGAATACAACAGAGAGGGTGTAGGGTGGGGGCCTCCTGGAGGCAGCCCTGGGAGGGTGACCTGGGACCCTGGAGGAAGGAGCTCTAGGGAGGCCAAGGCCACCTTCCAGAGAGGCTTCCTGTGTCATTTCACAGGGCTCTGGTGACCTAACCCCACCGAATCCCCTGTGCTGGCGAGGAGCGATGTGCTGTATGTGTGCTTGGTCGCTCAGCCGTGTCCGACTCTCTGTGACCCTATGGACTGTAGCCTGCCAGGCTCTTCTGTCCATGGGGCTCTCCAGGCAAGAATACTGGAGTGGGTTGCCGTGCCCTCCTCCAGGAGATCTTCCCAGCCCAGGGATGGAACCTGTGACTCCTGTCTCCTGTGTTGGTGGGCGGGTTCCTTACCGCTGGTGCCACCTGGGAAGAAGGATGTTACTGGTTTGTCTTTCTCCAGGTCTCAGCGACACTGTGGTTACAGGGCTCCACCTGGTAGCCTCCTGTTCTCTGCAAGACCGAGGTGCCATGCCTCCGTTTCCCCCAGGTCTAAGAGCCAGAGTTTCTCTTATTTATGCATCTATGCTTCTGGAACGTGAGGATTCTAAAAATCAGAGATTATATTAATAACCTCAACCTTAAAAGGTTGGGGCAGGGGGGACATGACCAGACCTGCCCACCAGTCTCTCCCATGGAGTCATGAATTTGTCTAAACTGAAACCCTTAAACTGACATTAATCTTAGCTTGTGTCCCCTAGGGGGTGGGCCAGGTAAAGATTTCTTTGTGATGCACCATGTAGCTGAGTCCATGCTGATGCTTGAGATATTTCAATGGGGTCTCATGTGGGTCAAGTCCAATCTCTTTAGGATGACTTCAAAGCCATTCTGGGTTTGTCTTGTGCCTCATTCTCTCCAGAATCAGCCTCCTGAATCCTCACAAATATTCCCTCTGCCCTCAACAATATGCACGCTCTCTGTCCCATTCTGACGGCAAATAGTGCCCCCAGCTCTTTGCATTAGTCTTCCCTCTGCCTGCAGTCATCTCCTTACCACCCCAGTACCATCCCCCTGAACACTGCCTTCTTCACTCCCCTGATTTCTACCCACCTGTCACTTATCTTGGGCTGCGCCTTCTCCAGGAAGTGCTTGCCATCTTTCTGAATCGTGATCTCTGCTCCCTGGGCATCTCCGGCCCCCACACTCACTTTGTGTCGGTTCTGTGTGCGACTTCCTTTCCTCTTGGAATAATAAGTATTTATTTATACTTTTCAGAAGTACGTGTTGGCTGTCTGCTTTGTGCCTTGTGCTGTGCTCAGCCATGGGAATGTTCCCGGGAGCAAGACAAATAAGTCTCTATTGTCTACGGCACTTATGGGGAAAATAGATTAGAAAGATGGATTGGGGTTAAGGAATTAGGGGAGGAACGATCTAGGCAGAGGAAATACATGCAAAAATCTTGAGGGAGGAAGCGAGGGGAGAGGCACACCGTCAAACAGAAGCCCAGTGGGGCTGGGGCACTGCGAGAAATGAGGAGGGGTCAAAAATGAGCCCCCAAATGTGGGCAACGACTCGGATCATGAGGTCCTTGCAGGGTTTTCGGCTTGGAGCTACAAGATCGATTTTACACTGGGAAAAGATGTTTTGTTAAATGAATTAAGTCCATGTGCAAGATATAGACAACCTTGTCCCTTTATTTTGAGAATAATTATTCTCATCCTTCATGCTTGTTGCTTTAATCTTTCCAGCACACATTTGCCTCCTAGAGTGGACTGATGAATTGTATCTGCCTAGAAAGCTTTCCCAGGGCCCTTCTTCTGGGAACACATTCTGCCCACCCTGGCTGCAGAAGTGGGCCCATGGTCCAGGCCTGGCCAATCACAGCATTCGAGCCCTATGGTGACAGTGATTGGTGCAGGAGGCAAGCACGTGACCTAAGTAGAGCCAATCAGAGTCCTTCTATGGGATTGGTCTATGGACCTGGTTGGAGGAAGTTTCTCCCCAAACTGAATTTTGTCCAGCCAGTCCCAGCCGCATGGAGAAGGTAGAAGGTGTGTGTGGATTGTGAAGCCTCCATCATAAGATGAAGAAAAGGGAGAAATGAGAGCTTTTACTTCCAACATGCCCCAGCATCTGTTGAGAACCGATGAATCTCCCCTTTCTCCACTAAGCTAGCTTACATTAGATGTTTATCAATTACATGCAAATGAGTCCCAACTCATTCATGGCACGCCTGATCCCCTTACCTATCTGGGACTATCTTATCCTAATTTTACAGTGGAGGGGACTCTGGGACTCACAGAGTTGCCTACGTTTACGCATCATAGTGGCAGCGCTGGAATCAACGTATCCTTTTATCCACAAGGTGATGCTGTCAAACTGTTGTTCTAAGAACGGTGATTCTGAGAATTTTCTGGATCAGCCCCAATTTCAGGTACACTGTCCCAGTATCCTCACAGACCACCTGAATGGCTCACTAATTTGAAGTGACAAACTACCTTTCCTGAAATGCGTTTCCATGTCCAGAAATAATTTAAAAAATTCACTATAGCCATAGCTCTTGATTTTTAACTAGGAAGGCACTAGAATGACTCAGTGGTGTGGTGGTACGTGTTTAACATTTAACGAGTGTGGTTCTGACATGAATCTTGGTGAATATTTTTGCTTACATTAATAAGACAAAATAAAGCAACAAAAGCATATGGTTTGGACTTCACTTGTTTGTCAGTGATGTGGGCAACTTCTTTCTGAATTGAATCACGGTTTTCAGATACTGGAAGAATAGCTCCTCAATCGTTCATGCTTCTACAATAGAGTGACTATGAACACAGCGTATCTTTAAGTTTAATCTGCTTTATTAACATTTTTCACATCACTTTTTAGAGAATCAACAAAACAACAGTAAAGTAAACCCTGGCTTGGAGCATTCATGAGTGTCTGTATATATTTTCACTGGGGCTGATTTCAAGCTACCGACCTGATGTCCCTGAAAGTGAAGCTGAGGAGATGCGTGGATATTATCATGCATATGCCCATCAGATAGACGCAATGGGTGCAAATAGCTTTAAAAGCGTAGCTAATAAAAAAAGTGGCCAATCAGGAATGATGAGTTTTAAGTCATTTTTAGTGTCATTTATTTAATTGTAAGCTTATATAATTTAATTATTTTGGGAGTTGATCCAAACACATTTTATTTAAAATGCCATGAAGAGACCATGAATGAACAAGAAAGTTATATTTCAGTCTTTCAAGATCTTTTAAAATTATCTTGTATAAGGAAACAAAAGTGAACTTAAAAAATACAGTTGGGGATATATATTTCCATATAATTTAATCATTAATCATGGCCACAGTGTACAACTGGCTCACAAAATTCCTAAAAATTTAGCCGTTAGCTCTCCCGGGCTGGTGCGAGCTGGTCCAGCGCCCTGCCACAGATCTCTGTGACTGTGACAGAGTGATACTCTCTGATGGCTGGATGTCGGATGCCAAAAACTGCCTGCCACTGTTCAAGTGGGCTTTCTTCTTCTTTTACTAGGAACAAGCTTATCGTGGAAGTTCCTTCTAAGAGCAGCCTTCCGGTTCAGACCAAGCAATGCTCTCCTCTCACAGCCTCCTCTTTTTTCCTTCATGGCCCTTAACAAAGTTTGTAACCATGCACCAGCCACGGTAGAGGCATATCGGGGACTTCCCTGGCAGTCCAATGGTTAAGACTCCGTGCTCCAACTGCGGGGGCTACGGGCTCAATCCCTGGCCAGGGAAGTAAGATCCCACGTGCTTGTGGCATGGCCAAAAAAAAATCCCGCATATATAAGTAAATATAAAGACACCTCCAGTCTTCCCACATCGTTTTCACGGGAGAGAGTGTTTGTTTCTGTATTTGGGCAGAAAAGAAATTACACAGGAATAGTCATGTCTGTGATGACGATGGTGGTGATCATGGCAGGTACAAGAAATTGTGCTCTTATGGTGACAGGCTCAGTTCAAAGGATTTCTCAGGCTTGATTACTTTACAGTTTACCCATGAGGAGGGTATTATTACCTCAAACTTATGAAGGTGGAAACAGAGGCTCAGAGAGGTTAAGTGAGCCCCCCGAGGTCTGCTGCTACTGCTGCTGTTAAATCGCTCAGTCGTGTCCGACTCTTTGCGACCCTGTTGACTGTAGCCCACCAGGCTCCTCTGTCCATAGGGTTATCTTGCAAGAATACTGGAGTGAGTTGCTATTCCCTTCTCCAGGGGATCTTTCTAATCCAGGGATCAGACCTGCGTCTCCTGCCCTGGCAGGCGGGTTCTTTACCACTGAGTCACCAGGGAAGCCCACAGAGCTTCAATCCAAGACTGGTTGTCCCTGAAGCACCTCCTCTCAAAGCCTTTATCTTGTGTGGGAGGGGAAACCTGGATGGGAGGCAGGTGCGGGACCCCCTTTAGCTGGCAACCCTTTGCTCATTTCCTTCCCAGCGTCTGTCACCTTCCAGCCACAGAGGCACAAAAGCCCGCTCCCTTCGCCATGTTAAGTGCATTCGCAAAGCTTGGCCAACCCAGGGCTGAGACTGAGTTGTCAACCAGCAGATAGAAAAAAAAAAAAAAAGAAAAAGCAATTTCTTCCATTTCTTGGCTCAATCCTATGCAGTCAATACTGTTAACAGTAAATCAAATATCAGGGCTGCACTGACCCAGGAAAAGGCCAAGGAGAAAAAAAATTCCAGAGAAGAATCCAAAAAAATGTAGAGAGGGAGAGAAAAAGAAAAAGAAGGTTCAGGCAGAAGCATAAATCACGCCTAGGGAAGAGAAGCCCCAGCGGCAGCAGCTGTGGCATTGAGACGTAGCCGCCCCGGCGAGCTGGCACCCAGGACCTCTGCTCTTGGTGTCTGAGTTTCTCGGACCCCGATTCCTGGTAGATCCAGGGGTTGAGAGGCCACCAGAGCCGGGGCTTTGGATTCTGATTTGAGGTCTTGATTTGGGGCCTCACTGCACAACCCCTGTCTCAGCTGAGAAGGGATGTCTGTAGGACAGGGCTTTGGGCTTCAGCCCTTCATCCTTCCATACATGCCATCCTATAAGATTTCATAGCTCAGAGTGCTGGCTCCAAAAAGTTTAAAAACATTTCAGCCATGTCGCCCATTGACCTGGGCCTCCTTTCATAAATGTAAAGAAAGTGAAAAGTGACAGTGTTAGCCGCTCAGTCGTGTCTGACTCTTTGCAACTCCATGCACCATAGCCCGCCAGGCTCCTCTGCCCATGGAATTTCCCAGACAAGAATACTGAAGTGGCTAGCCGTTCCCTTCTCCAGGCGATCTTCCCGACCCAGGGATTGAACCCGCGTCTCCTTCATTGCAGGCAGATTCTTTACTGTTTAAGCCACCAGGAATGTAGCTATTCAGTAAATTTTTATGAAGCACTCATTGTGTGCCAGGCATTGCCCAAAGGTCCTGGGGATTCAGCCGTGGACAAAACATGTTCCCAACTTCCCTGAAGCTACAGTTTAGTTAATAATGGGGGAGATAAGATAATTAAGATTTTTATAGTATGTTGGAGGGTTCAGTTCAGTTCAGTTCAGTTGCTCAGTCACGTCTGACTCTTTGCGACCCCATGAATCGCAGCACACCAGGCCTCTCTGTCCATCACCAACTCCCGGAGTTCAGTCAGATTCATGCCCATCGAGTCAGTGATGCCATCCAGCCGTCTCATCCTCTGTCATCCCCTTCGCCTTCTGCCCCCAATCCCTCCCAGCATCAAAGTCTTTTCCAATGAGTCAACTCTTCGCATGAGGTGGCCAAAGTAAAACAAAAAACAAAGAAAATAAAAGAGATGTAGAGTGCTCTGAGTGGGAGGAGTCAGGTGTAATTATGGTAAGGGGATGTTTGAGGACAGACTTAAAGCAGATGAGCATGTGAGCCCATCAGAAAGTGGAGAAAGGAGTTCTAGGCAGCAGGTGCAAATGTCCTGAGGTACGATGCCACGGGTGTTTGAGAAATGAGGAGGGAGGGCTGGAGGGGAGATAGGGGATGGTGATAGATGGTGCAGTTGAGGTTGGAGAGGTGACCAAGGGCAAGAACAGGCAGGGCATCTGGGCAGTAGTGAATTGGGTTTCTTCTGGGTCAGTAGGGATTGTTGGGGAACTTGGAGCTGGGGAGAGATCTAATATAATGTGGTTTTCAACTTCTTGCCAGTCCTTCACTCCTATATCCTGACTACCCAAGATTTAAAAAATCTAGATGGATTTATATGGCAACTTGTACACCACTGAGAACCCATCTTTCTTTCTTTCTTTTTTTTTCAGGCAAGGTTTTACTGGGATCCCTGAGACAGCAGGGGGAGTTGAGAACAAGTAACAGTTTCCCTTGCTCGCTGGTTCCCTGAGGGTGAAGGAGGGGAGCTTGCTCCTTAAGTGGGGTGAGGGCAGGGGTATGTCCAGGGGTGGGACCAGAGGGCTGACTGGGTGGTTTGCCCACCCCTCTGGTGCTGTTGAGCTACGATTTTTCCAGTGGTCATGTATGGATGTGAGAGTTGGACTATAAAGAAAGCTGAGCACCGAAGAATTGATGCTTTTGAACTGTGGTGTTGGAGAAGACTTTCGAGAGACCCTGGGACTGCAAGGAGATCCAACTAATCCATCCTAAAGGAAATTAGTCTTGCATATTCATTGGAAGGACTGATGCTGAGGCTGAAACTCCAATACTTTGACCACTTGATGTGAAGAACTGATTCATTTGAAAAAACTCTAATGTTGGGAAAGACTGAGGGCAAGAGGAGAAGGGGACGACAGAGGATGAGATGGTTGGATGGCATCACCAACTCAATGGACGTGAGTTTGAGAGAACTCTGGGAGTTGGTGATGGACAGGGAGGCCTGGCGTGCTGCAGTCCATGGGGTCAAAAAGAGTTGGACACGGCTGAGCGACTGAACTGAGCTGAACTGGTGTGTTGAGAGCAGAGGGCATGCATAGTACCCTGCTTTTGCTCCCGACACCCCATTTTTTTTCTCCAGGCACTTCAAAAGTGGCAGTTGGGTATTTTGTTCTCTTTGTATCTTCTGGGTCCATAATTTGCCCTAACCACACCTGCGCGCAATTATTTTTAGTCCCATATAGTTTGTTTGTATTTTGTTGCTCAGGGAGAGGTGTGTCCAGCTGCAAGCATTGCAACACTGCAGCAAAGGGTCCCAGGCCCCTCGTTGCTCCCTGAGGGACCCACCCCCTTATTCTTAAGGGGTGAAGGGCTGACAGAGGATGCGATGGTTGGATGGCATCACTGACTCAGTGGACTCGAACTTGGGCACACTCTGGGAGATGGTGAGAGACAGGGAAGTGTGGCCTGCTGCGGTCCATGGGGGTCACAGAGAGTCGGACAAGACTTGGTGACTGAACAACAGCAACAAGGGGCTGGAGGTCTCTTCTGAAACTTCGTCCTGCTGGACAGGGGCTGTGGACACTAGAGACCCCATCTTTCTGACAGTCACCTGTAACACCCTTGCACATTCTTGGCACATGACAAACACTCAAATATATTAGATCAGCATAGAAGGACATCTGGGTGGATGGTCAGCAAACAGTCAGTGGTGCTTCCTTTGGAGACTAGAATGGGTGTGACAAGTCAAGGGCAGTTTCCTCTTTTATTTCTTATCTTTTTTGTACTGTCAAATTATTATTTTTAGAAAGATGTGTTGAATGGATAAAGACTGATCTCGGGTAGGTCATGCTTTTCTGAGTTTCCATTGCTTGTTTTATAATGAGGTAGCCCTTTTCACATCTGCTCGTGAGGGTCTTGGGACGATTAAGTATAGTGTCTGGTTTGCACTGATTTTAATCAGTGAGGCACCATGTGTGTTTCTTAAGGGGGGACCTGATGGGGAAGGACCTGGGTATGGAGACAGACGCCTGCACTAGCTTTCATTGGCTGCTCTGAGCAGGCCCAGCCCCCTCTATCCTCCTGGGCAGCTGGGAGCTAGTTAACTATCCCTTCTCACCCAACACACTCCTACCCCAGCCTAGTACCCTACACTTTCCTAGGAGAAAATCAGCCACCTGCCCCGCAGGTCGCTCAGAAATTGAAGGACTTGCTGAGACCTAGGGGAGAACCCAATCGCCCAGTGGAACTCAGCAGCATCTTCTTCCAGGCAAATTGTAGAGCCTTGTAAGGTCTTTACCTAAGAAGGAGCGGGGGGACTCTTTTCACCTTCACCTTAGACATCGCCTGCTCAGTGTCACCGCCAATGAGGCCCTGGAAGTGGACAGTAGTGGGTTTTGCCTTATTAGCATCTTTTCCTTTTCCTGGTAACAGCCCCCTCCTATTTTAATTTTTTCTGGCTGCTCCACTGTGGCACGTGGCATCTTAGTTCTCCGACCACGCGTGGAACTCGTGCACCCTGCAAGGGAAGCTTGGAGTCCTTACCATCGGACGGCCAGGAAATTTCCAACCGCACTCTACCCTCTGCTTTCAGTGATTGGCTCAGCGCTGGGACTCATGACCCAGTCTAGCCAATGAGAGCCAGACTTAGAATTTTGGTTTGGACTGTTGGTGTAACAGCCAAGAAAGGGTCTGGGATAGGCTCCAGCCCCTCCATCTTAATTACAGGGATGCGAATCTCAGTGGCACAAAACAGGGGCACAAGTTGAATTCTTGTTCATGCCCCTTGTCTGTCTCAGGCTGGTGGGGGCCCTGCTCCTATCTCCCTCACTCAGAGATACAGGCTAGTGGAGCTTCTGCCACTGAGAACATCATCAAATACCATAGCAGGGGGAAGGGCACAGTGGAATTAGATGCATCTGACTTCAAGTCCTGACCTTGTTGCTTGAAGCAAGGGGCCTGCCTGGTACTCAGTTATTGCTCAGAGAGTATCCATTTCCCCCTTATCCAGTTTCTCCAGCCCTTATTTTCTGTATGTCCAAGTTGGATTTCCAGAGCTAGGCTCAAGTGCCTGCCCCTCCAGCATGAGTTCTGAGACCCATTTCCCACACCTTTTCATCATCTTAGCACAGTGGAAAGTACATAGTAGGGACTGTAGCCTGCGCCCTGCCGGTGTCTACCAAAGACCTAAGCACTTGCATGCTAAGTCACTTCAGCTGTGTCTGGCTCTGTGACCTATGGGCTTCCCTTGAGGCTCAACTGGTGAAGAATCCTCCTGCAATGCAGGAGACCTGAGTTCGATCCCTGGGTTGCGAAGATCCCCTGGAGAAGGGAAAGCTACCCACTCCAGTATTCTGGCCTGGAGAATTCCATGGACTGTATAGTCCATGGGGTTTCAAAGTCGGACACGACTGAGTGACTTTCACTTCCCTTCTGTGACCTATGGACTGTAGCCTGCGAGACTCCTCTGTCTGTGGGATTCTCCAGGCAAGAATACTGGAGTGGGTTGCATTTTCTCCTCCGGGGGATCTTCCCTACCCGGGGATGGAACCTCCATCTCTTGCTTGGCAGGCAGATTCTTCACTACCGAGTCACCAGGGAAGCTTTGTGCATACATGCACGCTCAGTCACTTCAGTCGTGTCTGACTCTTATGACCCCAAGGACTGTAGCCAGCCAGGCTTCTCTGTCCGTGGAATTTCCCAGGCAAGAATACTGGAGTGGGGTGCCATGCCCACCTCCAGGGGATCTTTCCAACCCAGGGATCAAACCCACATTTCCTGCCTTGTAGGAGGATTCTGTACCTGCTGGGCCACCTGCTGTGCCCTGTCAGTATCCAGCAAAGACCCAAGAACTTAGTAAGTGGTATTGTCAGTGCTTTGCGATGTTAGGCACGTAGTGGGTGTTATTGGTTGAACTGTCCACAATGTCCAGCCAGCGTCAAGCACATCGCATGTTTTTTCCCTTGTATCTCTTCCTGCAGTGTTTCTAGCGGTGTCTTTTTCAAAGGTTACTCCTCAAAATGCTTCCTCCCAGCCCCAGCCTCCTGCATCTTGGGACCTGGAGTTTGTTGCTACCAGGGTATATTTGCTGAAATGAGTGGGGTGGGGTGAGGGGGCCTTGAAGGGGTGGTCCAGGGCTGCACTGCCCTGCATGGGTCATCAGGGGTCAGTGAGCAGCAACTTGGCTTATGAATTTCCTCAGAGGGCCCCAGACAAAGAGGCAAGTCATTGGTGATGCGGTTACCTTGGCAACCCTTTGTGCTGGAGAGTGGGAGAGAGAGGTGAAGGGAGGAAATGGAGGGAAGGGGGCAGCTGCTGGGGGAGAGGGCAATGCAGGAGGGGACGTTCCCCTTTAAAAGAGGGGAATGACTTGGTGTCTGCCTTCTGAACAAACTGAAGGAAGGGGTCTTCCTGCTGCAGGAGGGAGGGTGGTCAGGGTGGGATGCCCAGCTTCTCCTCCTCCAGCCTCTCTAGAGACCCTTCCAGTTGGCCTGAGAATATGGAGAGAAAGTTGGTGTTCCGACTTGCTGTTATCCCGCGCAAGTTACCCTCCCTCTCTGAACCTCAATTTCCTCTCTTATAAAGTGGGGATGATATCCACAGCGTGGCAGTGAGGGTTGGGTGATTGTTTGATGTAAAGTGTGGAACAGTGCTGGGGGCTGTTGGTCACTTGATTGCCTGTTACTGGCCACGTGGATTGAGGCAAGTGACTGCCTGCGTGCTCAGTTGTGTCTGACTCTTTTGTCACCCCATGGACTGTAGCCTGCCAGGCTCCTCTGTCCATGGAATTTTCTAGGAGCCGGTTGCCATTTGCACCTCCAGGAGATCTCCCTGAGCCAGGGATTGAACCCAAGTCTCCCACACTTCCTGCACTGGCAGGTGAATTCTTGACCACAGAGCCACCTGCAGGCCCCAGACAAAGATTACCTTGAAATAAGGATGGGGCATTTCTCCTGTAACATGCTAAGTGGGAGCTCCCAGTAACTATTGATTATTGATGGTGACAGATGTTTCTGGCAGTTTCTTGACCTTGGGAGTGGGGGATGGAGGAGAGGCGTCATTGTTGTGTCTTATGGGTCATGATTATGTCGATGGGGAGACTGAAGCTCAGAAATTGGGTGTAAGTCTGAGATGCCTTTGAGGGAGACGCCTGGGAGAGGCCAGCCGCAGGGCACTGACCCCGGTCTGCTCTGCTTTGTGCGTCCATGGTCCAGCCCACTTGACGCCGCGGCACCAGGGCTAAAATCCTCGGCTTTTGGTGGATGAGCAAACTGGCAGACATTGGCTGGTGATGGAGCAGGATCTGGGGCAGAGAGGATGCCACCCCACTATGCCCCGATTCCATCCTTCTCCCTCTGATCCGTGTGTGGGGAGGAGGCTTCCTAGGGGCCCTGGAGAATTCCCTGCCTGCCGTACTCCCAGCCTCTGCTGGTGGAACCACTGAGCAAGGCACCTTGGAGTCACTTTCCTGCCCTGGAGCCAGCCAAGGACACAGATTTCTGCAGGCAATCTTAATGGAAATCTCTCCAGCTATTTTTCTGTCTCTAGGAGGAATAAGCAACCACACAATCTGCTTTTGCCCCAGAAGTGGAGCAAATAGGCAGCACTAAGGAGCTGCTCTTTCCTCCCCTTACCATGGCTTAAAAAAAAAAATTGTTTTTTGAGTATAGTCACTTTACAATGTTGTGTTAGTTTCTGCTGTACAGAAAAGCACATCCGCCACATTTACACACGCATCCCCTCTTTTTCCCCGTGTCCTTCCCACTGAGGTCCACACAGAGCGCTGAGTAGGGTTCCCTGTGCTACGCAGTAGGCTCTCTTTGGTTATCTGTTTCATACACAGTAGTGCATACGCCAACCCCAATCTCCCGTCTCATCCCACCCCGCCTTCCGGTATTCATATGTTTATTCCCTATGTCTCTGTTCTATTTCTGCTTTGGAAGTAGGTTCCTCTGTGCTATTTTTCTAGAGCCCACATGTTTGTGCTGATATCGGATGTGTTTTTCTCTCTGATTTACTTCACTCTGTGACCGTCTCTAGGTTTATCCACACCCCTGCAAGGGGCACAATTCCATTCCTTTTCGTGGCTGAGCAATATTCCACCGTGTATATGTACCACATCTTCTTTACCCATTCCTCTGTTGCTGGACATTTAGGTTGCTTCCATGTCCTGGCTATCGTAAATAGTGCTCCAACGAACACTGGGTCCATGTATCTTTTGGAATTATAGTTTTCTCTGAATATGTGCCCAAGGAGTGGGATTGCTGGGCCATATGCTAGTTCCGGGGTTTCCCAGGTGGCACTCTTGGTAAAGAATCTACCTGTCAGTGCAGGAGATGCAAGAGACTGGAGGTTGACGCCTGGGTTGGGAAGGTTCCCCTGGAGAAGTGAATGGCACCTGCTCCAGAATTCTTGCCTGGGAAATTCCACGGGCAGAGGAGCTTGGCGGGCTACAGTCCCTGGGGACACAGTCGGACAGGACTGAGCACGCACAAACACTACCATGCGAGTTTATTTTTGTTTTTTTTTTTTAAGGGATCTCCATATTGTCCTCCACAGTAGCTGTGTCACTTTGCCTTCCCACCAACAGTGTAAGAGAGTTCCCTTTTCTCTATAGCCAGCCTTACCATGGTATTTGCCACCACCGGGGAGATCATCAATTACTGAGTGCCAGCTGTGTGCATTTGCTACGAACAGTTTCTATATGGTTGGGAAATTCAGTCACTCCACTTCATGAACGGAAGGAAGTGGAACTCAGAGAAGAGATTTGCTGAGGTCACTCCCTGGAGAAGTTCAGGACTGGCGTTCACACCCAGGTCTTCCCCACTCTGAAGGCCCTGAGTGCAGCCCCCATGGCAGGAGGGCGCTGGGGCCAGTGCAGTGCCTTAGTTTAGGTCTGGTTTCTCCCCACGAAGCTGTGTCATCTTGGGCAAAGGGCTTTACTTGACTTCTCTGTGCCTCAGCTTCCTCATCTGTAGAATGGGCATAATAAAAGCACCTACTTCACTGGCTTGTGAGACGTTAATAGTTTAGACTGTGCTTAAAGTACTGGGGACAGGGCTAGATGCACTGTGCAATCCAGGCGGATTCAACCCATCTTGATTTGGATGCTGGCGCTACAGTAGGGGAGCAGAACAGACCCCATCCACCCTCCGGCACTTACGGTTTTGGCAGTGCCACCAAAGTAGAAGATACTGATTGGTGAGCCTTGAACTACCATGCATATATATTCATCCATTCAGCAAACATCAAGTACCTTCTGTGTACTTGGCCAGGCAAAGAGGAATGAGGTGCTGCTTCTCCAAGGAAGCATGTGGATGGGATTACGAAGAGGGAGGGAGAGTCGGAGAGCCTGCACCAGGCTGAGTCCTGGAGGACCGCAGGAGTTAGGCCAGGAGGGTGACCTAGGGCTGGCACCGCACAGGCACAGGCATGGAGCTGTCTTGCTGACTCTGGTGAAATCTCGTGGCCGTGAGGGTCCTCCAGTGTGATGCGAAGAGCCGGCTCATTGGCAAAGACCCAGATCGAGGGCAGGAGGAGAAGGGGACGACAGAGGATGAGATGGTTGGATGGCATCTTCGGCTCAATGGACATGGGTTTGAGCAAACTCTGGGAGACAGTGAAGGACAGGGAAGCCTGGCACACTACAGTCCATGGGGTTTGCAAAGAGTTGGACATAATTTAGCAACTGAACAAGACTCCTCCACTAACGTGTGGCCATTTCATCCCTAAACTTGGTGAACTGTAGTTGAACATGAGAACTTTAACCCCCGCTAGCTTTAACCTTGATTCTCTCTACTTTCTTTTCGTATATCGTGTATTTTTATTTTTTAATTTATTCATTTAAAAATATTTATTTGTTTGGCTGTGCTGGGTCTTAGTTGTGGCATGTAGAATCTATCTCCCTGATCAGGGATCAAACCCAGGTCCCCTGTGTTAGGAGCACGGAGTCTTACCCACTGGACCAGCAGGAAAGTCCTGAACATCATCTCATTTAATCTGAACAGCAATCTTGTTAGTACAGGAATAGAGGATGACTTTATCTTACAGAAGCCCAGAAAGGTGAAGTGTTACGTCCTAAGTCACCCCGTTGTAGGGCTGCTGGGCTTACAAAAACAAAAGAACACAAGACTGGGAGCCCTGTTAAGTTCAGATTTCAGATAATGAATGAGTTTTTTGAAGGCTAAGTATACGAAATATTTGGGACATACTTAAAAAAAGTATCTGCTACTTCTCTGAAGCTGAATGGAGCGTCTTGTACTTGGCACACCTATCCAGTTTTTGAACTTGGTTATGCGTTTTCACCCCTGAAAGTAAAGGCAGTGATCATTATAATCTGGGTTTCTTGAGGACGTACTATGTGCCAGGCTGTGTCCTAAGGGCTTGGCATATCGTGTCTCTGGAGCTCTGAAGGAAGGGGGCCGGTCGCCCGCTATCAGCGGCCTCTGCTCGCAGTTCCCAGCGCGGCCACGCAGTGTCACCCTCGGCCCGCGGTATCCGGGAGGGGCCGGCCGGGCGCGCGCGGCCCATTCATCACCGCGGGGCCGCGGCGCGCAGACAATGCGGGGAGCGGCCCTTGCCCGCGCCCGCGCGGCTGTCGGTACAAAGGATGCGCTGTTAACACGTGTACGGTAATAGGCTCCCCCACGGCCTCTTCGCTGGCCGCCCGCTCCCAGCCTGACGGATGGCCCGAGCCATCCATCTAAATTATGTCATGGGCAATGAGCATCCTCCTGTGTCCAGAGTTCTGCCGTCTGGGCCAGGCTGGACTTCGTTTGATGCCTTCTGACTGGACGACCCCAGTGACCTGTCATTCTCGGGAAGGAAGCTCCTGAGGAGTGAGCACCTACTGTGTGCTGGGTCCCAGCCACTCTCTCCTTGATTTCTGTGTAAGCTGGTGTTTGGGTTATTAACCCATTTCACAGAGGAGGAAACTGAGGCTTGGAGCTGGGGAATCTTTATTCTAAGGTCACACAGCTCTAGAGTTTGCTCAAAATGGCTTTTTTTTTCCTTTGCAGCTTTATGGAGATATAACTCCCTGACTATAATATTCACACATTCAAATGTACATTTCAGTGGTCTTTAGTCTATTCACAGAGTTGTGCAACTATCCCCATGAATCAGTATTAGAACATTTTAAAGTCCACTCCCACCGCCCCCTGCCCCCAAACCTGTTAGCAGGTTTTTCTTTTAATATTTGTTTTTGGCTGCCCTGGATCTTCACCGCTGCGCTGGCTCCTCTCTAGCTGCAGTACACGGGCTTCTCCTTGCAGCGGCTTCTCTTGCTGCGGAACACAAGCTCTGAAGTGCATGGGCTGGGTGGTTCCGGCTCCCGGGCTCTGGAGCACAGGGTCAACAGTTGTGGTGCGTGGACCTGGTTGCTCCCCACGTCATGTGGGATTTTCCCAGACCAGGGATGGAACCTGTGTCTCCAGCATCAGTGCGCAGATGCTTTACCACTGAGCCACCAGGGAGGCCCTGGCAGTCATTCTTAATTCCTCTCTTTCCCTAGCTCCTGGTAACCACTAATCTACTTTCTGTCGCTATAGATTTGCCTCTTCTGGACATTTCATATAAGTGGAATCCTACCATGTGTGACCTTTTATAACTGGATTGTTTCACTTAGCACAGTGTTTTCAAAGTTCATCCATGTTGTAGCCTGTGTAAGTTCTTCCTTGTTATTGCTGAATAATATTCCATTGTATGGATATATCACATTGGTGTATCCGTTCATCTGTTAATGGACGTTTGGTTTGCTTCCACTTTTTGACTTGTGTGAGTAGAACTGCTATGAACATTTGTGGAATTTTGGTGTGGATGTATGTTTTCAGTTTCTTTAGCTAAATACCTAGGAGTGAACCTGCTGGGTCACATAAGAACATGATGTTTACCAAAACTTGAGGAGCTGCTGGACTGTTTTCAAAGTGACTGCCTCATTTTACATTCCTGCCCACAGTAGATGAGTGTTTTGATTATTTTCCCACATTTTAGCCAATACTTGTTACTATCTGACTTTTTGATTCTAGTCATCCTAGTGGGTGTGAAGTGGTATCTCATTGTGGTTTTCACTTGCATTTCATTTCCCTGCTGGTTAATGATGTCAAACATCTTTCAGTTCAGTTCAGTTCAGTCGCGTCCGACTCTTTGCGACCCCATGAATTGCAGCACGCCTGGCCTCCCTGTCCATCACCAACTCCCAGAGTTCACTCAGACCCACGTCCATCGAGTCAGTGATGCCATCCAGCCATCTCATCCTCTGTCGTCCCCTTCTCCTCCCGCCCCCAATCTCTCCCAGCATCAGAGTCTTTTCCAATGAGTCTACTCTTCACATGAGGTGTCCAAAGTACTGGAGTTTCAGCTTTAGCATCATTCCCTCCAAAGAAATCCCAGGACTGATCTTCAGAATGGACTGGTTGGGTCTCCTTGCAGCCCAAGGGACTCTCAAGAGTCTTCTCCAACACCACAGTTCAAAAGCATCAGTTCTTTGGTGCTCAGCTTTCTTCACAGTCCAACTCTCACATCCATACATGACCACAGGAAAAACCATAGCCTTGACTAGATGGACCTTTGTTGGCAAAGTAATGTCTCTGCTTTTGAATATACTATCTAGGTTGATCATAACTTTTCTTCCAAGGAGTAAGCGTCTTTTAATTTCATGGCTGCAGTCACCATCTGCAGTGATTTTGGAGCCCAGAAATAAAGTCTGAGACTGTTTCCACTGTTTCCCCATATAAGTGTGCTTATCGGCCATTTGTATATTGTTTTTGGAGGAATGTTTATTCAGATCTTTTGCCGTTAAAAAAAAAGAGTTGTCTGTTATTGAGTTGTTGGGGTTCTTTATATATTCTGGATACAGATACCTTATCTGATATATGATTCGTAAATACTTTCTCTCATTTAGTGAGTTGTCTTTCCACTTTCTTTATGGTATTGTTTGCAGCAGTTTAAAATTTTGGTAAATGCCCAAGTTGCTATTTTTCCTTTTGTTGCTTATGCTTTTCATGTTGGTAATGAAGAGCCAGCTATGTGTGACTATGAAGTTGGTGGTCTTTTTGCCTTCAGTCTTCCACGGGGGGTGTGGAAAGAGCTGATCAGGGTTTGGTGGTCATCATAGGCTTGGGCGAGGGTGTAGAGCTGTGAAAAATAATCACCCTGGAATTGAACAGAGTTGAGTTCCAATCCTAGCCAGGTTATTGCTTTTTTTTTGATGACTTGGGCAGGTCATTCAGTGCCTTTGAACCTCAGTTTACTCATCTGTACAATGGAGATAACCACACTGTGAGGTTAAATAAAGGAGGGGTCAAGCACACGGAAGATACTTCCTAGACATAGCTGGGGTGACAGGGTCCTCTAGGTTCACCATGAAGACCGCCAGGTCCCCCATCCCCAGAGTCCTTGAGCCTCTGTCCCAGTGAACTTTTCTCTGGAATCTGAACACCAAGCATAGTTCCCCTGTGTCCTGCTGAAAACTGCGAGGGCGGCAGAAGGGACCAGATGGAACCATTAGACTGTCGGGCAGAGGTAGGTGGAGGCTCCAGTTTAGACATCGCCCCCCAGCCTGCCCTGGCTCCCATAGCCTTTCAACCTCTGTTACCGACAAGGAAACTAAGGTTCAGAGGGGTGAAGCGACTTGGTGGAGGTCACACAGCCCTATCCTGAAAAGCAGTACAAAGAAGGGCTTCTTGCTTCTGGGCCCGAGAATCTTCGGGCATCACCCTGGCACATGCCCCACTTCTCTTGGAGTCAGGACCTTGGGATGACGCCCTGCCCACAAGGCACCTCCCTGGCTCCCAGTTAGAACATGAAGCTTTGGAGCTGCACGGAACAGAATGCAGCAACATCATCTACTCTCTGACCCTCAGTATCTTCATCTGTTCAGTGGGAACACTTGCTCCTGCCTGTAGAGTTGCTGTGAGGATGGAATGAAAGCTGAGCCTTGTATGAGCTGAGCGTGGATCTGGCCATCATGAGCACTTGGTAATGATGACTATTTATTATGAGTATCAATAACCCAGATGAGGGTTTTGGAACAGATCCAGACTGGGCACGCACAATGGCCTGACTGAGAAGTGGTGGCCAGACTGCTCCCAGATTGCCGGAACCCCCAGAAGTGGTAATTTCAGGGCGACGGGAAATGGAGGGCGCTGTCTGCTGGCAGATGGATGGAGTGGATAAAATTGATTCCGGCCCAGCGGTCGCAGGTGGCTGGGCAATTACCCACTGCCAAGCTGCCGGAGATGAGACGCCCTCGGGTCACAGCTCTGCTGACCCCAGAGGCGGTAGATCTGGCTGGCTGGTGGCTGGGCCTCCTGTGCTAAAGCCAGGGGCTGAGGTGCTGGGGTGCCCAAGACTCCGATTCAGCCTTGCCCACTCCTACAGATAGACAGATACCTGGTGGACGGGCCCATGTCCACTCCACGGGGGAAGCTGGACATGATTCTGTTTAGATCGTCACAGACCCAGTCTCACAAGCCAGTGCTTAGTCCCCTGGGGAGGTTCATAGCCCACTTGTACACACAGGTCCCCTCGATGAAGTCTGGCTCACAGTGGGGCTCATCCCTGCCCGCTCCTCTGACATCTGGTGAGCAAAGACAGGCTGCATGTCTGTTAAGCCCCAGAGTGCTCCCCAGGACATGAGCTGCGTCAGTCTGGGTCAGCATCCTCTTCCCCTGCCAGGCACAGTACCTGGTACACAGCGGACACTTGAGAGAACATTGAATGGGTAGATGAGTGCTTGACCCGGGTACCAAGGGTTAGGATTCCAACATATTTTGTGGGCACACAGTTCAACCCATACTTGGCCTGCCATGAAATAAACATAGTGCAGTGCTTTTTGAGCACCAACTGTACACTTGGCACATGGTGCCCAGGGTGCAAGGGAGAGAGGTAGGGGGTTAGGGAGGAGAAACAGTGGAAGTGAGGACCAGGGAGTGGGTGTGGGAGGGATGCGGGAGGTGGCCCATGTCTCTGGGCCTGCAAGGGGTGCATTCGCAGATGGGTCAAGACAGAAAGCTGGGACCGATGCTGCTGGTGGCTTTGAGTGCCAACCAGGTGAAGACTTGGGGATTGAACCACTAAGAAGCTCTCAGGTGCAGACAGGAAGTCTTAGACTTGATGAGCTAAAGAGCTGTAGAAATCATGTTTTTTTTTTTTTTTTTTTTAAAGAAACTCCATTCTTTTTTAAAAAATTAATTTTGGGGGCTGCCCTTGGCCTTTGTTCCTGTGCTCAGGCTTTTCTGCAGTTCCAGCGAGCTGGGGCTCCTCTCTGTTGCGGTCCCAGGCTTCTCACTGCGGTGGTTTCTCTTGTTGCAGAGCACAGGCTCTGGGTGCGCCAGCTCAGTAGTTGTGGCCCACTGGCTTAGCGGCCCCTCGGCATGTGGGATCCTCCGGGAAACAAGGGTGGAACCCGTGTCGCCTGTGATGGAAGGCGGATTCTTAGCCAGCGGACCGCGGGGAAGTTGCACATTTGTTTGGAGCAATAGGTCTGTGTTTAGAGCTCAGCTCAGCTCCAGCTCTCATTTTACGTGGGAAGAATCCTAGGTTCTGAGCCTGGGAAGGTGACTCTCCCAGCTACACGCAGCCTGCAGGCGCCAGGAGGGACACTGGACGGCAGACCTCCTTGCTTCCAGGTTTTGCGAGCACGTGGCCCAGTCTGAAAGTTATAAAAATGCTTATTCAAAACGCAACAGCCGTTACCGATGACAATAGAAGCCGTTTGCCTGGTTTCGCTCATCTGCATCTCTAGGGGTTAGTAAATTTGCAGCCTATTTTCATGGGTTTCAAATTGAATTTCTAGGTAGGTTCCGTTGAGACGTGGAGAAAAGTCCCCACACTTATCCTAGAAAGCGCTGGGCTTTTCCTAGAAAGATCCCTTCATGCAGTGAGTGTTTCCTGATCAAACCAATCTGCGTGCCAGCCTCCCATCCTTCAACCCTGAAATGAGGGCTGGGAATGGAGAATTTTTTTTTTTTTTTATTCTTTGACAGTTCTTTTGGAATCCAAAACTACTCTTGCTGCCTTGGCCTCATAGAACGCAGTGTCCAATGGGGTAGACAGAATGGTGTCCAGTGGATAATCAGAATCCAGGAAGGACTTTCCTGGTGGGTCAGAGGATAAGAATCCACCTGTCAGTGCAGGAGACTTGGGTTCGATCCTTGGCCTGGGGAAATTCCACATGCCATGGAGCGACTAACCCTCTGTGCTGCAACTTACTGAGCCTGTGAGTCAGAATGACTGAAGCCTGCGTGCGCAAGGGCCAGCAAGACTCAGCTACGGAAGCCCGTGCACCTAGGGCCTGTGCTCTGCAACAGAAGAAGCCACCACGGTGAGAAGCCCGCACATTGCAGCTAGAGAGTAGCCCCGACTGTCTGCAGTTAGAGAAAGCCTGCGCGCAGCAACAAAGACCCAGCACAGCCAAAACAAACACAGCAGTGTGTGTGTGTTAAAAAAGAAAAAAGAAACCAGGTAGCAGGGTTGGAGCAAGCCCAGGGGCCGCAGGGGTCTGGGAAAAGTGTCTGACCAGCCTGGAGCGCGAAGAGGGCTTCCGAAAGACGGTGATACCCGAGCTGAGTCTTGAGAAAGAAGTTGGAATTCATCACATGGGGGAGGCGATCAGGTATGTATTCTGGGTGGAACGGCATGTGAGAAGGCTCAGAGGTATAAGGTTATAGAAAGTCGTTAAGTCCACTTGGCCATGAGGCTGGGGAAGTGTGAGGCGTAGAGGGGCCGAGACTAGCAAACGCCTTTGGGCATGGGCTGTGTCTAGAAAGTCATAGGGATGTATTTGGAAGGATTCAGAGCTGGGGAGTAACCTAGCGATAGTGGCCTTGTTGAGTGCTCTTTCTGGCTGCCGTGAGGCCGGTGAAGAGATGGCTGCAGTCATATATGTGCATGAAATTTAATATAATAATAGAGGATGGACTTCTCTGGTGGTCCAGTGGTTTAGAATCCTTTCCAATGCAGGGGATGCAGGTTCGATCCCTGGTCGGGAAACTAGGATCCCATGTACCATAGGACACTAGAGAAACCCACGCACTGCAAGAAGACCCAGTGCAGGGCCGCCCAGATATATATATATATATATATATATATATATATATATTAGTTACTACGATATATATGACAATAATAGTACACCAGGCAGTATTCTAAGCACTTGCATGCTTTGCCCCATTCACTCCTCAGACATCACCGTGAGTTGAAGTGCATGTAAAGCTCGTAACCTCGGGCCCGGTGTATCGTTAAGAATCAACCGGTCACCTCCATCGTATTAGCGATCTGTGTGTGCTGCTTGCCCCATGTTGCAGCTGAAGACATGTTGCAGTTCAGACCATTTAAGTAACTTTCTGTGTTGGATGCTGGGGTGTACAACCTGCTCCACTTGAAGGATGGAAGTGTTTATTCTTTCACGCCAGGAGTGGTGCCCTCTTTACGGGCTGACTCAGCAAGGTCACTCCCTTCTGGGGACGGACAACATCCAGTGACCAATAGATGTGGGAAGATAAATCCTGACCCCTTGTCCTAATTCGAGATGCTTCTAAGAGGCCATTCTGGCTCCAGAGCTCTGTGTGGGGTCCACTGAGACCTTTGTTGGACCATCGTCAGAGCTCACCTTCTTCCTCTTCCCAATTCTGCTTCCTTCTCCCCTTGTCCTTGAGCTCCAACCCCAAGAGCACTTTCTACTGAACAGCCTGCGTGGTAACATCTGCTTACTGGGGGCCCTTGCCTTACCTGTGACACTTGCCCAAAGGAGTACAGCCAGTGATCAGCAGAGCTCATGTGTTAGTCAGGGATCTCCAGAGAAAGAGAACCAATAGGAAGGATAGATGGGTAGGTAGGTAGGTACACAGATTAGCTAGATCAATAGATCTATGTGTGTGGGTTTAGTTGCTCAGTCGTGTCTGACTCTTTTGCAACACTTTGGACTGTAGCCTGCTAGGCTCCTCTGTACATGGAATTTCCCAGGAAATAATACTTGAATGGGTTGCCGTTTCCTTCTCCAGGGGATCTTTCCCACTCAGGGATAGAACCCACATCTCCAGTGTCTCCTGCATTGCAGGGAGATTATTTACCCACTGAGCCATTGGGGAATAAATCTGTATATACATAGATGAGCTAGATAGGGGTAGGTAGGTAGGTATGGATTAGATATATCAATAGATTTATAGATAACTAGATAGATGGGATTTATTATGAAGGATTGGCTCACATGATTATGGAGGCTGAGAAGTCCCCTAGCCTGCTGTCTGCAAGACCGAGGCCCAGAAAAGCTGGCAGTATGCTTCTAGTCCAAACCCAAAGGTCCCGAGAACCAGGGGAGCCAATGGTACAAGTCCAGGTCCAAGTCTGAAGGCCCAAAAACCATGAGAGCTGATATCCAAGGGTAGGAGAAGGTGGACACCCTGGTTCAAGCAGAGAGAGTGAATTGGCCTTCCCTCTGCCCTTTTGTTCTCTTCCGGCCCTCAGTGCGTCGGGTGATGCCCACCTGCGTGCGTGAGGATGAGCTTTACTCACCCAGTCGATTCAAATGCCAGTGTCTTCTGGAAACACCCTCACAGACATCCCCAGAAATAGTGTCTGACCAGCTGTCCGGGCATCCCTGAAGCCTCATCAAGCTGACACGTAAAGGAGACCTTGGCAGCCAGAAAACAAACGCTGGTCCCCCTGGTGTCAGTAAAGTCTCCGTGCCGTTCTCACGCCATGCTGCCTTGGTCAAGCATCTCTGACTCTCTGAACTTTGGTTTCCTCATCTGTAAAGTGAGGGTGTATCAGTCAGTGTCTTAGTCTGCTCAGGCTGCCATAGCAGAATACCACAGACTGGGGGCTTAAACAGACATTGGTATTCCTATAGTTGCGGAGGCTGGGATTTGGGATGTGTGGAGGCTGTTTGGAGGAGGTGATCCAAAGCATCTTGGGTGGCTTCTCACTGTTGCTTTCCAGAGCTGAGGGCCTGCTCTCCATGCCTGCAATGCTCCGCCATACTAATGATTTGAAACAGCGGCTAATTTGACAAGCCAAATGGAGTCCCCATGATTGCATTTGACTTTCTGACTAATGACAAGAGATGAACTCCCTTTTCTTAGTGCAACTTACAGTTGGATAGCCTTGGGCCATCACCCGATCCCAATGTTCAAAATGTTGCCTTGTAAATTGTCTAATAAAGTAATAAAGAAGAAAGAGACTTGCTAAATGATTTGTTTTTTAACCATTGTAATGGGTTTTTTTTTTTTTTTTTTTTTGGCGGGGGAGGTAACTGTTTTATGTTAGAATGCAAAAATTATCACATGTAATTAGAATCATTTCAATTCCAGTCTCCACCAAGCCTCTGACATATCCGGCAACTTGCGCCACGTCGTCAAGCGAGTCAGCTCGTAAAACCTAATCAAATAAAATTGTAAAAGGCAGTCAGATTTGGAGTGGTGCTGTGAATGCTGGAAGGGAAGGTGGCTCCTCCACGCCTTGGAGGGAGGAGAAAGCAAGGAGGGAAAAGGCGGGAAGGGAGGAGAAGAAGGGGGAAGAGCCACGTTAGGGCTTCTTTCTACCCGGGCAGCCCAGGACCTGACGGGCCACAGTAATGCTCTTAAGCACTTTCCCTTCATCCCCACTCAGATCTGCCGTTCGTGCCCCACGTTTCACCTCATTCAGGCTGACCAGGTTTCTGCCTCTGCTGCTTCTTAATATTTCATCCTAACCATGCAGACACATGTATGGATCTATTTATCCACAAAAGCTGCAGAATGAATGTTTAACCAGGAAGGCACTCGGCAGCTCAGAACATCTAACAGACAAGCTTTTCCAAGGGCAATGAGGACGGGCAGGCTGTCTCGCTCTGGGGAGAAGATATTTATTGAGAAAAATGTCCCTGGTTCCCCAAATGTCCAGGTTGGGCTTTAGGGGACTGGAGGTTAGCAAAATGTTGCTCTTTTCAATCGGCTTGAGTGAGCAGTGGCTCTTGCCTCTGATAGGAGGAGAGTGGAGATTGAAGGCTGCCTCCTTCCAGATGTTGGTGGGGTGTGGGTCCTTCATTTGTCCCATGCTGTCCCTGTGGAGTGGTGGCGGCCTCTTTGTCTTCACTGGGGCCTGGAATCTGGTTCTAGGCAGGAAGCTTGTCTGCCCAGGTTGTGGCGTGTGGGTGGCAGTGGAAATTCACGTTGGAACAAGTGCCCCGCAGTGGAAGAATCACAGTGTAAAGCCAAGTGATGGCATCAGCGAACAGCAAGGGATCGTTGAACATTCTGGGCTCTGGGACCCACATCCAGTTCCAGGCCCGGCTCCTGATTCATCAGTATTGCACGTTGGCACTATGGCAGCCAGACTGTCAGCAGCTTTACTTTGTCTTAAAACTTTTTATTTTACACTGGACGGAGGCCGATGAACAATGTTGTGATAATTCCAGGTGGACGGCAAAGAGACACAAGCGTACATATACATGTCCATTCTCCCCCAAGCTCCCCTCCCGTCCGGGCTGCCATATGACTTGAGCAGAGTTCCCTGTGTTAATACACTAGGTCCTTGTTGGTTATCTACTTTAAATATAGCAGTGGGTACATGTCCATCCCCCAATCCCTAACTATCTCTTCCCCCGTTCTCCACCCCTCTCACAACCGTTAAGTTTATTCTCGAAATCGGTGAGTCTGTTTCTTCCTTGTAAATAAGTTCATTTGTACCACTGATTTTTAGATTCCACATGTAACGGATGTCAGAGGATATGTCTCCTCTGACTTAGATCACCGGTATGCTCATCTCTAGGCCCACCCATGTTGCTGCGAATGGCACTGTTTCATTATTTTTAATGACAGAGTAATATTCCATTGTGTATATTACCACACCTTCTTTTCCCATCCCTCTGTCGATGGACGCTTAGGTTGCTTCCATGTCTCGGCTATTGTAAATAGTGCTATGAACATTGGGGGTGCATACATCCTTTCGATCCATAGTTTGCTCTGGGTATATGCCCACGGGTGGGATTGCTGGATCATACGGTAGGTCTATTTTAGTTTCTTAAGGAACCCCCATATTCTCCATGGTGCCTGCACCAATTTACATTCCTACCAACATTGTAGAAGGGTTCCCTTGTTTCCACATCCTCTCCGGCATTTATTATTTTTGGATTATATAAGAATTGAAGGACTTCACGTTCCCTTCCTGTGTTCAAGCTGAACAACTCCATCTATTCTACTTACTGGATTGCGTCTGAAAAACTATTCCACACACACAAAGTTTGACTCTCACAGTGCACTCGTCGAAGAATGTTAAAGAAAAAATTATTCTGACACTGGTGAACGTAGTAAGTGAGACTTTATTCAGGCTCTTCTGATGGGGGAGACGGAAGAACAGCGAGAATTTTTAGCCAAGGAGTAGTTTTGCGGGTCGTGGTGTGAAAGGTCAGTGACAGAGAAGACATCAGGATAGAGGGGATTCTGCTTTGGGCTACGTGAAAGGGAGTGAAGTCGCTCAGTTGTGTCCGACCCTGTGACCCCACGGACTGCAGCCCACCAGGCTCCCCTGTCCATGGGATTTTCCAGGCAAGAGTACTGGAGTGGGGGGCCATTTCCTTCTCCAGAGGAGCTTCCCGACCCAGGGATCGAACCCAGGTCTCCTGCATTGTAGGCAGACGCTTCACCCTCTGAGCCACCAGGGAAGTCTTAATTGCAGCACTCAGGCGCTTCACTACCACGTGGGAGATCTTTAGTTGCGGCTTGCGAGATCTAGTTTCTTGGCCAAGGACTGAACCCTGGGCCCCCTGCACTGGGACTGTGGGGTTTTAGCCACTGGACCACCATGGAAGTCCCAGTGGTAGAGGGGATTCTTGCTGAAGGCAGGCCAGGGGGCCAGATATCAAGGATAAGGGTTTCTCTCAATGACTTGACAGGATTCTTACTACAACTGGGTGATGTGGGTCCAGCAAGAACGGGTGCTAAGGACAAGATCTAGCTGAGAAGAGGGCTCAGAGGAGCCTGACTCAAGGGAAGCCTCACGAGAAAGACCACAAAGCTCTCCAGGTGTGGCTCTAGGTACCAGAGGAGTCAGGGACCACCCTGCCTTGACTGCTGTCCCCCTGGATCCTAAGCACACGTTGTCTTGCACCTCCTCCAGCTCCCAGCCTCAAGCACTGCGGTTCATGCAAATAGCTGCCTGAGGGTAGAGCAGGCCTAACATGTTAAATTTCCACTTAGGCTCAGCTGGGATCTGTAGTTCTGTGGTTTCTTTATGATTCAGGGGGTTTTAGTATTCTTTGATACTTTAGCACTCTATCCTCAACTACTATAGCACTTTGATTTTGCATCTCTTTGATTCTAGACATGATGATCCTGGGATGTAGACTTTCTGGCTCAATTATGCCAAGAAAAAAAAAATTTTTTTTGAACCAATGTGTCCAACCCCACTTGTGAGATACCAGTCCATGTCACAGCAAAGCACCAAGGATGGGAGTGTGGTGGGGCGGTTGCTGACTGAGATAGAGTCTTACATGTTGGCCGTGTCCAAGGTCAAAACTAGAGCAGCTATACCTCTGCCATCAGGTATGAGGGGCCAGAGTGTGGCCAAGAAGAGCAAAATAATGCCAGGCGATTAACAGTTGTGGGTACAAAGGATGGAGCGGGGGTTGAGGAGCAGAAATGGATATTAAGCAAGCATCATCTATTCGATATGAGAGAGCTGGGATGCTCTGAAATAATTGGGTTTGGACAGATGCTAATGGTTCCCTGCGATAAACTCTTTCTACCCCCTTTCCCTCCAAATCAACCTGCTCCCAACAGGGATCTGAATAAAGCCATCCATACATTCCATGTGGATCCGTTAGTCAGTTAACCTGTTGGAATTTAAATGGGAGCCTTTGGTCTTCCCTGGTGGCTCAGACAGTAAAGAATCTGCCTGCAGTGAAGGAGACCCGGGTTCAATCTCTGGATCAGGAAGACCTGCTGGAGAAGGGAATGGCTACCCACTCCAGTATTCTTGCCTGGGAAATCCCATGGACAGAGGAGCCTCGCGGGCTGCAGTCCATGGCGCTGCAGAGTCGGACACGACTGAGCGACTGAGTACGCACATGAGCGTGCATATACTTTGATACAACACAACATCGACACCAACGAGGGCTGAACGAATCAGGAAAAGCCAGGTTACTGCAACAAAGCGGCCTCATAAGCAAAGTTCACTTTTTTGCCCCTGTAAAGTCCACTGTGGGCCTGGGCAGCTATGTTCCACATGGTGACTCAGTGATCTAGACTCCTTGAATATGTTTCTGCATTTCAGCAGGAGGCGTCCTATATTAACAGGGGGCAAGAGAAGTTCTTCAGTTTGAAAGTGATGCTTGTGACCGCCACTCAGAACCAGTCACGTGACCCTAGCTACCTGGAAGGAGGCTAGGAAGGGTGATTTTCTACGTGTCCAGGAAAGAGGAATATGAAGTAGGATTTGGTGAGCACATCGTACCATTTCTGCTACAACCATCATGTCTTATTTTAGTAGCGACCATACGGCCATGACTCTACATTAATTTGTTTAAATCATTAAAGATCCCTACAGGGGCTTCCCTGCTGGTCCAGTGGCTAAGACTCTGTGCTCCCAATGCGGAGGCCCGGGTTTGATCCCTGGTTGGGGAACTAGACCCACATGCTTCAACTAAGGGCTTGCATGATTCAGCTAAGACCCTACATGCTGTGACTACAACCCAGTGCAGCCAAACAGATAAATATAAAAAAAAAAAAAAAAAAGCAGACTTTGCAGATGAGGAAACCAAGGCCCAGAGAGGGCGAACAACTTGCTCAAGGTCACACAGAGAATGGCAGGTTCAGACTCTGAACCCAGGGGCTCCTCTGGTGGTCCAGTGGCATAGGCTCCACACTCCCAAGGCAGGGGGCTCGGGGTCAAGCCTCGGTCAGGGACATGGCACAACTGAGTTCACATGTCACACCTAAAGCTCTCATGCACTGCAACAAAGACCCAGCGCAAACAAACAATCAATACGTAAAAATTAATCTCTCTCTCTCTCTCTTTTTTTAAGAATCTGAACCCAGGTTTGCATGCCTCTGAAGTCTGCACCCTTCCCTTCTCATGTGGTGGACCCTCCGAGTCCAGGGGACTGGGTGGGATGGCTGCCTGCACTCTTGGGCGTCTGTTGTAGTAGACAAGCCTGGATCCGAGAGGGGAGATACCCTTTGCTGACTTGGGAATTCACTGGGTACAGATAACCCCTTGCAACAGGCAATCAGTGGTTCCTGACAGCTTTTTTTTTTTCATTTAGGCAAGAAATATGGAAAGCATATTTTGAACTTTGCTTTCCTTCCATTTCCCATCTGTTCTTCGTTGGGAGTTCAGATTTAATAACCTTCTAAAGCTGGTATTGAATTCGAAGCTGACACTCCTTGGGCAGCTCCTGTGTCGGGAGAGGATGGGTTGGGTCACTCTGGTTGTTGTCTCCTGTTTGGCCTTCTGTCTGTGTGTCCATCTGTTTCTCTTACCTTCTGTATCTGATCCTTCTCATCCAGAAGGTCCAGCTCACCTGTGGGTGAAACTTGGGTGTATCATTTCAGGAATATTTGATTAGCTTAGTGACCTTTTTTCACCCACTTATGCCTGTGCCTGACATTCTCTCATTCAAGAACATTTCCTTTAGCTTAGGAGAATTCTTACGTCTGGTCAAGATGCCCAAAGAAAGCTTACCGTGTCACAATACTGTAGCCTTTCAGTGGCAGGGGAAAACTCTTGAAGAAAACAGATTTCAGAAGGTAAAGAAGACAGAAGACACAGGGAAGTAATATAGTTGCGGTCAAAGTGCTGACTTGGGGTCAGAAAACAGGGGGGTGTGGGCTTTCTTGGTGGCCCACTGGTTAAGAATCTGCCTTCCAGTGCAGGAGACACGGATTCAATCCCTGGTCCGGGAACTAAGATCCCACAGGCCGCAGGGCGACTCAGCCTGAGTGCCACAACCTCTGAATCCAAGCTCAAGAGCCCGTGAGCTGCAACTACGGAATCCGCTGTGCTCTGCAGACTGGCTCTGCAACTAGAGAAAGCCCACACAGCAACACAGACCCAGAGCAGTGAAAAAAAGAAAAAAATAATAAAACATTAAATGAAAAACCCCTCCTGTTAAAAAAAACACCAAGAGCACGGGGCTGTGTGCCACTTCATGGCACCCTCCTTGGCTTTGGATCTAGCAAGCCATCCAGCCTCCCTGACTTTGTTTCTTCATCTATAAAATGGGGACATTTTATGTACTTCTTGGAGGGTCACTGAGAAAATCGTGAGAGATGAAAAAGGCAATTCACACAAACACAGTGTTTCACAGCCTGGCAGGAAAATATTAACTTAGTTCCTTTAAAAAAAAAAAAAAATCCTGTGCATTTATTTATGTCCTGTGGCCCGTCTCCTCACTCAGGCTGCGACCAGACAACTCGGCATGCCTCAGGGAAAGAATGACGCAGCAGAAAGGATGAGGAAGGGATCCAGTCCTGGCTTTTGAGTTTTAAAAGCTGGCCAAGGACTGGGCATAGGACAAAAGACTTGGAAGGATGGAAAAGTGAAGCGGTCCTGTCTCTGAGACTGGAAAAGACTCCTTGGGCTGCCTGATAGAGTCAGGTGGGAAGTAAAGGGGACGTGGAGAGGCTTCCCAGGTGGCTCGGTGGTGAAGAACCCGCCTGCCAATGCAAGAGATGCAGCAGACGTGGGTGTGATCCCTGGGTTGGGAAGAGCTCCTGGAAAAGGAAATGGCAACCTCCAGTATTCTTGCCTGGGATGGGGGATCTAGTTCCCTGCTCAGGAATTGAACCCAGGCCCCTGCATCGGGAGTGTGGAGTCTTAGCTACTGGACCACCAGGGAAGACTCTCTCCAGAGTTTAGCCATAGCCCTGGAGAAAGGAGGCCCCCTGAATGAACAGTAACTGCCTTCCTGTCACGTGCTAGAGCGTAGGTTTACATGGAAATCATGTGTGCTTGTACTTAGTTGCTAAGTCATGTCTGACTCTTTTGCGGCCCCTGGACTATAACCATGCGTGCTGGTGGGAGGGGATTTAGCAAGGTAGGTGCGTGAATAACAGCTTCTGCTTTCTCGCATCAGCCAAACAGCAACAATAGTAATAGGGGTAAGAATGTTGTTTAGTCTCTAAATCACGTCCAGTTCTTGGCGACCTATATGGACTGTAGCCTGCCAGGCTCCTCTGTCTGTGGGATTTTCCAGGCAAGAACACTGGAGTGGGTTGCCATTTCCTACTCCAGGGGATCTTCCCCACCCAGGGATTGAGCGAGTCTCCTGCATTGGCAGGCAGAGTCTTTACCACTGAACCACCAGGGAAGCCCTATAGATATTAAACTCAATTACAAAAAAATAAAGCTTTCTGGACTGCTTGAGTTTCTAAATTAGCCATCTGCTGCAGCTTACCCCAGAGGGTTTCCCTGGACATTTCCGGGACTGTGGGAATTTGGGGAAGCCAGGACAAGAGCCCTAGACTTTTGGGACAAGGATGGGCAAGGTGCCTGACAAGACATAATTCCCCAGTTCTTCGAGTTGGGGACCACCCGGTCTGTGCTGGTCCCTTCTCTGGACTCCTTTCTTCTCCTCACTGCACACCTTCCTATGAGCACACGCGAGCTCTGCCCAAGCCCTTCAGTTTGTCTCGTTAGAAAACCCTTGTGTTAAAGAGACCATTAAAAAAGAGAGGGAAAGATAAATTGCCTGAAGCTGCAAGGCCCAGGAGGGAAGAGCAGAGCAGCTGAAGGAAAACAGGCCTGTGATTAGAGGGCAGGGGTGGCACAGGAGCCCGAGCAGGCAGAAACCTCCACCGGAGACGTCAAAATATTTGAAAATCCTCTTCCTTTGGTGAATTGAGTCACCAAAATGTATTTTTTTTTTCTCTCTCTCTTTTTTTGCACACAGAGCAGTCTGGCTGCGGTTCACAGAACATTTTCGAGTCTGACAGAGCTCGGCTCGGTCCCTTTCTCACTGCTGTCTGACCTCTAGTGAGTCTCTGAGCCTCTCTGACCCTCAGTATCTTCCTCTAGAAAGAGAGATAATGGTAAACCGACAAAAGATGGCCCTGAACCTCCCCCTCTCTTTGTGTTTACGTTCCTTGCAATGTGACTGTACAGCTCCTGTCTCGAGGTGGCGTCTTTCCACCCAGGCTTTGATTCTGAGCTGTCCATGTGACTTATTTTGGCCAATAGGGCACAGTGAAAGTGATGTTCTGACAGTTCCGAGCCCAGGTCCCAAGAGGCTTTGTTCACTCTGTTCTTTGAACCTTAGAAGGAGAATCAGGCTGACCTATTAGAGGGTGAGAGGCCACATGGAGCAGACATGAGCTGTCCCCACTGAGACTCTTGAAAAACACCTGGGAGCCAGGTGACCACAGATGCATGAGAGAGCCAGCCGGTATATGTCAAGGCAGACCCAGACAAGCAGCAGCGCCAGCTGACTCATAGACTCAAGGGAAACTGTGGATTTTCCTTTGCTGTTGTTTAGTTGCTAAATTATGCCTGACTTTTTTTGCTACCCTATGGACTGCAGCCCCACCAGGCTCCTCGGTGGATGGAATTTCCCAGGCAAGAGTACTAGAGTGGGTTGCCATTTCCTTCTCCAGGAAATCTTCCTGACTCAGGGATCAGCCTCGTGTCTCCTGCAATGGCAGGCAGGTTCTTTACTGCTGAGCCACCAGGGAAGCCCAGGATTTAAGTTGCTAGTTTTTGTGTTGATTTGTTACACAGCAGTGGCTAACACATACACCTTTACCTTAAAGAGTTGCTATGAGGTGGAAGCCGTCGAACAGGAGCGTGACAATACCTGCTGTTGGTTATGTGCAGATTGCCTGGCAGCCTGTTGGGGTTTGACAGGCAGTCACTGAAGGGCTTCCCGGATGGCTCAGTGGGTAAAGACTCTGCCTGGAATCCAGGAGACAGAGGAGACGCAGGTTCGATCCCTGGGTGGGGAAGATCCCCGGAGGAGGAAATGGCCCCCACTCCAGTATTCTTGCCTGGGAAGTCCCATGGACAGAGGAGCCTGGTGGGCTACATGAGGAGCCCATGGGGCTGCAAAGAATCGGACGTGACCGAGCAACCAGGCACGTACGCGCCCATGTCTCAAAGACGTGCAGAGAGAGACTTGCAGCTGGGGTGGGGCATCCTAGAGCCTCACACAGAGCCTGGCACAAGGTGCCTCCTGGACACGGGTTAGGCGTTGGCTGCTGCTGCTTTTGGGAGTTCTGACAAGTGCCTCTGGTTCCACAGTGGGTTCTGAGCAGTAGTCTCTGGGTCTGGAGGCCTTGGTGAGTACTCATCTGTGAGAAGACTAGGGGGCAGCATCTCTGGGTATTGGGGGAACCTGAGGGAGTGCAGTTGGATCAGGCAGGGGATAAAGCATCAGCCAGGATGCGCCACACGTCCCCCACACCACTCCTCCCATGCGGTCCCTGAACCAGCTTCCTCAGCATCCTCTGGGCTCTTGTTAGAGGTACACATTCGGGCTTCCCCAGTGGTCCAGTGGTTAAGACTTGGAGCGTCCACTGCACGGGGCATGGGTTTGATCCCTGGCTGGGGAAGTTCCGCATACTGCATAGGGCAGTCTAAGCCCCCAAAATGTGCACGCATGCTACGTCTCTTTAGACGTGTCTTACTCTGTGCGGCCCCATGGACTGTAGCCCAGCAGGCTCCTCTGGCCATGGGAGTCTTCAGGCAAGAATACTGGAGGGGGTTGCCGTGCACTCCTCCAGCGGATCTTCCTGACCCAGGGATCAAACCCATGTCTCTAATGTCTCCTGCTTTGGCAGGCAGGTTCCTTACCACTAGCACCTCTTGGAAAGCTGGAAACCCCTTTCCCTGTCCTCCCCCAGGAAGGAAAAAAAAAACTACAAACTCTTAGGTGCCACCCAGATCTGCTGAATCGGAAACTATTTTAACAAGCTCTCCAGGGGATCTGTGTGATGTGAGAGTGTCTAGACTGCTGCTCCTCAAGCTACCTGTGCTGAAGGACCAGTGTTCTTCTTCACAAAATTTCCTATTTGTTGCAGACTGACACTTATAAAATCCAGTAAAAAAATGAATTTTATAAAGACTAAATGAACAATCAAAAAGAACTACAAAGTCGAAGGCCTTGCTTTTTTAATCATTCGATTCAAGAGATGTAAAATTCCTGTTGAATTATTATAAGAGTTGCTTAACATTTACTCTTTCTCTGCGTATACCTCACTATGCAAAGGTGATGGTTTGTGACGCGTGTGGACCACACTTTGAGTAGCACAATTCTACAATTAATAATGAAAATGATATGAGTACGATATGATGATACATGATTGTGGGCTGGACATTGGCTGGTGGTAGGAATTTACAAGCCTATGTACCTTGGAATGGGGTTCCCTGGGGGCTCAGACAGGAAAGAATCTGCCTGCGATGTAGGAGACGTGGGTTCGATCCCTGGGTTGGGAAGATCCGCTGGAGAAGGGAATGGCTACCCACTCTGGCATTCTTGCCTGGAGAATCCCATGGACAGAGGAGCCTGGAGGGCTGCAGTCCATGGTGTCACAAAGAGTCAGACACCCCCCAAGCTGCGAACACTTTCCGTTTCATACACCGTGGAATCCTCTTGACCACCTGCACAGGAAATAAACGTTTTTATCTCCACTTTCCAAATAACGCAGTTGAGGCCCAGAGAAGCTAAGTGACTTGCCCAAGGTCACACAGCCTAGCAGTAGGGTAACCAGAGTCCACCAGTTTAGTGCTACAAGGCGGGG
>SJYA01002485.1:742989-772469 GCA_006410615.1 Neotragus moschatus | reverse complement strand
TGCCGGTGGGGGGGGGGGGGGGGGGGGGGGGGGGGGGGGGGGGGGGGGAGGAAGGTGTCACCAGGGAGAGGCACAGGTTTTTGTCCCCCGTGTGAGTGATAGCTGTCAAATAGCCGGGCCCAGGATACTCGCTGTCTCGGAGCCTAACAAGCTGTCTGCCAGCCCCAGGCTGGGAGAATCTCCTCCACGCCTCTCTCCCGGGTGCAGCTGGCGGGAAATGAGCCCAGCCCCTGACACCAGCCTAGCCCACCGGGCAGCCGGGGGTGAGGGGGCAAAGCCCCCTTGCAGACAGCTTTCTCTCTCTTGCATTCTCTTTCCCCTGGAGCCCTGGGGGCCTGCAGAGGGGCCAAGGCGAGGGCTGGCAGGGCGGGTGATAGCTAGTGATCGACAGGCTGATGACTGCCTCAGAAGGCTGCCTGAGGACACGGAGGCAGAAGCCGCAGCTCTAGGAGAGCCGGTTGCCAGCATCTCTGCCCAGGGCCCGGCGCTTCCCCTCGCCATCTCATTAATCCTGATTTACAGAAAAAGGCAGCAGGCAGGGGCCCTCTTAACAGGCCAAGCAGGCGACTGATTTGCCTTCGCTGAAGACAATAGTGCCCAGGAGACCTGGCATTGCTGAATTATTCAAATCAGCTGTGGCAGGGAAGTCTGAGGACACAGAGTGGCGAGGGTCCTCGGCCTCTGGAGGGCCCCCTTTACCTGCCCTCCCCAGGCGGCGGTACCCAGCAGCTCGGGGTGGCCACAGCAGGACTGCTTGCCCAAGATGCGGGCTGCTTCTGGCCGCCCCTCCTCCCTGGATGGAAGTCGGAATTGGTGTTGATCATCTCTAAGCACCTTAGAGCTCTAGTAATGGATCCAAAATGACATTTCCCACCTGCTGGTCCCGGGGGGGATATTCTGACAAGGACTTCTGGATGAACATGTGATGGGGGCGGGGGGAGGATGAAGGCAGCCGCCAGTGGCTCTTCTGCCAAGGTGTGTGTGTGTGTGTGTGTGTGTGTGTGTGTGTGTGTTTCAAAGAGGCAGAGGACATGGGGTGAGTCCTGGCTTCGAAAAACCCCTGATTTTTTGCTCTTGGTGAAAAAGACGCAGTGAATAAGCAGCTCTTCTATTCCGAGATTTGCAGAGATTCAGGAGCAAAGATGCTTAGACTTGGTGCTGACACCGGGTGGGGATGGAACTTGGCGGTAGCGTGGTGGATTTCCCGAGGGGAGGGAGGCTTTGGTGAGCAGGAGGGGTAAACTGAGGCCAAGAGGGACTGCCCAAGGTCATCAGTTATTTTGTGGCCAAACTGGGATTAAAAGTCATGGCGTTCTATCTGCATTCAGGAGCTCTTTGTTAATAATGATATCCTTCATAACCATACCCTTTCCAGGGCATGCGCAGTGTGATAGCCTCTAGGTTCAGGGTTTTGTGATATATTTATTATCTCTATTAACCTCTTGATAACCCCATGAGGTTGATGCAACTAGTAGTCCCATTCTCTTGACAAGAAAACTGAGGCTTACAGAGATTTAAATATCAGGCTAAAAAGGGACACGTCTGAGATTGGAAAGGTGGTCTGTCTGATGCTGGGCAGTATCTACACTGTGATTTTGTGATGGTCTCCTTGGGTTAAGCATTGTCACCTATGGATTGTCCCCAAGGGGAGGCAGAGATTCAAGAGTTTTATCCTTCTCATAAAGGCTGACTTCACAGCATCTCAAAGGATCTGCCCTGAGCCTAGAAAAACCTTATGGGAAGGGGAGGGTCTTTGAATGGAAGGAAATTTATTCATGAAGGGGTTCAGGATCTCTGGATACAAAATCTGCATCTTTGGGGATGCCAGTAAGTTCTTTCTGATAGATTTGACCACCAATGGGATAACTTTCTCTAGGGGATGCAGGAGCTGGGAATGGTGGTCTACATCAACCATGCGTGCTGGTGGGAGGGGATTTAGCAGGGTACGTGCATGAATAACAGCCTCTGCTTTTTCGCATCAGCCAAATAACAGCAACAATAGTAATGGGAGTAGGAATGTTGTTTAGTCGCTAAATCATGTCCAATTCTTTGTGACCTATATGGACTGTAGCCCGCCAGGCTCCTCTGTCCATGGGATTCTCCAGGCAAGAATACTGGAGTGGGCTGCCATTTCCTCCTCCAGGGGATCTTCCTGATCCAGGGATTGAACCCACGTCTCCTGAATCTCCTGCTTTGGCAGGGGGATTCTTTACCACTGAGACACTTGGGAAGCCCAGGAGTAGGAATAGCCACCTTTATTCAGAGTTTGCCACGTGCTGAGCAGACTGGTTCTAAATCGGGAAAGGAGTACGTCAAGGCTGTATATTGTCATCCTGTTTGTTTAACTTCTATGCAGAGTACATCATGCGAAATGCTGGGTTGGATGAAGCACAAGCTGGAATCAAGATTGCTGGGAGAAACAGCAATAACCTCAGATATGCAGGTGACACCACCCTTATGGCAGAAAGTGAAGGGGAACTAAAAAGCCTCTTGATGAAAGTGAAAGAGAGTGAAAAAGTTGGCTAAAGCTCAACATTCAGAAAACTAAGATCATGGCATCTGGTCCCATCACTTCATGGGAAATAGATGGGGAAACAGTGGAAAGAGTGTCAGACTTTGTTTTGTTGGGCTCCAAAATCACTGCAGATGGTGACTGCAGCCATGAAATTAAAAGACACTTGCTCCTTGAAAGTAAACCTATGACCAACCTAGACAGCATATTGAAAAGCAGAGACATTACTTTGCCAACCAAGGTCTGTCTAGTCAAAGCTATGGTTTTTCCATTGTCGTGTATGGATGTGAGAGTTGGACTATAAAGAAAGCTGAGTGCCAAAGAATTGATGCTTTTGAACTGTGGTGTTGGAGAAGACTCTTGAGAGTCCCTTGGACTGCAAGGAGATCCAACCAGTCCATCCTAAAAGAAATCAGTCCTGAATATTCATTGGAAGAACTGATGCTGAAGCTGAAGCTCCAATATTTTGGCCACCTGATGCGAAGAACTGACTCACTGGAAAAGACCCTGATGCTGGGAAAGGTTGAAGGTGGAAGGAGAAGGGAATGACAGAGGATGAGATGGTTGGATGGCATCACCGACTCGATGGACATGAGTTTGAGCAAACTCCGGGAGACAGTGAAGGACAGGGAAGCCCGGCATGCTGCAGTCCATGGAGTCGTAAAGAGTCGGGCACGACTGAGCAACTGAACTCAACTGAGCCCTTTATTTAAATGCAGAAGTTTGTTGAATCCTCAAGACCATTTTAGGAGGTTAGGGGCTATGAGGTTCATTATGTCCATTTCACAGAGGAGGAAACTGAGGCTCAGAAGGGAAGCTGTTCACCCAAGATCTTGTGGCTGGGCTGGAAACGTGGAGCCTGTGACGCAGACACACGGCCCTGGATACACTGTGTACACGTACAGCTTCTCCGCCCAGGTTCTAGTCACTCTCACAGAGGGGACCTGTTTTCTTCCTGACCACAGTGCGCCCACTGGTGGCACATTCAGGGGCCACCATCCATGTACTTGAATCCCCAGAAGGAAGTTTGATGCTTCAAGGCAGCTCAGATGCACCTTTATAAACCCTGTCCCTTTTCTTAGAGAAACCTGCTTTTCCCAGGGAACTAGGCTCTCTCAGGCCCTCCTATCAGCTCCCATTTGGAATGATCAGCATCTGAATTAGCGCCATCTCCAGCTTTCGCCCGGTGCCCAAAGGGCCTCCAAGAATCCCCCCTCCCTATGGAAAAACTAAACTAAGAGAGATTTATCTCCTGGGTCAGACAAAGGTGACTAAATGCAAACTGGCCAATTCCTTTCAGCAAACAGTTCCCCGGGGAGGGCTCCTACAGGGAGGAGAAGAGCCAATCGATCAGGGAAATGCTTTGAGGTGACTTACAGGGGAGACTTAAAGGAAAAAAGCCCTCATGTTTTTACAGCCTCCAACAACTCTGCAGCCTGTAAAACGTCCTCGACCAGCAAGGAGGTGGGGATTGCTCAGTTACCAGGCAGGCAGAGGGGCAAACTGCCGAGTTCCACCTCTCAGATGCCAGCTTTGTTCATCCTCCACCTCCCGCGCATCTATTGAGTGCCTGCTGTGTGCCTGTTAAGCCGTCCTTCGTTTCTCTCTGCTTCCCCCCATTTCTAAGCTCCCCTCTCTGCTTCTGGGCTCACAGAGACCTTCCTGCAGACTGGTTTCCCTCTGCATCGCCAGGTTCGTGTCGGCCCCTTGTCTCAGCTTTCTTCCCCCTCACTTTGCTAAGGTGCAAATCTCATCTACTGGGAAGAGTAACTGGGTCTGGCATTGGTCTGCAAGCTTTTTCTGCAAAGGACAGATAATACGTATTTCAGACTTTGTCCCAACTACTCACACTGAAGCTGAAACTCCAATACTTTGGCCACGTGATTCGAAGAACTGACTCATTGGAAAAGCCCCTGATGCTGGGAAAGAGTGAAGGCCGGAGGAGAAGGGGATGACAGAGGATGAGATGGTTGGATGCATCACTGACACGATGGACATAAGTTTGAGCAAGCTCTGGGAGGACAGGGAAGCCTGGCGTGCTGCAATCCATGGGGTGGCAAAGAGTCGGACACAACTGAGCCGCTGAGCTGAACTGAACTCACTCAGCTGTTGTGATGCAGAGAGAGTATGTAAATGAGTGGGTGTGGCTGTGTTCCAATAAAACTTTATTTACAAACACAAGCCCTGGGCCAGATTTAGCCCATGCGTGGCCTTTCAATTTGCTGTCCTTAGAGCAGAGGAGAAAAGACCTGGTTTGGAGAAGTGCTCGGGCAGCTCAGTGCTTAAGACTCCGTGCTTCCATTACAGCGGGCACAGCTTGCAGGCCGGGTCAGGGGACTAAGATCCTGTATGCCATGTAGTATGGCCAAAAAAAAAAGATCCAGTTTGGAGGTCACGTGGACCTGCAGTTTCCCCTGGGCCACCTCTTTTACCTCTTTACTGTGACTTGGGGCAGGTTGCTGCCTCTCTCTGTGCCATTTCCCTTCTGTAAAATGGAATAATGAAAACACCAGCAACAACTGAGCTGTCTCTAGGATTCAGTGAGAAGCGGCAGCCACAGAACATACCTAGTGTGCAAACGGGTAACTGTTACTTTCTAATTACTGACTTTAAACCTTCTGAGGAAAGCCCCCTCCCTTCTGGGATAAGGAGAAGCTGTCGTTCTGATATTTGGTGGCTAATTACGCTGATAAAAATTTCTCCTTTTTTTCAAGTTAACACACTTGCATTTTAATGTTTTGGGAAGGAGGTAGGATGTACATGCCTTAGGGGCAGAACTGACTGGCAGGCCTTTCTCAGGGCGATGGTCAGTGAAACTCTGGATGCCCCCAAAGTCCCCTTGAGTCCAACTTCTGGCTTCCTCTTCTGGCTCTGGAAGGAGGGCCTGGGTGGGTCCAGCATGCCCAGAGATCCTCTGGTTCAGAGCTGGTCACAAGTGGCCAATTAATCTATTACTTACAGATACATTTTCCATTAGTGATGGTGGAATCGCTGACTTTGAAGCAATGAGTCAGTGTAATGAACTTGAGTCTGGGCAAACAGGGGGGTGGAGAGGCTCACCCTTTGATGCCCAAAGAGGGGCTGTGTTGGTGGGGGGAGCTGGCAGAAGATTGGGAAAAAGGGAAGGGCTGGCTAAGAAGAAAAGTCTGCATCAGTTCAGTCTCTCAATCACGACTCTTTGCGACCCCAAGGACTGCAGCTCACCAGGTTTCCCTGTCCATCATCAAACCATGGAGCTTGCTCAGACTCGTGTCCATCGAGTTGGTGATGCCATCCAACCATCTCATCCTCACCTTCTCCTCCTGCCTTCAATCTTTCTCAGCATCGGGATGTTTTCCAGTGAGTTAAGTTCTTCACATCAGGTGGCCAAAGTACTGGAGCTTCAGCTTCAACATCAGTCCTTCCCATGAATATTCAGGACTTATTTCCTTTAGGATGGACTCGTTGGATCTCCTTGCAGGCCAAGGGACTCTCAAGAGTCTTCTCCAACACCACAGTTCAAAAGCATCAATTCTTTGGTGCTCAGCTTTCTCTATGGTCCAACTCTCACATCCATACATGACCACTGGAAAAACCATAGCTTTGGCTAGATGGACCTGGGGGATGTGTAGGGAGTTGGGCAGGCCTGGAAAAAAGTCAGAGAGGAAATGGGGGCGTTAGGACCTCACAGACCTTCACACACAGTCTGGAGGTCATTCAAAGAGACCAGTGGATAGTTCCACACAGAGGAGGCACATGATCTGCTTTTAAAAAGGCCCCTCTTCATCCACATTGTAGCGTGTATCACAACTCGCCTCCTTTGTACAGCCAAGTAATATTCCGTCGTATGGATAGATGGGGAGGGTTGCTTACAATTCCCTTGTTCTGGGCTTTCATTGCCGTGGCCCGGGTTTGGTCCCTGGTTGGGGAACTGAGACCCCATAAGCTGCATTGCCTGGCCAAAAAAAAAAAAAAAAGTAACATATATGGATAGACTCCATTTGTTTATCCATTCACCTGCTGATAGACGTTTGGATGGTCTCCACCTTTCGGTTATTGTGGATGGTGCTACTAGGAGTATTCATGTATGAGATTTTGCTGAAACACCTATTTTCAGTCCGTTTGGGTGTATACCTAGGAGTGAAATTGCTCCATTATGTGAATTTCATCGCAATGAAGCTTAAAAAAACAAAAAAGTTTCCTCTGGTGGCTTTTCCAGGAGTCATGTATGGATATGAGAGCTGGACCATAAAGAAGGTTGAGCGCCGAAGAACTGATGCTTTCGAACTGTGGCGTTGGAGAAGACTCTTGAGAGTCCCTTGGACTGCAAGGAGAGCCAACCAGTCAATCCAAAAGGAAGTCAACCCTGAATATTCATTGGAAGGACGGATGCTGAAGTTGAAGCTCCAATACTTTGGCCACCTGATAAGAAGAGAAGATTCATTGTAAAAGACCCTGATGCTGGGAAAGTTGGAGGGCAAGAGGAGAAGGGGATGACAGAGGATGAGATGGCTGGGTGGCATCACCGACTCAATGGACGTGAGTTTGAGCCAGCTCCAGGAGTTGGTGATGGACAGAGAAGCCTGGCGTGCTGCAGTTCATGGGGTTGCAAAGAGTCAGACACTACTTAGCGACTGAACAACAACTCTGCCTGGAAGAGGGCACGAGTAGAAGCTGGGAGTTTGGTGGGAAGATCATGGTNGCCAGCTCCAGGAGTTGGTGATGGACAGAGAAGCCTGGCGTGCTGCAGTTCATGGGGTTGCAAAGAGTCAGACACTACTTAGCGACTGAACAACAACTCTGCCTGGAAGAGGGCACGAGTAGAAGCTGGGAGTTTGGTGGGAAGATCATGGTGAAGATAATGATAACTCCTCCACGATGGAGGTGATGAGGGGTGGTGTCCAGATCCTGGTAGTGTCTTAAAGGTAGCATCAGTGGGTGGTGAGTTTGCAGTCAGGGGAGTAACAAGGAAGTGCAGATGCCCCATTTCATGAATGCAAAAGCTGGAGTGAGGCCCACACAGCGCCCAGCACGTGTCCCCATTAGGCTGGGATGGAAATCCCGTCTCCTAGTTGCTGGGCTGAAGTTGCCCTGCTCGACACTTTGGCTGAACCTACTTCCCAAGGCAGGAACCTTCTAGTCTTGGCTAGCATTTGCCTCATCTCAAGAAATCTCCGTCTACCCTCCTTCTCCAGACACTGGCAGATAGCGGCCCCAGGAGAACTGGATGTTCTGTCTGTCTCGGCGGCGGGGACAGGCTGTTTGTCAGCGTCCTGGTGTCTGCACACCCATTCTGCACCCTCAAGTCACCGCCACCCCCTGCCAGGGAGTGTGAGTGGCGCGTGTACAAGCAGGTAAACTGCCCCCATAATGGAGATGGATGGAAGCCCAATTTTGTCATGAAGAGCCTTTCATTAAGGAAACCACTGTCTCAGGATGATCGAAAGGCGCTAATGGGCCAGCCCCAGCTTGGGACTTAATTATATGACGGTTCGAGAGCTGCGCCACCACCGACTGCTTGGTATTAGTGATCGGGCTCCTTTCTCCCATGGTGTGTCTCAGGGGACAGAGTTGGAGATAGTAGAGGGTGTGATGGCTGGGAGGGTCAGAGCGAGGGCCACCTCTCTGAAGAGTCTCTCTCCTGCTGCCTGCAGCAGGAGAGAGGGAAACTAGACTCGGGGAAGTTCTTTCTGATGGGGAGGCTTGGAAGACGCTTATGTAAGGGTCCTGAGTCTTAGCTGTGTCTGCATCCAGCCGCAGACCCTCATACCCTTCCAGAGTGGGGCCAGCATCAGAAAGCCTTGGGCAGGTTGGGGGGAGAGAGAGACGGGGAAACACATATTATACACAGGGCGTCTAGCCTGTCTTAAGATTTGCTCTTCCCCCAGCTATTTGTATGGCTGCTTCCGGTAGGACTCGGGGGACCAGCTGCCTCTGCAGGGAGCTCAGCCCAGAACTCAGTCTCAAAGTAGAAAACCTCCCTCCCCGTCTCTCCCCAGCACATTGCCCTGTTTGTATCCTCCCTAGTTCATTGCCATGTGTAATTATCTGGCTTATTAATGCATTTACTTGTTTACCGTCTGGCTCCTGCAAGCCTGTCACCTCCGTGCTCGCAGGGGTCTTTGTCTTTCTCTCTCTCTCTTTTTTTTGTCTCTGCTTCCCCGGTGCTTGGAACCATGTCTAGTCTGTTGTCGGTGCGTAATAAATATTTATGGAATGAATGAATGAGTGAACTTGTGAGTATTTAAAAGACACGTCAGTAGCTCAGAGTAGCTGGTGTGAAAGTGTTAGTTACTCAGTTTTGTCCGACTCTTTGCGACCCCGTAGACTGTAGCCCAGCAGGCTCCTCTGTCCATGAGATTCTGCAGGCAAGAATACTGGAGTGGGTAGACATTCCCTTCTCCAGGGAATCTTCCCAGCCCAGGGATTGAACCTGGGTCTCCTGCGTGCGTACAGATTGTTTATCGTCTGAGCCAGCAGGTAAGCCCCAGAGTAGCTTAGTTCACTTGAAAAACATTGGGGGGCGGGGACGTTTCTTTATTTATGGCTGTGCTGGGTCTTTGTTGCTGTGCGGGATTTTCTCCAGTGGTGGCGAGTGGAGACTACGCTCCAGCTGCAGCGCACAGGCTCCTTATCGCGCTGGATTCTCCTGTTTCTGAGCACCGGCTCTAGAGTTCAGCCTCGGTAGTGACGGCCAAGGGCGTAGTTGCTCCATATCATGTGAGGTCCTCCCGGAACAGGGACTGAACCTGCATCTCCTGCATGGGCAGGTGGGTTCCTAACCACTGAACCACTAAGGAAGCCCCCATCGCCCCCCCCAACATTTTTTAGGGATGTCTCTGCTAGTCTAGTGGTTAAGACCTCACCTTTCAATCAATGCAAGGGGTGCAGGTGTGATACCTGATTGGGAAACTCAGACCCCACATGTTGCAGGGTGTGGGCAAAATAAAACCAAATAAACACAACGTTGTAAATCAACTTCAATGAGTTTCAAAAAATTTATTGTGGCAAAATGCAGATAGCATATATAATATTTGCCATGTTAGCCATTTCTAAGCATGTATTTTAGCGATGTTATAAGTGTATTCGTAACACTGTACGAGACAACCATCACCAACCATTTCCAGAGCTTTTCATCATCCCAAACAGGGAAGCTCTTGTACTCATTAACCAGTAACTCCCATTTCCTCCTCCCTGCGCCTTCGGATAGCCCCCACTCCACTTTCCATTTCAATGAATTTGCCTGTTTTAGGTGATTCGCGCGAATGGAATCACGGAACATTCGTCCCTTCGTGTGTGGCGTGTTTCACTTAGCGTGGTGTCCTCAGGGTTTGCCCGTGTCAATGCTTTGTCCCTTTTTAATGGCTGGGTAATGTTTCGTTGTAGAAATAGATCCCAATCGTTTTTCCATTTATCTGTTGTACAGGGTACTTCTGAGAGAAGAGTAGGTGTTCCAAGGTGAGGGATTAGATAGTTCAGCTCCTTGGCAGCCTGGAGAACAAGAGAGGGTTCCCAGAGAACGCCCCTGTTAGCTCAGATGGTAAGGAATCTGCCCCCTGGTGCAAGAGACCTGGGTTTGATCCCTGGGTTGGGAAGATAACTTCCTTCCCTGATTGGGACCCACTCCAGTGCTCTTGCCTGGAGAATTCCATGGACTGAGGAGCCTGGTGGGCTGCTGCAAGCCATGGGGTTGCAAAGAGTCAGACATGCCTGAGTGACTACCACTGACATCCAGCGAGCTTCCTCTCCCGGGCAGGGTTGTTGCTCTGAGTGGGCTCCAAGTGGGCTTCCCGCTGCTTCCTGTTGGCCTGGCTCAGTCTCATTCTGGAGACTGTAGGGTCAGTGAAAGCAGGGACCACATGGGTTTTATTTATTGTGGGATATCCAGCGCCTGAGACACACTGCCTGCCAACCTGCACGCATGAGTGAACGCTCAGTGTGTTCAGTTCCACGCTCCTCAGAGGGCCCGCCTCGACGGCCTCCCGTGCTTCGCGCCCACTTCTGGCTGTTTTTCGGCGGCGACACTAACCGACTGATGCTGTGTCTGTCTCTTCTATTGTGTGTGCTTCTTCTTTTTAAAAATATTTACTTGTTTATTTTTGGCTGCTTTCGGGTTTAGTTGCAGCGGGCAGGATCTTTTGTTTCGTCGCGTGGGCTGCTCTCTAGTTGCGGCGTGTGGGCTGCAGAGTGCACGGGCTCTGTAGTTTTGGGCTCGTGGGTTCTCTGGTTGCGACACATGGGCTCAGTTGCCCTATGGCCTGTGTGATCTTAGTTCCCCGACCAGGGACCGAACCCGTGTCGTCTGCTTTGGAAGGCAGACCACTGGACCACCAGGGAAGTCCCCAGACTGTGTGCTTCTCGAGAGCTGATCCCATGTCTTGCTCAGCTCTGTGCTCCTCCCTTTGGCACAACACTGCTCCAGAGTAGAGGTCCGCTGAATAAAGATGAAGGCTGGACACAGACCTCAGGTGCTCTTAGTTCCTCCCTGCCATCCTGCCTCTGCCCACTTGGCTTCAGGCAAGCTTATCTCCACCTCAGCAGAGTCCAGAAGACCACAGGACGCTTGCCCAAACCTTGGCTCTGTCAGTGAACAGCTGAGCAGTGACATGGTACAGAAGTCTCCCGTTAACAACTATTACACAACCACTCACAAGTCCGTGCAGCTCAAACACTCATTAGATATCCGAAGCCTCTAATAGGCTGCTGATGGTTGACAGAAAAGATTACTACGTTCATTTTACAGGACATGAGACAGACTCAGAGGTTGCTGTGGCTTTGCTAAATTGCACGTGATTAGTAACAGAGGCTATCCCACCATCTAGGTTTCCTCCTTCCCAGGTCCTGACTTTCTCTCTCTTTCCTTCTGGGGGAGCTAGTTTTATTCAATGCCTAAAATTTGTAATAATAATAACCACAAAACAATAAAAGTGACAGCTAACTTCTGTTATGCATTGGTTCTGGTCTGGCTCCGTGCTCAGAATTTTGTCCTTTAGAGAGTATGTCCCTGGCACGGGTCAGTCTCCCAAATGTCTGCTTTGGAAAATACTGAAATCAGGAAGAATTTGACTTATGAGTCTTTTGGATCAGGACAATATTCAGGCTTGGGGAAGGAAGAGATGGAGCCCTGATTCCAGTCATCACGTCCGTTTCTCCGGGACTCAATTATCCCCATCTGTGAAATGGGTGGTTGGATGAAGCGAACACTCCAGGTCTTCTCAGAGCCAACACTGTATCGCTTCCTTGCGAGCTGGCTCTGCCTCTGCCTGAGCATGGCGATCCCGTGAAGGCAAGTCCCGGAGTCCGTGGTGGTGACGCCGGGTCCCTGCCCTTGGACCTTTGAGAGAGAGGGAGCACTAAGCAACTTGAGAAAGCCACACGCGCCCCGTTCTCCACAGGCAGCAATTTTCCATGCAATTAAGTTTATTCGTCAAGTATATTAAGGGGAAATTGGAGACGCATGATCATCACAGCCCATTTGCCATCGACATCCATCTCTCAAGCCCTGTTTCTGTTTTCTCCGAGACCAACTTGCCGTGAGAGATGCAGGGCCTGGGAGAGCCACCTGGTGTGAGGAGCCCTGGAAACCCACCCCTCTGCAGGACCCAGGTCTCATCCAAGTGGACAGACCCTTCTCAAGAACCATCACTGCCCTCCAAGGGCTTACAGCCTAGAAATCGGGTTAACAGGGAGACTGGTTAACGTTGAGTCTTGCGTCAGCTTGTCTTCCTGCAGCAGGATGATAGCAGTGCCATTGCTGGGCTAGAATGTGGACACACAGCCTTGGTGCAACGTTACTGCCACACTCATGCTTGCAGATAAGGCTTAGCCTGACCCCTGGCCCATGTAGGAAATTCAATCAATTCATCAATTCATTCCACAGATACTGGTGTCAGGCTGTGGGGATCCAAAAGCCTCGGAGGCATGCAGTGCAAAGTTTGAAATAAACCTATAAAGATGTGGGGGTTACTTGTTATAGCAGCATGCCTTATCCCATCCCGACTGATACAATAATAATAGCAATAATAATGGAACAGGCACAACGAGGGACTTGACTCTGGCCCAGGGATGGGGCTCAACGCTTTAGTTGCATTTTACTGTTTAGTCCTCAGAGCTGCCTTGTGGAGTGGGCACGATGATTTTCAAGAAGCGGCAGCAGAGTCTCGGAGAGGGAAAGCCAGGAGCTCGAGGCCAAGGTTTCATGCACCTGAGCCCAGGTGGGGCTGACTCTGAGGAATTAACCCCAGCACTATCCTGCCCTGATGAAGCTTGCGGGGAGCTTTTGCTCACGGCTAAAGGGTGGATGAGGAGCTTGGAGAACAATGCATGTATGTCTGTGTGTGTGTGTTTAGCTCACTCAGGCCTGGCCTTCACTGCAGAGAGGGGCTCTAGTGGTGAATAGGGGCATTCCCTGGGTTGTCTTTGCCTGTAGCCACCTCCTTAGCTCCTCGCAGCTTCCTCTGCTCCAAGCTCCCTGCAGGCCCTGAGCCAGTTCTGCCTTCTAAGGGATCTAATTAAGCCCCGATGAGGAGGTCGGAGTGTCAGCTCCTGGCATTCAGTTCCCTGGATGGGGGAGATGGGAGATGGGTGGTGGGGCAGCCATGGATCCTGAGCTGCGTAGCAGAGAGAGAACAATAATAGGAACGCCTATGATAATAATAATAGTAACCATCACAGCTTAGGTGAGCTGTAAACAGTAACTGCCTTTATTATTATTACCATCATTAGCCACCTGGCTCTGGGCCATGATTAGCATTCATGGAATATTTCCTGATCACTGTTAGGATTGTACTGAGGGGTGAGAACTTCTCCTCCTGCCCATCCTCACCCCAGTGATCTTTTTGTAATTTTTCTTTTGGGCCATGCAGCATGTGGGAACTTAGTTCCATGAATAGGGATCAAACCCATGCTCCCTGCACTGGGAGCTCAGAGTCTTAACCACAGGACTGTAAGGGAAGTCCTCCCCACTCCAGCTATCTTGTCAGGAGGCTTTGAGGGAGGTGGCCCATCTAGAAGAGCCTTGCCCCATTTTACAGATAGGAAGACTGACTCTTCAACAGGTCATGTTCAAGGCTAGTCAGAGTCCCAGTCAGAGGGGTCCATGTAGGTGGGTGGACCTGGTCCCTTCCAGGACCCTCTAGGACTCTGGGTCACTGTCTCAGTGGAGGAGAAATGCAGGCTGGGGAAGGGCAGGTGTCCCCAGGGGTCACTCCTGGGCCGCAGCTGGCCTCCGGCTACTGCAGGGCACAGGGTCACGGTGGGCCGTGGTCTCGCTGATGAGGCAGCCTCGGTGAGGGGCTGCAGAGCCCAGCCCGGAGGCTCGGGCTCTCCGACCTGCTCCCGGCAGCCACTGCCTGAGGGAAAGCAGCCTTATTAGCGCAGCCGCCCGCAGGCCCTGGGTGCAGCCGGGGGCGGAAAAGGCCTCATTTACCCCAGTGCTGGATCCTGTGCCTGGTGGCCGCATGCGCACCAGGTGGGGCTCCCAGAGCCCCCACGCATGCAGCTCCCCCCCACATACACACACTTCGGGCCCTGGCTCAACACAGTCATGGGCCCAGAGTATACACAGCCAGGCTTACACGCTCAGGCAGGTGTACACCCGGGTGCCCAGAGGGGCCCTCAGATACAGAACCGCAGGGATGTGCTCATGTCCACACATCACGGACACACATAGGCATCTGGGTGTGCAGAGGTGGGCAGTTAAGATGTATGCTTGTGCAAACACACGCAAGCTCACTTCCCTGCACGCAGTGTGCACAACAGGTGCCCAGGTGCCTGGGACACAGAGCTTCTGTCTGCTCACCCAGGCACAGCGAGGATGGTCAACACGTGTGCTCTGAAACACACACACCACATATGCACACACACGGAGGCCTCCAAACGCAGGCCCTACTGGATCCAGGAATGCACGCCTGCTGAACACACACACCACACACACACACACACACACACACACACGTGCCATTGTACAGACACTGCAGTTCATGGACAGTCATGGCAATTCACAAACACACCCACCCTGCTACACGAGGGACCCACAGGTCTCTGTGCGCACCGGCACTGTGTGTGTCTGTGCTCTTTCTGAGTCTGTGTGAGGCTCTCCTCAACTACTGACAAGTGGCCCTTGCAGGGCCTGTCAGCGGACAAAAGCCCGTTCGGTGCCCACTGCCTTCTTGTGGGCTGGGCGCCACATGTGCGCATGCCACAGAGGACACCGAGCTGCGGCTGGGACTCGCCCAGGCTGGAAGGGGGTGGAGCCCTGATCACATCCCCGCACAGGCTGTATCCCGGGGAGCCAGGCACAAACCTGGGTTTGGGTCCGGGCTCTGCCGCTCACCAGCTGTGAGGTCTTGGGTAAGTCTGGGAGATTTTGTGCTTGCTCCTGAAATGGGGAAGGACAGCAGCTGCTTTGTGGCATCTGGTGTAGGACCAAGGCGAGACCGATGTGGAGGGACAGGCTCGGTGACGGGTGCCCGGTAAACAGTGGGCAGAAGTCATCTCTATATTCAGTTCACTTCGGTCATGTCCGACTCTTTGCGACCCCATGGGCTGTGGCATGGCAGGCCTCCCTGTCCATCACCAACTCCCAGAGTTTACTCAAACTCACGTGCATTGAGTCGGTGACGCCATCCAATCTTCTCATCCTCTGTCACCCCCTTCTCTGCCTTCAATTTTTCCCAGCATCAGGGTCTTTTCCAATGAGTCAGTTCTTCGCATCAGGTGGTCCAAGTATTGGAGCTTCAGCTTCAGCATCAGTCCTTCTAATGAATATTCAGGACTGCTTTCCTTTAGAATGAACTGGTTGGATTTCCTTTCTGTCCAAGGGACTCTTATCCTAACATTATACTGTTATCCTAATGGTACCCCCGCAGAGAGAGGTGATGTAAGGACGCAGGAAAAGACGGCCACCGACAAGCCAAGGAGAGAAGCTGGAGGCCAATCCTTCCCCTGCAGTCCTTGGAAGGAACCCACCGTGCCCACATCTTGACTTTGGACTTCTAGTATCCAGAACTTTGGGGCAATACATTTTGATGATTTAAGCTGCCTTTGGTTTTTGGTACTTTATTATGGCAGTCCTTGGACCCTAATGCAGATTTTGGTCCATCGTGTTTTGCTTCATTGCAATTCCAAGGGGGGCTGCTGGCAGAGCCCCATCCCCAGCCAGCATCATCTCCAGGCCCAGGTAGGTCTCCAATCAGGGGCGCTGGGCATCCCCAGAAGACCAGGATCCTCATCCCCCGTGAGGAACAGGGAGGCTGGGAGCCCCGAGCGTGGCGGGCAGTCCTGTTGTAACAGTGACTTAGAGCTGATATAACACCCTCGTTTTCTTTTAGTGAGGCCTGAAAGGTGCTATTAAATGGAATATTGAGATAAGGAAGTGAGAGCGGGAAAGGTTAGACACTATTTATTCAGGTTTTCACAGGGCACTAAAATATCCTCCTGGCTGCCGCTCGCCGCCCCTGTCCCCTCCTCCCCTCCCTCCTCCCTGGCCCGGGCGCGCTCTCCCATCACACAGGAGTCGGGAGGCGCTGGGCTCATCTGCTGTCTCCTGCGAGGGGTGGGGGCAGCTTGGGCCTGGGAATAGGCTGGGTTCTGGGCCCGAGGAGACGCAGTTCTGAATCCCACCCGGGCCCGCTGAGCTGAGGGTAAACGGAGCTTCTGTGCTTGGATAGCGGCAGGAATCAAGGGGAGGATAGTTCATGGCATAGGGCTCCTCGCCGTTCTCTTTCCTAGAGCCCAGCTTGGGGTGGGAGGGCCAAGGGACGGCTCATAGCGCCCTTCTCCCCTAGGAGGACTCCTGGGACTGGGTAGGCCCCTCCGGCCGCCTCCTACCCTCATGCCCTCCCCTCCTCCCTCCTTCCCTTCCTCCCTTCCCCCTCCTCTCTACTTCCCTCCTCCTCCCCTCCCTCCTCCCCTCCCTCCTCCCCTCCCTCCTTCCATTGCTGAGTGTTTCCTTTGTCACAAGAATGCAGCGATGGGAGACGGAAGAGGACACTCTTGTCCTCATCGGGCTCACAGCTTCACCCGCAACAGCCCCATCCTTACCCCCGTTTAGCAGATGTGGAAACTGAGGCTTTGATCACTTGGCAAAGGCTGCCCAGCTGGTCCAAGGAGGATGAAGGATGGAGGCTCAGCTCCATCTGACCTCTGACTCATCTCTATCTTAGAGGGCTGCCTGCAGGCACTCACGCAGGTGCCCCCAGAGGGGGTGAGATCCCCAAGAAAAGTGTGGGCGAGTGGGCGCCCATGAGGTATGAAGACAGTTCTGGGAGAGCAGCCATGGGGGCCCAGGCAAGGAGGCAGAGAGATGGCAAGGGCATCTCGGCTTTTGGAGGGACCCTTGGGATGGGCTCAGTCAGTAAAGATTCCATCTACAACACAGGAGACCGCCTGCAATACAGGAGACTCGGGTTTGCTCCCTGGGTAGGGAAGATTCCCAAGAGGAGGAAATGGCAACCTTTTGCAGTATTCTTGCCTGGGAAATCCCATGCAGAGAGGACACTGGCTACAGTCCACAGGGTTGCAAAGAGTCGGACAGGACTTAGCGACTAAACCACCACCACCAACTGGGATGGGGTTGGCCAGATTCACACGTGATCCTGAGGTCCCCAGGGCAGGTTCCTTTCCAGGCAGTGGGTGATCTCAGCCCATTTCCACCCACTTCCTCCATGGAGGGAATTTGCTAAGTGATTCTAGGGGGTGTTGAGGTGGACAGCTGCTGCTGCTGCTAAGTCGCTTCAGTCATGTCCGACTCTTAGCGACCGCATGGACTGCGGCCCACCAGGCTTCTCTGTCCATGGGATTTTCCAGGCCTGAGTTCAAATCCCAGTTCTGCCTCTTCTTGCCATGAGATTCTGGAAAAGCAAGTTAAAACCTCAGAGTTCTCATCAGTAAAATGGGTACCAAGATACCAGCTTCCACGTGTTGTGGGAGGTGGGGGGGCTAATGGAGGTTTGCATGCCTTATAAACTGTAAAGTGCTGTCTGTTGCGAAGTTTGGCCATTATCCACTTTCACTAAAGACTCAGCACCTTGAGAGCTGGTTCCTTGACTGACTCAACCATGTACACAGTGGGTGCTCAATAAGTGGCAAAGGCATGGTCTGTTGGGTGGACGATAGCTTTGTCTTTTTGCTTTATTCCCTTTGCAGGGGGGTAGTGGAGCATACGCTCCTTGGGGGTCTCAGGAATGCTTCAGAGACGAAAATAATTATCATTGCTTAACGACAGTAACGACAAACGGCTCATTTCATTGAGCACTTTCTGTGTGCTTGGCTAACCTCATCCTCACGGAATCCTTATAAGATGTGTGCTGGTATCATCCTGAGGAAAGGGAGGCTCAGAGATGTTGGGTTAGTTGCCTAAGGTCACACAGCACACAAGCAGTTGGGGGAGTTAAGACTTGAACCCTAGTCTGGGATTTTCTGCCTCTGGAACTGGGCCACCCCCACCCCTGAGACGCAGGTTTCCGTCCTCGAGCCCAGGGAAGAAGACAGAATAACGTGGAGTCTGTCACCAGCTGGGCACTCACATTCACTAATAATACAGTCAATTGCTCCTTTCAAATTACAGTAAATGTTTCCCCCCTTGAACAAATCATTTACCGCAACTGCAGAGAGAGTGTCCTGTTTACACGCAGAGCCGAAGGAATTCCAATCTGAGTCTAATTATTGATGCTGCAGCTTCTATGGCCTTGGGAAAGGGCTGCCTAATTGTACCAATTAATACCTGCCACTCGTGTGGGTCTGTCAGGTTTGAGGTTTGGCTCTCTTCCTCCGCGGGTGTGCAGACGCCATGGACCTGTGCAGCCACTGTGGATCCCCAGAGCTCCTCCAGGCCCCGAGCTGGGGAGAGCAGGAGTTTGTTCCCCAGGTATTGTCATTTTCGGGAGAGGGGTGCCCTGTCAGACCTCGGCCAGGCGGGGACTGCCTCCTTCCTTGAGGGTGGGGACAGCTGGGGGATGTGACTTCAGCCTGAGTCTTGGTTTCCTCATGCAAAAAATAGGGTGCACGCTCATTTCAGTGTTACCACGAGCATTTCACAGGATTGAGTGTAACTCCATCTGGCCTTAGAATTTTTACTAGAAATGGCAGGACAGTGGCTGGGGGTGTGGTCAGGATATTAGGGTTCTCCATCTTGGGGCCACCTCTTGCTTTGCTGTGAGTCATGGGACAAGGCCTTCATGTTCCTGGGCCTCAGTTTCCCCGTCTGCAAAATGGGAATGATTGCTCCTTCCCTGTCTCATGCCTGCATTGGGCCCCAGGCAGTGGTACTCGGCCACTGAAGATGGAGGCTGTGATTGTCCTGTGGTGCTAATGAGTTGAGTGATGACTTGCTGTATCTGGCAAGGGAAAGTCTACAGGCAGTGGTTTGAGTGCCAGGTGCTGGGTGGCAGTGGAGAGGCAAGAGAAAGGCCATTGGCTTTCAAGTGAAACTGATGACTTTCACCTCTCGTGTGGTCTTCAGTATAATGACAGCGATAATGACTCATCGGTGCTCACTCTGTAATGGGTACTGTGTGGTCATATTAAACCCTATTAAACCCTCTAGGCTGTAGGTATTCTTTTTATGCCCATTTTACAGATGAGGTAACTGACTCAGCGAGGTCAAGTCAGTTTCCTGAGGTCACACAACCAGGGATCACCAGAACCAGGACTTGGGTTCCCTGGGATTCCAGAGCCGATGCCTGTCGCCGCTACACCTCCCTGCCTCCAGTCGCCTCAGTCTCTCCATCTGCATAAGGGGCTCCTGTCCACTTGTTCCAGGCAAAGAGGTGGCTGGAATTGGACAAGATCAATTACTCTCCCTCCTTGTGAATGTATGTGGGTTGGGAGGCGCCTGGGCACTTTTCCGTCCTCCCACCCACCCTGACTCCACGAGACCCGGTGGGAAGTTCGGCTGTTTACTTCCCGAGAGAGGGGGATGGGGGTGGGGTGGGTCTTCTTGTCCTGGCGCTGCCTCTGCAGGAGAGTCCCGCCTTCGGCTTCCTCGGCACCCCCCCGGGGCTGTGGCCCCACTGCGCACGCGCGACTGTGTTTTCTGATTGTGTGCGTCACGTGTCAGCAGCCCCGCAAAGTGGTGACACCGGAGCCTGATGCCGCACGAGTGGCACAGAAATGATGTGGGCCCCCGGGGGGTGCGTCTCGGGCCTTGACAGGAGCCCTGCGGTCGCCCGTCCCCCTACCTTCAACTCACAGCCCCTCTGCTGGGTCTTGGCAGAACCTGCCAGGCCCCGAGGGGGTGGGGTCTGCTGGCGGGGCCGCGGCTCACGTGGGGATGGGTTTGATGTCCCGGAGCCTGACACATGCCTTGTCTGAGGTCCCCAAATTAAAAGAAACAGAGCTCCCTAGTCAAAGGCAGCCCGGGCCTGGTGGGGAGACGTGGCAGTGCTCCGGGAGTGCGGTGACTGACTGATTTCCCCCTAATTACTGCTGGTTTAATATTTATAGGGTTGGTGCCAGAGGGCCCGCAAGGGAGGTGTTCAGCCTGATCGGCTGCGGGCAAGTGGGAGGGAGGGGGTGGGGAGGCCCCGGTGAACCGGCGAGAGTCGGCCTGCGTTCAGGGTCCTGCTTGGCCAACTGGTCTGCCCCTGGAGCCTTCCTGAGGCACAGAGGACATCCGTCTATGTTGCACTAACTGTGTGCTGGGCCCTGGGGATCAAACCCAGCCAGCCTGGAGGCCCCTGGGGCCGAGCAGTTCAAGGTGGGGGCTCTGGTGTCAGACACCTGAGCTTTTAATCCACATTGGATTTCTTCTGGGCTAGGTGCCCTTGGGCAGGTGACCACACCTCTCTGAGCCTCAGTTCCTTTGTCTATTGAACGGTGGTAGTCATTTCCCTCCCCGTTGTGGTTGTTGTGAAGAACCAATAGGGGAGAACATGCAAGGTGCTTTACGAAGCCTGACACAGAGCTGTGCTCAGTGAACAGCAGCTGTGTGTATGAATCTATAGCTGTTACTTTGTGGAATGAAATTCCCCGGTGTCAGTCAGCCACGGGCTCAATGATGCTGCGTAACAAATCAGCCCCAGTCTTGGTGGCTTCAGTTCAGCTCAGTTCAGTCACTCAGTCGTGTCCGACTCTGCGACCCCATGAATCGCAGCACGCCAGGCCTCCCTGTCCATCACCAACTCCCGGAGTTCACTCAGACTCACACCCATCGAGTCAGTGATGCCATCCAGCCATCTCATCCTGGGCCATCCCCTTCTCCTCCTGCCCCCAATCCTTCCCAGCACCAGAGTCTTTTCCAATGAGTCAACGTTTTGCATAAGGTGGCCACAGTCCTGGAGTTTCAGCTTCAGCATCATTCCCTCCAAAGAAATCCCAGGGCTGATCTCCTTCAGAATGGACTGGTTGGATCTCCTTGCAGTCCAAGGGACTCTCAAGAGTCTTCTCCAACACCACAGTTCAATAGCATCAATTCTTCGGTGCTCAGCTTTCTTCACAGTCCAACTCTCACATCCATACATGGCCACAGGAAAAACCATAGCCTTGACTAGACAGACCTTTGTTGGCAAAGTAATGTCTCTGCTTTTGAATATGCTATCTAGGTTGGTCATAACTTNAATTCTTCGGTGCTCAGCTTTCTTCACAGTCCAACTCTCACATCCATACATGGCCACAGGAAAAACCATAGCCTTGACTAGACAGAACTTTGTTGGCAAAGTAATGTCTCTGCTTTTGAATATGCTATCTAGGTTGGTCATAACTTTCCTTCCAAGGAGTAAGCATCTTTTAATTTCATGGCTGCAGTCACCATCTGCAGTGATTTTAGAGCCCAGAAAAATAAAGTCTGAGACTGTTTCCACTGTTTCCCCATCTTTTTCCCACAAAGTGATGGGACCGGATGCCATGATCTTCGTTTTCTGAATGTTGAGCTTTAAGCCAACTTTTTCACTCTCCTCTTTCACTTTCATCAAGAGGCTCTTTAGTTCCTCTTCACTTTCTGCCATAAGGGTGGTGTCATCTGCCTATCTGAGGTTATTGATCTTTCTCCCAGCAATCTTGATTCCAGCTTGTGCTTCTTCCAGCCCAGCGTTTCTCATGATGTACTCTGCATATAAGTTAAATAAGCAGGGTGACAATATACAGCCTTGATGCACTCCTTTTCCTATTTGGAACCAGTCTGTTGTTCCATGTCCAGTTCTAACTGCTGCTTCCTGACCTTGGTGGCTTAAAGCAACACTCATGTATTCTCCCAGATTTGTGGGGTGAGTTGAGGGTTGGTTCCCCTAGAGTGGGCTCAGCTGGGTGGCCCTGCTAGTCTTGGCTGGATCATCCAGGCTGGGTGCACAGACCTCTTTCTGTCCACATGGCTCTCTCCTCTTCCTGGGGCCAGTGCTGGGCAGTGCGTGAGGGCGCAGTGACAGAAGCATGCAAGAAGATTGTTGGTCCTTCCACACGATGTGCCTGTGAAGGAGAAATTATTCCCATTTCCCTGATGAGGAAACTGAGGTTTGGACTCAGCAAGTCATCGATGCTGGAGCTAAGAGCTTAACACTGCAACGACTGTATCCGTCTCAGTCACCAGGGACTCTGATCAACCTTGAATCACAGTGGCCGGTTCCATTTAGTACACTGCTCCTAGGACTTCCCTGGTGGTTCAGCGGTTAAGAACTGGCCTGCTGACGCAGGGGACATGGGTTTGGTTCCCGATCCAGGAAGACCCCACATGATGCAGGGCAACGAAGCCTGCACGCCCGCAACTACTGAGACCGCACCGCAGAGCTCGTGAGCCGCAGCTCCTGCGCCCACGTGCCCGAGAGCCCGTGCTCTGCAACAAGAGGCGCCCCTGCAGTGAGACGCCTGTGAGCCAAAACTGGAGAGGGGCCTCCTCTTGCCACAACTAGAGAAAAGCCCGCACAGAGCAGCAAAGACCTAGCTCAGCCAACAAACGAACAGAAAGCCCCAAGTGCCTTGCTTGACTTCTCAGCAATCCAAAACAACTTTTCATTCCCATTTTGTAGACAAGGAGGTTGAGACTCAGGCTAGGGAACTTGTCCAAGTGCTAATGACTAATAAGTAAATGGCAACAAACTCAGGGCTGGAACACAGGTCTCTTGAACTCCATGCCAGCGTGCCTCTGTGTCTGAGGTTTCCCTCTGCCTGTCATGTCTCTCTCTCCCCCTGCGTCTTTTCTGTAACCAGACTATGTCCATCAAAATAATATGCTCAATAAATTATAGTCAGTAATGGACTCTCAGAACAACGGTGGTGCTGCCCCCATTTTAAGGATGGAGAAACTGCCTTTCGAAGGAGTGGGGTCTCTCGCTCAGGTCCCGGAGCCAGAGGTGGTTTTGTGGCACGGAACCAGCCCTTGAACTGCCTGCCACCAAAGCTGCGGTTTCCGTGTCTCTGCAGGGCTGAGGTGCAGAGAGGGGTCAGTTGCTGTGTGACGTGCAGGAAACTGGCCATCTCTGGCCGCTTCTCCTGCTCCCCGCCTGCCCTAGTCTCCATCTGATTAATTGAGGTCTTCCTGCACTGAGTGTCTATATCCAGCAGGCTCCCTGCCTCCCACACCCTTTTCTCTTCGCCCTCTGTTTCCGTTGCCTCAGGTCCTCTGGGGACAAGAGCTTATCTGATTAGCTGATGTGGGTGACCCCGGGGTGCAGGGCTGAGGATGGTATCTCAGCCTCTTTTCCTGACTGTCCCCACCCCGAGCTAACCCAAGTGAACATTCCCTCTGACTCTCCGAGCCTCAGTTGCCTCCTCTGGAGAATGGGAAGAGTCACACACACTCCAAGGCCTGTTGTCAGTATCAAAATATGCTTACGTCTGGTTCTAGCACAGCATCTGGAAGAGAGGAAGCAGTCCATAAATGTAAGCTATTGTTACTGTCAGTTGGGCCCTGCCATATTTTTTTTCTGCTCCGAGATGCAGGGGGAAAGCTTAAATTTACGGAAGCTGGGTGACTTCGGTTTCCGATCCATCACTCTGCAGATGCAGAGATTATCTGAACTCCATCCCCAGCTCCAGGAGTGCGAGCAAGAAGGAGGGAGAGATTCCGCTGGCTCCCAGCTGTGGCCGAGGAGGGCTGAGGGGCGGGTGGGCATGGAGGCGTGACAGTATTGTGCCCCAAGTCCCTCTTTTCTGATCCAAAAGCTAACAAAGGCTCAGGAGTGCTGCTCTGTCCGTACAGCTGGCTGGCAAGGGGGCGGAGGCCACTCATGGACTGAAAGCTGCCTAGGTCTTCCTCCGTCCAGGGCTCAGGCCTCCCTGGAATGCAGTTGGGGTGCTGTGGGGTGTTTCAGGGAAGAGCAGCAGTATGGGGGGAGAGAGAAAAAGACAGACGGAACTGCCAAAGCAATTCTCGGTGAAACCCCCAGGGCTTTGTGTCAAGGACAAACTAGTGTGTCCCATGGGTAAATATAGTTAACACAGCTGCAAAACAGAATTTATTTCTTGTTTGAGATATCATTTTTAAAGTATGGCATAGGGAGAGCTTTAAAAATGAAATTATAGCCGGCAATAAAAAACCTCATAGGCACTGTATTCAAATTATGCTACAGTAATAGGCCAAGTTCATAAATAAACATTGCGGGTTAACCCTTTCTGAGCCCGGCGGGCAGAGCCACTGGGATTCAGCTGGGAGCGAGGGTTTTATACCCCAGTGGGAGGAAACAGAATCGCCTTCCAAGGGTCCCTCGGCGCCCACTACCCTCCATGTGCTCCCAGCCTTCTCTTTGGGTGTGAAAGGGTCACAGGTGAGTCTTTGTTAAAATGAGGGGCTTGGGTTTGTAGAAATGTGCTCCATAGACCTCTGTGCTTCAGGAGCGCTTTGGGGTCTGGATTAGGTAGGTTCCTCCCCAAACTCTCCATATTTCCCATCTCCTCTTAAAAATATTATACTTTGTATTTCTATTCTCTCTTGTTACACTTCAGTACAGGGGTTCTAACCACTCACTGGTGGTGATTTTGCCCCCCGTGAACACATGGCACTGTCTGCAGATGTTTTTGGTCGTGACAACTGGGAGACGCTACTGACCGTCTGGTGGGTGGAGGCCAGGCGTGCTGGTCAGCATCCTCTAATGCGCAAGAGAGCCCCCCAGCCCCGCCGCCATCACAAAGAATGACCCAGCCCCACGTGTCCACTGCGGTGAGACTGAGAAGCCCAGCTTTATTGGGATTCCTTGTTCAGCGTCTGCTGTCCTCTCTGAAAGCTCACACGTGCTGTCTTGCTCACCATTGAATTTTATCACTCATTCTAGTGCTTGGCGCGCAGTAGGTCTTCAATAGGGATTTGCTAAAAGGTTGAATGAACGAATGGACACACTGCCCTGCCCCCTCTGACCTATCCTTTTGTTCCCAGGTCACAGGCTGCTTTTCCAGGGTTGAAAAAGCCTGAACTCGTGCATAAGTGCTCAGTTGCTTCAGGCGTGTCAGACTGTCTGTAACCCCGTGGACTGTAGCCCACCAGGCTCCTCTGTCCACGGGATTCTCCAGGCAAGAATACTGGAGTGGGTTGCCGTGCCCTCCTCCAGGAGATCTTCCCAACCCCATGCCCTCCTCCAGGAGATCTTCCCAACCCAGGGATTGAACCCACATCTCTCGCGTCCCCTTCACTGCAGGCAGGTCCTTTGCCGCTCAGCCACCGGGTTCCCCTCTGCCCCCACTATTCGACATTTTGGTGATATTTGTTCCTTGTTTCTCATCNGAGATCTTCCCAACCCCATGCCCTCCTCCAGGAGATCTTCCCAACCCAGGGATTGAACCCACATCTCTCGCGTCCCCTTCACTGCAGGCAGGTCCTTTGCCGCTCAGCCACCGGGTTCCCCTCTGCCCCCACTATTCGACATTTTGGTGATATTTGTTCCTTGTTTCTCATCCTTGGATTTAGCTGTCCATTGCTCACATTTCCGGTCAAATGTCACTGCTAAAGTGGCCTCCCTCCTCTCTCTCTCCTCCTGTTTCATTTCCATCAGAGCATTTATTGGTAGCTGAAGTCATTCTGTTTATCACGAGCTGGGGCTTGGCCATCATGGGGTGTCCAGGACAGAGGGGATGTGCTGTGAATATTTGCTGAACGTGTCAGCAAGCATTGGAGAATGGGAAAGCATTTCCTGCCCCAGACTCTCACCTCTCTTTCTTTGGAATCTTCCCAAATCCCCTTCCTCCAGTATGGAGACTGTTTCAGGACTGAAAAACCTCTCATCTCTCTCTGCATTGATGTCGTACCCTGGGAGAAACTTGCAAGTCCCTTTCCCTCCCTTCTCTGCAAAATGAAGGCACTGGGGTACATCTGTATTTTGTCACCAGGAATGTATGTCAGGATCACCTTCTTGGACTTTTCCTAAGAGACAAAGCCCTACTCTGCACACCTGCAGAGCCAGCTTCTCTACAAGGGCATGTGCCCTGCGCTGTGCTTTTGCGAAAACTCCCCAGGTCATCTGGACGCAGGCATGGTTCAGAGACAGAAAACTGGGGCTCCCCCATCCAGCCCCAGGGTCTGACACCTCGATGATTTTAAGATGCCCAGCCCAGACCATTTATCTGAGTAACTCTCTTCCCAGGCTCCCCTGGCACTTTCGCTAATTTAATAGCATTTAATTTAATTTTGAAATGATTTTTTAAAGAAGACGGCTGGCGCAGAAGCCCCAACCATCTCATTCTTCTTCCTCCCTGAGGCTGGAAATACATCTTGTGGCTGAAGCCAGGTTTCTGGCCATGGATGTCCCTTGGAGAGCCCACAGCCTTTTTTGCGAAAAATGCTGAGTTTGCTCTCCACCCACTGGGCATAATTACCTTTCTCCTCTCCAGAGCCCCGTGCATGTTCTGACCTAAGGTGGAAAGAAAGGGCTGGAAAAACCAGACCAAGTTAGTGTCTGCGGCATGAGCTCCTATCTTAGACAAAGGGACTGGCATAACCCCACACACAAACACACACATAAGTGCTCACACATGGACACACAGTTCATTCTTTCCTATTCTTTAGGGCTGTATGGCTGCAGCCGTTTGCTGCATTTCTGTGGGCCATTTTTAAAAAGCTTTTTATTTTGTATTGGGGCATAACCTATTAATAGTACTGGCATGGTTTCAGGTGATATGGAACATTTTAAAACTCTTCCTGAATTTGTTACGGCAACGCTTCTCTTTTCTGTTTTGGCTTTCTGGCCAAGAGGCACGAGGGAATCTTAGCCCCCCAGTAAGGGATGAGCCGATCTGCTCCCCCTGGGTTGGAAGGTGAGGTCTCACCCACTGGACCACCGCAAGTCCCTGTTTTCCTACTTTTAACTCTGGGCTTTCTTCTGAATTTTTCCGGTTTCTTCTTTTCCTGGACATTCATGGGCCTTTTCTCAGGGGTATGTCACATTGACGTCTTTCCCTTGCCTTAATTATTTTCTGTTACTTTAAACCCAGTTTTACGTGTGCATGGTCTTTATGGCTCATCTTAGGTTTATCTATTCACGCATTAATTTTTATTGAGAGTCTCCCACGTGGCCAGCGTGAAGACGGGCACAGTGGTGAGTCAGACAGACCTGACCTTGCCCTCGAGAAAGACAGCACCTGCCAGGAGGAGAGACAGGTATGGGGGGGAGATTCTTACAGGGAGACAAGGGGAGAGAATATGGAAAAGGAGAGGGCTGGGCAAGGAACCCCAGAAGTCTTAGGGGGGTCCCCAAGTAGAATAATTATGTTATTTGTCCAGATCGAAATCAGAAGCAAAAAGGTAGAATGGAGATGGTGAAGGCATCCTGTCACATCCAGACATACTGAGGTTTTTTTTCCCCTCTCCTGTGGCAGAGATGACTAGCTTTCCCCCAAATATGTTTTGTTTTCTTTCAGGACACACAGCTCAGGTCTCAGCCTCCCTCGCAGTGACCCTGAGACCAAGTTCTAGTCAAATGTGAGTGGAGGAGATGGGCTCTACCCTCAGTCCTGGTCATAAACTCTCCCAGGTGTGATCTTACATGCCTTTTCCCATCCATTGATTTAATTCACATCAGTCCAGTGAGTTGGGAGACTCTGAGCTGAGGATGGAGGAGCCACAATATGGCGAGAACCTGGGTCTCTAATACCTCTTGCAGCAAAGTCACCCTAGAGAGTTACCCAGTCAGGACTGTCTGCAGTGTGCTTCGCAAGAGCTAGAAAGACACCTCTGCCATGGGTAAGTCACTGCACATTTCAGGGTTTGTCTGTTTCATCAGATGACATTACTTGAATTCAAGAGCCTCAATGCTCCTGCCCCCTCTGTCTGTAACTTGTTTTGCTGGAACACGGTCTGTGGCTGCTTTGAAGCTGTACCAGCAGAGTTGAGGAGCTGTGACAGACTGTACGGTCTGCAGAGCCTGAAATATGCACTCTCTGGGCTTCTACAGAAATCATTTGCTGATCCTGGTCTTTGCTAATGCGCCAACATCTAGGCTGGAAGAAGCAGTCTAGAGTCTTCTCACACTCTCCAATACTGGTTTCTTTGAAGAGAACACTCCCAGATGCTCTGACTTCCTGCCCTGACTTGGTTCTGTTTTCCTTGGCCCATTTGGCCCTGTTCCACAGGCACAGCTAGGCTTTGTGAGTTGGACCCAAATGGAGACAGAAAAGAATGATTAGGGGTCATCATTCTTCAACTTCTTCACCTGTTAGCTCTGACCTTCTGAATCACCTAGTCTAACCCATTGACTCTCTAGACTTGGAAGCTGACACCCAGAGAGAAAGGATTAGACTTTTGCCAGGGTCATTCAGCCAGCAAGCAGCTGAGAGGCCTTGCAGAAAAAGCTGAGGGGGGTCAAATAAACTACCTCTGGATAAAAATAGCTAATGTTTTGGGGGTGCTTGTTATGAGTGAGGCACACATTACACTTTTCAGCAAATTTCGTTGTGCTATCATCATCAGTCCCATTTTATAGGCGGTGAAACTGAGGCAGAAGAAGCCAAGGTCCACTCTGTTGGTGAAGCTAAGGTTTGAACTCAGTGGTGCGAGTTCAGTCCATGTTCTAACTCATGGCACCATTTTGGCTTTATCATCTGTGCCCACTTTGAGTCTTGAAACTTTCCCCTAATCAGCTTTGGTAGGATGAATAGATTCAGGTGTACAGGGGGCTCTTTTTGTAGCCCTTCTTTTCCTGTTCCATCTCCCTGTGATCCTCAAAGCCTAGAACAATTCATCAATTTCATTTGTATACCCAACTTCAGACACTATCATTTCATTAACTCAAGTGAGGGGCTCTTCATACGAGGCTGAGCTTCAATAATTCTCTTTAAAGTTACGGGAGAAATGTATGCTTAATTATATTTGCATATGAAAAATAGGGTCTAATTAGTTTGATTGATTATTATTTTAACCCTAATGGCATTTTGAGTATCTGTCCCAACTAATAGCCAGTGTGTTGCTAATAAATCATTGAATTTTTACGGCATGGTCTATTGAGCTGGCTTATGAAATATATTTTATTAATATCCCGGAATGTATTGAAACTGATACAAGTCAAACAACTGCTCATTTATTAAACTGTTTAAATGTCAGTTTTATACAAGAGTAATAATACAGGAAATATGTTCGTTCAGGAGGCATCAGCAAGCCAGGGGTACTCACAATATTAGTTATCTTGGAAAAATATATTATGGAAATAAAAGTCCAATTATGTCATTTATTGCATTAAATAAATCTATATTGACTAACATAAATGTTGCACATTAGCAGATGCACTTTCTTGCAAACTTTTTAATTCTCTATGATTGCGCTCAAGGGTGTAGTGGAGGCTGAATCTCCAGGACAGAGTGGTCACTGAACATTGCTGTCGATTCCCCTCGTTGTGGCCTGAGGCTGTCCTGTGCATGAAAGGTCCCCAGGATGTCCTTTCTTTTTTTAAAAAAAGAAAGTCCCTGCGACATGTGGGACCTCAGATCCCTGACCAGGATCGAACCCTCGGCCCCTGCATTGGAAGGCAGAGTCCTAACCACTGGACGGCCCTGGGTGGGGGAAGTCCCCAAGATGTCCATTTTTTTTCTCTTTTGCTTTCTTCTTTATTTTACTTTTTACTTTACAGTATTGTATTGGTTC
>SJYA01002485.1:728105-742331 GCA_006410615.1 Neotragus moschatus | reverse complement strand
CCCCCCCCCCCCCCCGCCACCAGCCAATTCTCCAGTGCTCTGGACACCAACTGGGTGTCCTTTTTCTCAATTCTGACACTCACCACCGGGGCTTAGTGCAGACCCCACTGGTTGAGGACAGACTGGCCCCCACAAGTTTCGGATTCCCACAGGCCCCCTGCACCGGTTCAATAATTTCCTGAAACACCTAGCAGAACACAGGAAAGTCCCTTGCATGCTATTATTAGTTGATGGTGAAGGATACGACTCAAGAAGAGCCGAATGAAGAGGCGCATAGCGCTTGGTATGTGGGAGGTGGCATGGGGCGCCCCTGCCCTCTCAGCTCCAACCCCAAGGCTATCCACACCTTTGCCTAGGGTCTTTACTGAGGCTTCGCTGCCTCCATCGCGGTGATTGTCATCGGTGACTGACCTCAGTCTCCGGCCCCTCTCACTTCTCCAGAAGTTGGGGGTGGGGTGGGACTGAAAGTTCCAACCCTCTAATCGCAGAGCTGGTTCCCTTAGCAACCAGCCCCCATCCTTAGGGGTTTTCCCCAAGTCACCTCATTAACATAAACTCACTAGAGTTGAAAGGGGCTGATTATGAATAACAAAAGATATTCCTCTCACCCCTGTCACTCAGGAGATTCCAAGGGCTTTAGGAGCTCCGTGCCAGGAACCGGGAACAAAGACCAAATATATAAGTATTATTATATCACAACATCATGGGGAGACAATGGACAAAAGAAAAATGAGATAATTTTAAATAGCGATGTTGGTGAGGAAGGGAGTAATGCAGACTGCTGGGGTGGGGAATGTGCCGCACAGGGCTCCTCTAGATTGGAAAGTCAGGGAGAATGGCAAGAAGGAGATGAACAGCCAAAGACATGGACTTCCAGGCAGACGGAACAGCAGGTGCAGAGACTATATTTTGCCAAGGTCACTAGGATGCTGGGAGGAGAGTGGATTGCAGGGGCCAGGATGCCATGGAGGAACAGAGGGGAGGCGGGTGCAGTTATTAAGGGTAGGAGGAGCGAGAGAACCTGACATTCGGGATTTTGTGGAGGTTGAGTTGACAGGACACAGTGATCGATCAGAGATCTGGAGACAGAGAGAGAGGAGCAAGACTGCTTCCGGTGCTTGATCTGAGCATCTGGGTACCGTTTCCCATGCTGGGGAAGAGGATGTGGGAAAGAACAGCTTGAGTAGCAGGTCAAGAGTATATTTTTGGTCCTGTCAGTGTTGAAGGGGCCAGTAGGACTCATTCTCAAATGTTAAGTGTATTGGAATCACCAAGGATGCTGGTTGCCATCCAGGGTCCTGGACCTTGTCCCTAGAGATTCTAATTCATCAGGTCTGGGCTGGGTTTATTGACCTGGGTTTATTTAGGGGGAGGGTGGCCTCTGGTGATTCCAACATGCAGCCATGTTGGAGAACTGCTTTTCCAGTGCCCTCATTTTTCAGAGTGGGAAACTGAGGCCCAAGGAGGAGACAGGATTTGCAAATTGGGGGTGGAACTAGGATGGAAGGATGTTCTTCCTGGCTCTTGGCTCGGCGCATCTCCTCTGTGGCTCAGGCTGCCTCTGGCATCCTTAAAGGAGCCCAAAGGCATATTCTAGCGCCCTGGGGAGGCAAAGCCTGGGCATTCTGGCTCAGCCAAGCTCAGCAATGCTCAGGACAGAAGTGGGGTGCGGGAAGTTTTAGATTAGAGGCAGCTGAGGATGGGTCAGCCTTTGGGCACTGCCATCTTGCTGTGCATTGTTGGGTGGCTCAAGTAACCTCTCTGATCCATGGCTTTTCTGGGTATGATTTGTCATAAGAATGATGGCTTCTTTACAGGGTGTTGTGAGGATCAGATGGGATTCTCATGTGAGGGGCTTAGTACAGCTCTTGGCACTTGGTAAGTCCTAAATACATGTTAGCTGTAATATTGATACAAATTGCTATGGATGCCTAATGGTGACCTAGGGAGGCAGGCTGGAGCCATGATGGTAGCATGGACTTGGGAATCAGGCAGATATGGGTTCAAATCACATTTTTTTTTTTTTTGTCGTGGAATGCTGGGGAGGCACAGTACCTCTCTGAGCCTCTGTAAAATGGGAGGGCAGGCGTCGGTGCTGGTTTGTGGATATGAGAAAAATGTGTGTCACACTTCAAGCTCAAGGGCTGGCCCTCAAGTGCTGGAAGTTATTGGGGTTATTATGTCAACTTTAATTCACTGACTCAAACCCCAGTCAGTTGCAACCCCTGCCTGTGGAAGCCGCCGCCGCCGCCATCAGGCCGGTGACCGTGGAGGACAGCACGTGCCTGGGGCCTCCCTCCGCCATCTTGCTAACTTACTGTGTGACCTTGGGTGAGCCCCTCACCCTCTCTGGCCCCTGTTGCCTCATGCGTGAAATGAGGAGCTTAGTCTGGTTAATCTCCAAGTTCTTTTTCAGAGCCTTAAAAAAAAATCGATGACTGTAAAGGTCTGTGATTAGTGAGAATCCGTCTGCCCCAGGCGAAGACCAGACCCTCCCCAACCTTTCTGTGGGGGCGAATAAAACAATCAGCAGAAGGCTTAGCAAATTGCTATCTCACAGGCCCTAAAAACGAATATCTGCTTTTGTATCAGCCTTGATTGAAATTCTTATGCTATGGCGGGCGTCCCCGCCATCAATGCCTTAATTAGAAATTAGGACAGTCACATTGGCATAAATTAAATCAGACTAAAGATGATTAACAAAGTAATGCAAGAAATCATTAAATTAAACCATTGTGCCCAGTCCTCTGCTGATCTATCACAAATTTGGGCTGCTAATGAGGTCTTAATTAGTAAGTTAGGTCGAAATAATTCATGTCATTCACTTCAAAGACAGCCCTCTTTCTTGCTTGCTTTTTTTTTTTTTTTTCTCCTCTTTTTGAATCCAGCCCCTAATGCAAATTTATCCTGGGCTGTGGAAGGAAGGGGGCGGGTGGACATCATCAATAAAAACCAGAAGTCCTCGGATTATCGAAACCTGCTTGGCATTGAGTGTATCTGGAGGGAGGTTTGTTCTGATGTCAGGTTAGGCGGAATGGGGATGAACCGCTGGCGATCCCAAGATGACAGAAGGGCAGGAAGAGATGGGACAGTTTGGAAGTTCATTCTTTCATGATATGATGGGAAAACTGAAGGCCAGATAAGGGAGGCATCATTCAGAGTGCATTGCAGGCAGAGCTGCGACCCTGGCATCCCGAGTAAAGATTGCCTCTTCTTTCTGCTGCTTTCAGACATCTTCCCTTTGTCCAGAAAAAGCAGTAAGTGAAAGAAGCAAGTTCTGGAATGGTTCAGTACTGCCCAGTTCAGCCAGCAGGAGGCTCTGCCCCTGTTGGGTAGAGATTGGCATCTTCATGGTCTTCCAAAGGGACCACTTCAGTGCCTGGTCTGGGGCAAGCTGTCAGGAGTCATGGCCACAGATACAACACCTAGCATTTGCTGAGCACGCACTCCATGCCAGGCATTGTGTCATAAGTGCTTCCATGCCTTTCCTACTTCATCTGCAAAGAATTCCACCAAGTAGACATTCTTTGGAGAAGGCAATGGCACCCCACTCCAGTACTCTTGCCTGGAAAATCCCATGGGCAGAGGAGCCTGGTGGGCTGCAGTCCATGGGGTTGCTAAGAGTCAGACACGACTGAGCAACTTCACTTTCACTTTTCCCTTTCATGCACTGGAGAAGGAAATGGCAACCCACTCCAGTGTTCATGCCTGGAGAATCCCAGGGACGGGGGAGCCTGGTGGGCTGCTGTCTATGGGGTCGCACAGAGTCGGACACGACTGGAGCGACTTAGCAGCAGCAGCAGCAGCAGACATTCTCGTGTTCTCCCTATTACTGATGAGGAAGACATGGGTCAGAGAGGTGAGCTAACCTGTCCTAGGTCATACAGCTGGGAAGAAACAGAGCTGGGATTTGACTCTGATATGATCTGAATGCTTACCCACTGTGCTCTCCTGCTTCAACAAATAACTGCCGAATGAGTGGAGGGGGGCTGGGTGGGTGAGGTGGGGGGAATGTGGTAACAGTTTGTGGGAAAGGTGGCTGGGGAAGAGGGGACCAGTTGTGGATAATCATGCTGACTCAGCATGATTTTAGAACAGAGTGGGGCTGTTGGAAGACCCACGGCTTTGGGGTCAGGCAGGTCAGAGGGTGACACTGGTCCTAGCCATGAGGTCTTAAGCCAGTGGTTTCTCCTGCTTGAGCCTCGGTTTCTTTACCTGTAGAATGTGTGCTCAGCCTCTCAGCAGTGTCCAACTGTTTGGGACCCCTCTGTCCACGGGATTCTCCGTCCACGCTCCTCTGCCAGGCTCCTCTGTCCATGGGATTCTCCAGGCAGGAACACTGGAGTGGGTTGCCATGCCCTCCTCCAGGGGATCTTCCCAACCCACGGATCGAACCCAGGTCTCCCACATTGCAGGCAGATTCTTCACCATCTGGGCCACCAGCGATGCTACCCGGGCTCACACAAGAGTGGGCCGTCAGCTGTTGGTCAGCAAGGCAGCTCCGTCACTGGGGGTTGGCTGGCTGTTGGCTGGGGTGCCTGTGCCACGTGTCTGTTTCATTTCCCAGCAAGCTAGCTTGGGCTGGCACTCCTGGTGAAGGGTTCCCAGCTAAGCCCGAGAGGGCCAGCCCTAGGGCACAGGCACTCACTGTTGTGGTGGATTGAATAACGCCCCCCGACTCTCTCCCCAGATGTGTCAGAGTCAAATCTTGACCGCCACCCTCGGAGGTGAGTGAGGCTCCAAGAGGTGCGGTGACTTGTCCATGGTGACATGGCCAGTAGGTGGGGGTGTCAGGGCCCGAACTCCTGGTTTCTCGGCGGGCAGGTTGACCACCTTTCACTTCTCCATCCTGCCTCCCACGGCAGGTGCGGGCCTCCTGGGCCTTAGGACCCACAGCCCAACCACAGCTCAACAAATCCCCTACTCCCGTGCTGCCTGAAGCCACCCATTTGTCTCCCACTGTCGAGATGGGCTCCCCACCCAGCCAGGGCAAAACAATCACTTCCTCATTGATTTCCTGTCAATTAATTAAAAAAATCCATCTGACCACTCCACAGCTTGCTGGACTCAGAGGACTCAGAAGGAAATAAATAAATTAGTCCTGGAGGGGAACTGGAAGTGAGTGGGTGGTGGGGGGAGGAGATGGGGAGGCTTGCTCAACTCCAAGGATCCAGCTCTGTCCTGCTGTTTGCAAAACTTGTGGGGGGCCTGGGAGCCCCCCGGACCCTCTGCAGAGGAGCAGGGGCCCCAGAACTGCTGCTTGTATTATGATGAGTATTCTTAATAATAGCTGTGATTTATTGGGCATTACTCTTTGATGGGTATTTCAAATATGTTCCACATACATTACTTCATTAACCCTTCACAGCATCTCTGGGAGCCAGATGAGGAAACCGAAGCTCAGAGAGGTTGGGTGATTTGTCTGAGCCCACACAGAACTCCTTTGGGGTACACTTTCTTTTTTTTTTTTTTTAATTTAAATTTTTATTTTTTCATCTCAGGTGTACATGAGTTCCCAATCTTGAACCCCCCCCACCTCCCACTTGGGGTGCACTTTCTGACTTGCCTGTTGTAGGGCTACGGGAGAAAAGGGGAAGGGGTGGAATTCTTATGTCTTGAAAGGAGTCTGGGGAGTTATCTCCCAGGGGGAGGACTTGGGTGCTGAACTTCTGGAAGGTTACTGAGACCTTACCATTTGCTTTGATGACTTTCAAACTATGTTTAGCCTGCACATTCCACTGTTGAAGGGAAAGCTCATGTAGATTTGTGAAGGGAAGACACTGAAAACAACACTGCTTGGCTGGACCGTAATAATAATACTAACGACCATAACACGTAACCCTGACGTCCTGGAGCTGGTTCAGCCCGGGTCACGAGAGCTGGCTGTTAAAAATTCAGGCGTTTTCTAAGCCACTTGTTAAACCATCGGCTTGAAATCTGTCGTGATGGGAATATTTGCACCAAGGAAATTGGCCCGTGTTATAAATCAGGGCTCCGGCGTCCACTCCCCAGGCCTGGACACTTGGGATGAAAGCTACTACGTGTTTGATGCCATTTTAGCACTCGGTCAGCTCTGTCTGCAGTCTCAGCCCCTCGACTGGACTGTGGGTCTGCAAACCCCCGGTTCCTCCTCTCGGGGAGGATGTTAGGTGAGCTAGGCCACTGGGCAGGAAAAGACGGATCTGGACCTTGGAGAGAGGGAAGGGAGCTGGACCCTGGAAGCTGCTCTGTTTCCTTCCAGTGGGGCCGCTGAGGGCTCAGATTGCCACCCAGGCCTTATTTTTGTGGTTGCTTTTTATTTATTTTTAGAAATTTTATTTATTTTATTTTGGCTGCACTGGGTCTGCATGGCTGCACATGGGGTTTTCTAGTCGAGGTGAGTGGGGGCTACCCTCTAGATGCGGTGCCGCGGGCTTCTCACTGCGTAGCTTCTCTCGTAAAGCGTGGGCTCTGGGGCGCGTGGGCTTCAGTTGCGGCACAGGGGCTCTAGAGCACAGGCTCAGCGGGTGTGGTGCATGGGTTTAACTGCCCCGAGGCATGTGGAACCATCCCAGGCCAGGGACTGAACCCATGTCCCCTGCATTGGCGGACCGATTCTTTAACCACTGGGCCGCCAGGGAAGCCCCGTTGTTGCTTTTTGAATTATTCTGTTCCTTTTTGGCTGTGCTGGGTCTTCATCGCGGTGTGCAGGCTTCTCATTGCAGCAGCTTCTCCCGTTGCCGAGAATGGGCTCTGGCTGTGTGGGCTCAGTAGTTGTGGCACACGGGCTTAGTTGCTCCCAGGCATTTGGAATCTTCCAGAGCCAGGGATGGAACCCGTGTCCTCTGTGTTGGCAGGCAGATTCTTAACCATTGGACCACCAGGGAAGTCCATTTTTGTTGTCTTAATTCTCCCCTAACAAGCAGTTTCAGATGAGGAGAGTGATGTCTTATGCACCAAAGGTGCTGTTTGAGGACCAACTGTATGTAAGGTCATGAGGCAGACTTTCTTGTGTGTGTGTGTGAAGCAGAGGCTTAGGTTCATCCAACAGGCAACTCCTGAAAGTCTGCAATACATTCATTTCTTCACTCACTCATTCATTTATTCATCCATCAGCATCTGTGGTTATTCACCCCCTAGACGAAAGGCCAGGCCCTGTGCTAAAGCTGTGGGGATTCAGAGAAATATAAGACCTGAGCTCCTATCTGCAAAATTCATTGTAAGGGGGACAGATGTCTCACTATGGGCCAGTTAGTTCTGGGCTGGTTCTTACCAGATACAGGTACAAAGAACTGTATGTGAAGGGATGAAGCAAAAGCTTCCTTGCTGATGGGGCATTTGACTTGGGCTCTGAGGGATGCATAGGAGTGCACTAGGCAGAGACAGGCATTGCAAGAAGTGGGAATCCCATGAGCAGTATAGAGGAGGAAGTCTGTATCCTCCTGTATGAGGATAAGGTGTTATTTGACTAGCACATGGGATATCTTTAAGGGCATATCTGTGTGTGTGTATGTGTGTGTGTGTGTGTGTGTGTTTGTGATGGTAATGAAGCAGAAAGCTGAAAAGGTAGGTTAGGACAAATCATTAACCTTGAATGTCATGATCAGGATGTTAAATTTTGCTCAGCTGTCACAGGGGTAGAAGAAGCAGAAGTTTTCATATGAGGGAGAAAGTATCAGATCCATGTATTCTCAAAAATGATGCTGAATATATTACAGATCCTGCCTCCTTCAGGGTGTTATAGAGACTGAATGACTGAGGACAGCGCCATCTCTGCCACCAGAAAACACAGCAAGCTGGGACACCAGCAGCTCTGAGACTCAGTTTAAGTCCTGCCTCTTCCAGGCAGCCTGCATTGATTACTCCTTGTCCAGATGGTGTAGTCAGCTGGTAGGAGCACTGGGAGGTCAGCCACATCTGGATTTAAATCCTAGGCCCGTATTTTGCCAGCTCTGGCTCTTGAGAGGACACTTTACCGCTTAGAGTCTCACTGCTTCCTCTGAGAGAGTGGCATCGCAATAATTACAACAGTGGCATGGTAGGACTGTTGGGAAAATCAAATGAGATCACGGACAGGGAAATGCCTACTGCTGAGTCTCCTCCCTGATAAAAGGGGTCAGGAAATGAGTCTGCCTTTCCCCGACCACTCAAATCAGATGCTCTGGAAGTGTCTGGCTAGTCGCCCCCTCCCTCCGGGAGATGTCCGCACTGACATTCTTCGTTTTATTTCTAGAACGGAGGATCAGGGACAAAGCGAAGCCTCTTAGTGCCAGGAGTGTTCATAAATTATGGGGAGATGAGAATATTTTAATACAAACCAAAGAAGCTCAAGTACAAAGAACTGTTCTGAGAAGGTGTTTTTTCCCCCTCTTTTCTCCCCCCTTTCTGTTCCCCTGATATTTGGAGCTGAGAAGACTCCTCGGGGAATTTATAACAAGTGGAATATTTAAGGGTAGGGAGACAGAGGTCTCTCTGGTGTTCTCCTTTCAAGGGAAGTCACCTCGGAGTGTCTGGTACGTGCATGAGTGACATGAAAAGAAGGCTGTGAGCAGAGAAGGGGAGAATATGCCAAGAATTGTCAATTATGCAAAAAAAAAAAAAAAAATTGCTTGTCCAAAAGAGTGATGTGTCTGGCTTTATTCCCCAGATGGAGTTCAGTACTCTGGACGAGGCCCTTGCCAGACTGTGAGATTTTCTGAAAGTGCCTCGGAGCTCCGCTTCTCTGACCCACCCTTGATGAGAGGTCCCTTGGTTAGCCAGGGGGTCACTCTCCACCTGCTCCTCCAGTGACAGCCGTGGGATGTGTGCTTTGATGAATCTTNGTACTCTGGACGAGGCCCTTGCCAGACTGTGAGATTTTCTGAAAGTGCCTCGGAGCTCCGCTTCTCTGACCCACCCTTGATGAGAGGTCCCTTGGTTAGCCAGGGGGTCACTCTCCACCTGCTCCTCCAGTGACAGCCGTGGGATGTGTGCTTTGATGAATCTTGAAGAGACAGGATATCCCGAGTCCTGTGGTTGGGACCCAGTTTCCAGAAACGAACCTGGGACTGTCCTGTAAGATTAAAAATGTTTTCTTTCTGTGTTTGTTCTGATAGCTCAGCTGGTAAGGAATCCTCCTGAAATGCAGAAGACCCGAGTTCGATTCCTGGGTCGGGAAGATCCGCTAGAGAAGGGATAGGCTACCCACTCCGGTGTTCTTAGGCTTCCACTGAGGCTCAGCTGGTAAAGAATCCACAATGTGGGAGACCTGGGTTTGATCCCTGGGTTGGGAAGATCCCCTGGAGAGGGAAAGGCTGCCCACTCCAGTATTCTGGCCTGGAGAATCCCATGGACTGTATATACACGGGGTCGCAAAGAGTCGGACACGACTGAGTGGCTTTCACTTTCACTGATGTATTAACTGTGCAAAAAAGTAGTAGAAGCCTACTACAGTACATTACTAATAGCCGATTGTGTTGGTTGGGTATCTAGGCTAACTTTGCTGGACGTATGAACCAACTGGGCTTACTACCTCACTCGGAACGGAACTTGTCGTACGTAGTGGACTTACTGTGCACCTGAAGTTGTCCCGGTTCTCTCTTTAGTCACCAAGTGCTCTCTGCCCTGCCGCCCCCACCCCCCCACCTCACTCCGAGATGACGAGCCCCATCAAGCACCCTTTTTTGGTTCACACCTGTATCTGTAGTACCCAGCTCAGGGCCTGGGCATAGTGGGTGCACAGACTGTCTTAGCTGAGTCATTGATGGTCCAGTTCACTATGAGCTGCTGAGCAAGCCTTTGCCTGCCCCAAGCCTCAGCTGGCACATCTGTAAATTGGGGATGTTGTACAATAGCCCTTTTCCCATTATTTTTGAAGCTGATACACTGGGGCTGGGGGCTCAGGGGTCAAGAACCTGGCTGCCAGTGAAGAAGACATGGGTTTGATTCTTGGGTTGGAAAGATCCCCTGGAGAAGGAAATGACAATCCACTCCAGTATTCTTGCCTGGAAAATTCCACAGACAGTGGAGCCTGGTGGGCTACAAGCCATAGGGTCGCAAAGAATTGGACGTGACTGAGCTAGTACACACAGCAACAACTCTGGGGCCAGGACGTGTGTTGGGTGCTGGGTACATAGAGATGATTCTGACCCGTGGGTTTTCTGGCCCGTTGACAATGTCTGGACTTTGCATTTCCTAGGGTGGCTGCGAGGATGGGTTGGGAAAACGTGTGGAGCAGATGGCAAGAAACTGAACAAACAGGAGGCATCTTAGTCCTACTTCTCACTCTCCCGCATCTGGGCTTTTCAAAGCTTTCTCCACCCCAACAAGGATGCTCAAGGTTGCCTGTGCCCATGGAGAAGGTGGTAAGAGAATCAACACCTGGAATGGTGGTCCAGACAGTATTATTTATGCTTCCCTCCCCCACCTTCCTTATCTGCATCTAGGTGGTTTTTATTTTTAATTATTTTTTTAAATTTGGCTACACCATGCAGCATGCTAGATCTTAGTTCCCTGACCAGGGACTGAACCCACAGCCCCTGTACTGGAAGCTCAGAGTCTTAACCTCTGGACAGCCAGGGAAGTCCCCATCCTTTTTAAAGGATGTCAGATACCCATCTTCTCCCTGGAGCTCTGCTTCCAAGTCTCTTTTATTTGGATCCAGGGGAACTGGCTGAATACAAAGCCATCAAAACCAAAGTGGTCCAAGATGTCCCGCTGGCCTGAATCGACCAGAAAAATGAGAATTTCCTGGCCATCCAAAGGGTTCTGTCGGACCCAGGGTCCTGAAGCCTCTGACCCTCCCCTCCCCAGCACGGAGGAAAGGCTGGTTCAGGTCTGTCTCCTGAATTCCTAGCCCAGCAGTGGTTAAAATGTGATCCCTTTTATTCAAGTAATAGAGACGAAGTTCCCGGGCCTTCGAGGAGCATCAATTCCGAGATTTATTAACCAATTTAAAATACTATTGTCTTTCACTTCAGAGCAAGATTGAGGGGTGTTGTTGGAGGAATGTAAAGGCAGACTGACTGAGCCACAGAGCCAGGAGGTGTCTGTACCTGGGACTCAATAGATATTCATGAACATTCCCGTATTTAGTGAAGGAAATAACTTAATACCGACAGTGCGATGGAATAATAGCTATTTCCTGGCTGACTTGCAGGCCTCAGAAAATGAGATTGTGGCGGCTTCATTTTTCTTGTCTTTTCCCGCGCGCTCCCTGCCAGAGAAGGCGGCCGCGCTGGGATTCTCTCTGCATTTCCAATGAGCTGGGGCCTGCCGCCTCCTCCCAGACCCGGGACTGCCCTTAGTGCCCCTCCCCCTGCCATGACCTTGTGCCTGGGCTTCCTCAAGAGGTCACCGCGTGCCCTGTTTAGTAGTCCAGGCGGGGACTGAAGTAGTTCAAGCTTTATTCAGGTGGAGGGGCAGGCAGATTGGTCCCCTGGTTTGACACTTGTTCATTCATTCATTCTGTATCCACTGAGTGTCTGCCGTGCACTGGATGCTGAGGACACGGATAGGATACTCTCAGGTCCTTCTCTCTTGGAGCTCACAGGGCATGGATGGAGATGCAGAGGAAAGCACTCTAGGGGCCCCGAGAGCTGTCCAGGAAAGGTCCACTGATGCTCACAGAACAGTGGGGCCCTGATACTCGAGAGACAGATAGTCAGGAACGGCTTCGTAAATGATGTACTTCTTAAAAACTGCCTCTGGGGACTTCCCTGGTGGTCCAGTGGCTAAGACTCTTCGCTCCCAATGCAGGGGGTCTGGGTTTGATTCCGGGTCAGGGAACTAGATCCCACATGCCACAACTAAGAGGGTCCCGTGTGCCACAGCTTAGACCAGACACAGCCAGAGAAATAAATTTTAAACATTGCCTCTAATATGACTCACTGAGTGACCTCCCGCCCAGCCCTTTGTAAGCACTATTTCGTTTGGTTCTCATAGTAACTTCACAATGCGGACTAGCATCCTTCGCATGTTACAGGTGAGACGCTGAGGTTCCACCGGATGAACTGGCTTCCCCCAGGTCATGCAGCTAAGAAGTGGCAGAAACAGAACTGGAAGCCAGGTTTCCAGGCTCTGCACTGTCCCACTGTCCTGTTGGGGTTTGCCCAGGTGTGGGTGTAGGGAGGGTATTCCAGGGGGTGGCAGCAGCTGGGGTAAGGATCTACAGATGTAAAATGGCCTTATGCTTTGGGGGAGCCATGAGAAGTTCCCCAAACTTGAGGGTGAGATGGGAGTGGGAGCAGGGGTAGGGACCGAGGGGCTGTGGGGGGCATCCTTGGGAACTGGTGGGCAAAGAGGAGCTAATGAAAAATGATTTCAGCCTTGCAGAGGAGGGGGAGCTTTATGTGGGAGGTATCCTGCTTGACCCTCCGGTCTGAGCTCCATCCTTCACCATCCTGCCCTGAGCCGGGGAAGCTGACCTGATTGGACGCATCCACAGATTCCCACGCCTGGCCCTGGCTGGGTTCAGCCAATGAGGAGCCCAGCAGGAGATCAGGGGGCGGGAGGAGAGGAGGGTTGGGTGTTTGTCCACCTGGCCTCCCTGGGCTGGATGTGGCCTTTGACCAAAGGCCATCAAGGGGGGGTTGCTCTAACACCACTCTCTTATTTCCTTCAAAGCACTGATGACCACCAAGGCCAAACCCTTTATTAACATGCTTGTTCACGGACTGGGTTTTGCAGGCTCCCTTGGGGCGGGGACCATGTATGCGATGGTTACCATGGACTAACATTTTGGAGAGATTATTATACACTGGGCTATCTTCTAACAGCGTTCACTGGATTGTCTGAATTCTGACACCCATCATTCCCATTTTATCAGTGGCACACGGACGTAAAGTCACTTTCCCAAGTTCACACAGCCAGACAGTACTCACACCGATACTTGAACCCAGACAGAGCCTAGCTCGGAGTATGTGCGTGCCAAGTCATTCAGTCGAGTCCAGCTCTTTTTGACCCCATGGACTGCAGCCCAGAGGACTCCTCTGTCCATGGGATTCTCCAGGCAAGAATACTGGAGTGCATTGCCATGCTCTTCTCCAGGGGATCTTCCCAACCCAGGGATCGAACCAGAGTCTCCTGCACTGGCAGGTGGATTCCTTACCACTAGGACCACCTGGGAAACCTTTAGAATAGGAACTCCACAAATATTTGTGGCAAGAATAAGGAATGGGTTTTGTTAGACTGTGAGCTAGACTGTGAGCCGATTGCTTGTCAAGCCTTCTGGCTCATCAAGTTATCAAAGTTCAAGTCATGCTGGTCAAGTACAGGCCAAACTAATCAAGTGCCTTCTCTGGGTCCCGGTCTGTGCCTCCAACTCCCCGAGCAAACAAGGCCGCAGAGCTGCATCGTGGCGTTCCTGGGCTGTATCACAGAGTTCCTGGGCTCTATGCATTTCTGCCTTTATGGGCCTCTTCCTCCATTAAAAAAAAAATAATTAAAATTGTATTTTATGACTGCTTTGGTACAAGAAAAAATATTATCTCCCAATGGATTATGTTACAACTTGGGTTTTGGTTTTAAAAGAAATTAAAACCTTTTCATGGGCCCCTAAAATGTCGTGATCCCTAAACACTCAGCTGACTGCATAGCGGAGAAGGCAGGACTGAACGATTGAGCTTTTTTTGACTATAAGCATGTAAACTGCACACAAGCATTCATGGGGGCGTGATTACGTCCATTACAGAGATGGGAAAGCTGAGGCTTGCAGAGATTAGCCATCTTGCCGAGGAGCACAGAGTGAATCCATGGCAAAGCTCATGCCTGCCTAAGGTTTGCCACACCGTCATGAGAAGTTCCAACGACAGCTCTCTTGGGCCGCGCTGAAGATGACAGCCACGTGGCAGTGAACTTGTCACAGTGTCAAGATGAATGTGTGTCTGGCGCAGGGATGGCAGACAGGACAGAGAGAGTGGGAGACTCAGACGGATTCCTGCTTGACTCCCGGTCCCGGAGTGGTGGCGAGGGCTGGGGACAGAGGAGGGGGCCAGCTCTTTGCCCTTGGACTTGAACTTCCGAGTGAAGCTGGTGGCCCCTGAGTCTATGGCTACCCTTGGGGTGGAGACTGGGGCCATTTATAAGCCGAGTGTGATCCTGCCCAGCTCTGAATGCAGGTGGTTGGTGATAAGGTGGCTGCTCCGTGATGAGCTCAGTGGGAAGTTAATAAACACCATTGTACTCAGAGAGCAATGGCAGACTTGAACATGAAATAAGAGAAATAGCCAGGGGGCGGCAGGACCCCTGAGCTGAGGAGCAGCTGCGCCC
>SJYA01002485.1:583814-727969 GCA_006410615.1 Neotragus moschatus | reverse complement strand
GCCTCTGCACAGTGGGGCAAAGGGGCATTAAACAGTTATGGCACCCACATCCTGGGTGCGCTATGATGCTGAAGCCTGGTATCCTGTGGAGGGCCAGTACAGAGGGGCTGTTCTAAACAGTTCAAAGCCAGGATCTCTTCTGCCACAGGTGAAGGACTGGAGGCTTATTGATTCCGCCCCCAGGTATTTACTGAGTTCCTGCGATGCACTGGGTTTTCAGCTTGGTGCTGCTTGTGTGCACTGCACCAGACAAGTCCCCTGGGCCTCAGTTTGAGAGGAAGGAGACGGAGAATAACAAATAAACGAGGATTATCCAGGTGGGTCAGTGGGAAAGAATCCACCTGCCAAGCAGGAGACACAGGACACAAGGGTTCGATCCCTGGGTTGGGAAAATCCCCTGGAGGCGGCCATGTCAAGCCACTCCATTCTTCTTGCCTAGGAAATCACATGGCCAGAGGAGCCTGGAGGACGACAATCCATGGGGCCCACAAAGAGCTGGATATGACTTAGCCACTGCATAACAATAACGCAGTGAATCAGAGAGCGGCAGCGAAGAAGGGCAGGCGAAGTGGGGAGCTGCTCTTTTATTGAGGGGGGCCTCAAGGAAGGACGCTCTAATAAGGTGACCTTTGCAGAGACCGAGGGGACAAGGCATGGGCCTGATTGGAGGAAAAGCACTCTGGGCGGGCAGGTCCGCAAGAGCAGAGGCCCTGAGGTGGGAAGGCGAGGGAGGTTTGAGGAAGGAGGGGTCAGGGTGGCCAGAGGCGGGGGAGGAGAGGTGAGGCCAGAGAGGTAGGGGGCCAGGCTGGGTGGCGCTTTGCTGGACTCTCCTTGGGGGAAGGCCTTGCGGCGTCACTGGCCTCTGGCCTTCAGCTGTCAGCCCCAGGGACTGGCCAGCCCCGAGGCCACCTTGCCCTCCCTGCTGTCTGCATCCAGCAACTGACAACGGCGGGTGGAGGAGCCTGGTCATTTCCCCCAGTGTGGGTGAACTCCGATGGGCCATTCTGGCTATGGGGCTCTCCTGGACCCGCCTTTTGGCCTGGGTCCTCCCGCTGTCCGGCCCTCCCCACCTCCCTTCTGACTGCACTGATCCAAGGCTGCATGATGTCTAACACCATCTCAGTTTTTCCTCTCAGAAAATGGCACTGATGGCCCCAAAGAGTCTTCCATCTCAGCGTTCTGGACTGTGTGATAAAAGGACATTCTGGCTGGGGTCCGAGGTGCCCTTTTGTGCCTTTTCCTGAAATTCAACCTGGTACAGCCTCGCAGGGAATTCTAAGGATTTGGGCTTTTAGTGAAACGGGAAAGGCTCAGAAGTTTGTGCTCCCAGAACGGCCGTGATCTGATCTGCCTTTTGGAAGGATGCTCCCCAGCTGCTGTGTGGAGAATATAGTGAACTCCTGGCCTCCAGGAGGCTTGCAGTGCGGTTCAGGAGCAAGGTGACAAGTCCCCTTCTCAGGTCTCACAGCCAGAAATACGATCACTGCCAACGGGAACTACTACTGTTACTGCCGATAAACCATGCAGGCGGGGACAGAAGTCCTCCTGGTAAACAGGAGAGGAAAAATCTCTTTTGTTCGGTGCTCAGAGGGGTCTTCTGGGGCACAGTCTTTCCAGGACCCTTGGGATGCTCATGACCACTCGAATTTAGTTAGGGTTCCCTCTTTACCTCTTGTTGGGCCAGTTCCATCCTGGGTGTCAGGGATACAGCTGTGACCAGAGTCAGTCCTGTCCTTGATTTTATGATCCAGGAGGGGGGACAGACAAGTGGCAGATTGCAACCTAATAAGAAGCACTCTGATGGGGAGCAGAGGGGCCTGAGAAACATTGGGGAGGGCCCTAAATTAATCTGGGGGGCGAGTAAGGGAAGACAGGGTTGTGTTCTAGTAGGAACAGAAGTGCTGAGTGGGAGTTAGCCAGGGAGGGGACAGCAAGGCAAACTCCTGGAGGGGAGGGACAGCGGGGTGGCTCCCTGAAGTTCACGCGTTTCAGAGCGGCGAGTGCTGGAGTGTGACAGGTACGGCTGGAGGTTGGAGGGAGGAGGGGCTGGCGGGGATTGGATCAGGAAGGGCGTGGTCTGCGACTTAGGACTTCATCCTCTTAGCCCAGGGGGGCCTGCTTCAACGTCACAGCTGCTCACAGAAGAGTCTGTGGCCTCTCCCTCTGGTGGCTAAAAAGTTGCCCAGAGGGCCCCCCTTCCCCCAGGATGGCCTTTACCACACAAGCTGGAATGTTGAGGTGGAATCACCCTTGAGGTCATCAGTCCTGTTTTCTAAATGGAGAAACCAAATCCCGGACAAGATTGGACCATGGATGCCCTGCCCAGCAGGGCCTTGGTGTGGAACTCAGGCTTCCCTGCCTTACACACTGAGGGCTCATCCCTAAAGTTTTGCCCCACGGTTTGAACAAGCAGCTAAAACTTGGCTGCAGCCCCCAGCGTGAGCTCGGAACACAGCAGGTGCACAGTTAGTATGAGTTCGCCTTCATGTGCCCTAGCTGTGCCTCCACTCCCTGGCTGTGCAGCCTCTGGATAAGGTCTCAGCCTCTCGGAACCTCCTTTGCTTGACGGGAAGGTAGGGTAGGGAACCACCTGGGGTATCTTCCAGGGCTGATGTTCTGATAACACAAAGGAACAATTATTTGGCTGCTAGGATGGTCACATGCTTCCATTTCTGATAAGATTTTTCTGCCTCAGAGCAGCCTGGGATGTAAACTGGAAACAGAGGCAGGGGGCCCAAAGGGGGAGAAGCCACAAAAAGCTGAGGCGGCCCCATGGTGTTGTGATTGCATTTGGGTTTCGTCCCTGCAGAAGAGTCATTGCAAAGCCATCAGCTGCCTGTCCCCTCTGAAGAGCCTTCTGGGCAACTGCCATCCATCACCCGCTTGGCATGACCGTTAAGTACCAGCGGTCAGCACCGAGGGCTGAAGGAGGGGACTCTGTGAGGGGTCAGCCCAGGGCCAAGGAATTAGAAAGAGGCAATCAAAACAGAGGGGCTGGTACATACTGGTTAACACACCAGGCTGTAAGCGAGGCGGCTCTGGGTCAGATCCCTGCATGGCGGTCACTGTCGTTCAGCTGCCTTGTTCTGCTCTGTGGGTTTTAATAACAGATTCTTGGTCTTCCTTTGTGAGAAGGCTCCTCTCCTACACCTTACACCCTTCCCAGTCTCAAGAGTGGCAGGCATTCCTGGCCTGGACAATAGTACCTTTCAACCCTTTTGACCACAGAGAGCAGGTTAGATGGTCATGTGACCCCAGGTTTGGTCCAGTGAGACTTGCATTTTGATGGTGGTTGCTGAGTTCCTTTGAGGGTACACCTGGAGCTGCTTTTGATCATCTTACCTAATGAAGGAGAACTTTCCTGGGACTAAAACTATCATAAAACAAAGTATACCAAGAGATGGAGACAGATACCTAAGTGCCTAGATCCAGCCATGCCTGATGCTGTTACTTTGCATTTTTCTGCTACACGAGCCTGTAAGTTCCTTTAGGGCTTTTTGTTTTTAATTGGATTTATGTCCAAGAGCAGTCACCGGTCCCCACTGTTGCACTCATTTGGCATATGATTTCACCTCTTTGGACCTCAATTTTCCTACATGTAAAAAAGGGATGGCAATAATATCTTGTAGGGTTAATATTTAGGTTAAATGAAATAGTGTATGTAAAGTGCTCATCACAAAGTCTGACAATAATTAATGCTCAATTCAGCTATAATTAAACAGTTCTCGTGCTGTTAAGTCTACAGAGCCCTTTCTTGGCCCCTTATTCTCACGTGAAGGGTTCCTGTGAGGCTTAAACAAGGTGCCATGAATGCAAAATGCTTACCGTGTAGTCTGGCACATTCAGGGGTTTTCTGGTGAGCAGGTTACCGAAGCCAGGGTGACAGAAACAGGTGAATTGCAAGGACTGAGGGGTCAAGAACAGGAGGGAGAGGTGGTCAGACAGGACAAACGTTCACTATGGGGACGTCCTGTGGGTCCCAGCAGCACATTCCCCTCTCGTTACCCCCCGAGCTGTATGCACTAGGGGCTCCCCTATGAGGGTTGCTTGGGTCCTTCTGTGGTGGTGAGCTGGCTATATGGGCAGTCTGGTAGGCTTGACAGGCCCCCGATCCAGCTGGTTGCCAGGCTTTTCCTGTGTGGAGGCTGCCAGCAACTGGTTGGTAACGACTACAGAGCCTTAGGGGACCCTGGCGCTAGTGCTGGCTGACCACTGGGCTGGGTCAGGGTCGGCTATTGCCCGCCCAGTGGTGGGTGAAGTAGGGTCCTGGGGTTGCTGCCACACTATTGGCAGGCAGAGCTGGTCTTGGGAGTCTGGCTGCAGGGACCAGGGGTCCTAGACCTGGTGTCAGATTGTCCGCTGGGTGTGTGGGGCTGAGGTTCCAGACACATTTAGGTACAGGGTCTATGGTGTCCTGAAAGTTGTGTTGGCTTATGGCTCAGATGGTAAAGCGTCTGCCCGCAATGCAGGAGACCCGGGTTCGATCCCCGGGTTGGGAAGATCCCCTGGGAAGGAAATGGCACCCCATTCCAGTACTCTTGCTTAGAAAATCCCATGGATGGAGGAGCCTGGTGGGCTACAGTCCAAGGGGTCGCAAAGAGTCGGACACGACTGAGCGACTTCACTTTCACCAGACGGCAGGGCTGGAGCCAACCTGGTCCCAGGGTAGCGTCTGGTTTGCCGGGAGCAGACCAGGTCCGCAGGAAACAAGATCGCTTTTCTGAGTTTGGTGTCCGCCCCAGGTGGGTGGGGCTGGTTCAGAGGCTCCTCAGGGGCGGGGCTGGGTGCGGGGGATTCTGGGAACATGGTGGAGCTGGGCCCTCTGCGCAGGGGATTCTAGGACCGTGGGGAAGCTGGGCCCTGGGCGCAGGGGATTCTGGGGCCGTGACGGAGCTAGGCCCTGGGCGCAGGGGATTCTGGGGCCGTGGCGGAGCTAGGCCCTGGGCGGAGGGGAGTCTGAGATTGTGAGCTGAGAGGTTCTTGTCAGAGGCCTCTGTGGGTCCAGGCCCATTTGACAGCTCGCTCGACAGCCGGTGAGTGAGGCTGCGTCCCGCCCAGTCAACTGCTTGGCCTGAAGTGTGGCAGCACTGGCAGGGCCAGGCCAGGTCTTTGGCCGTAAAGAGCTGGAGGCCGCGTCAGCCTCCTTCAGTGGAAGGAGCTCCCAAGTACGGCCTCTGTCAGGATGAGCCCGCCTCCCGGCCTCCCCCAGAGACCCTCCAAGACCAGCAGTTAGGTGTGGCCCGGGCGCTTGTGCCCTGTGCCCCGGAGTGTGTGAAGTTGTCTGCACGCCGCCAAGAGTAGAGCCTCGATATCCCCCGGCCCCCAGGGGCTCCAGAAATAATGCCCTGCTAACCTTCAAAGCCACACGCTCTGGGGGCTCATCTTCCTGGCACAGGACCCCCGGGCTGGGGGCCCCGAGGAGGGACCCAGACCCCTCACTCCCGTGGGAGAAGCGCTGCAGCGTGACTCTCCCCCGGCGCTCGGGTCCCCCTCCTGGGGTGCGGGCTTTGGCTGTGTCACCGGACCACCCCTCTTGCCCGTCTCACTGTGGTTCCTTCTTCAGTTGTAGGTCTTTTCTGGAGAGTCCCGGCCTTTTCCATCCGTGGTTGCTGTGCACAGTTGTGATTTTGGTGTGGTCATGAGAGGAGTTTGGTGTGTTCACCAAACTTTTCTGCCCTGTCACCACGGCTGATTTCTTCTATAAAACGCTTTGATGGTTAATTTTTATGTGTCAACTTGACTGGATCACGGAGAGTCTGGACATTTGGTAAGACGTTCTGGGTGTGGCTGTGAAGATGTTTCTGAAATTCCCAAACCGGTGATGAGTGCAATTGCTCTCAACAGAATAATGGTGCCGATAATGCAGAGACATCGTGTTTTTTTCCCTCTTTGTTTTCATCAAGGCCCATCTGCCCCTCTTTAGAAAATTTGTGAAGGAGAAGTGTGGCATGTATCTGAAAAAAAAAAAAAAAAGGTATATATTAAAAAAAAAAAAACCCACAATACAAAAAGATACATGCACCTCTGTGTTCATAGCAGCGTTATTTGCAGTTGCCAAGGTATGAAGCAACCTAGGGATTCATCAATGGATGGAATACTACTCAGCCATAAAAAACAATGAAATATTGCCATTTGTAGCAATGTGGGTGACCTAGAGATTATCATATTGAGTGAAGTCAGTCAGACAGAGAAAGACAAGTACTATACAATATTGCTTACACATATAAAGCAAACTAGTGAATAAACAAAAAAGCAGACTCATGGATACAGAGAACAAACTAGCAGTTAGCAGTGGGGAGAAGGAAAGGATAAGGGCAACACAGGGGCAGGGAAGTAACTGGTACAAACTGTTAAGTATAAAATAAGCTACAAGGGTATATTGTACAACATGGGGAATATAGCCAAAGTTTTATCATAACTGTAAGTGGAGTATAGTGTCTAAAAATTGTCACTCACTATATTATACATCTGTAACATATAATACCATGCAGCAACTATACTTCAATACAAAATAACCTTATACTAAAAATGTATTATAGGACTTGCAAATGTAGTTAAGACAGTTGAGAAAAGAAACTAGAGAAAAAAAGAAAGTGTTCTTTGTCAGTGTTGTTTTGATTGGCTCTGTTGAATTCCATGATTTTTGAAAAAAAAAAACACATTATTTTGACCATTCCTGTCTACACCCCCACCCTGGATACTTGGCTTTTCTCAATGATGTTTCTGGAATGTGCTATTTTTTTTTCCCTCTCTTGGCCCGCATGAAGGAGAGCATTCTGTCCCCTCCTCCTTTAATTCGAGTCATCCTTGAGGTTGCATCCTAGGTGTGCCTCCTCCAGGAAGTCTTCTGGGATGCACCAGTTCTGGGTCAAGTGCCCCTCCTTCCTGTAGAGCCTTGTCCTTCTCTCATCACAGTGTGTGATTAGTATTGAATGGCTTGCTTGCAGCTGGACCAGGAGTTCTAAAGCTCCCAGGAAAGCATCCTATTCGTAGCTGTAATGCGTACAATGCAGCATGAAATAGGTCACACTGTAAATATTGAATAAATGTTGAGTAAACACAGCAACACACATCCTTGTATTGTTGTAGAGAAAGTACTGTTTGATAGATGAGGAGCTGGAGACTCAGAAAGGCAGCGAAAGCTGAAATGAGGCAGTGCTGTGTTCAGAATTCAGTTTCTTCTGATTCCAAGACATTGTTTGCCCTTTTCTGTACTTCCTCCATTTCAGCACCTCGGGTTGCCTCTCCCATTCCTTCCCCCAGCTTCCCAGCTCCTGAAAAAGGCTAGAAACAGAGGAAAAGGAGCTGGAAAGAGGACTCTGTAACCCGGGAAGCAAAGGCATCACCTGCTCCAGCAGGCGAGGAGCCGGGGACGCTCACATGGGCCAGCATTTCCCGTGATTTTCTTCCGGAGGAGAACTTGGCCTCCTTCCCTCATGCCGGGGACTCACAAAATCCGATTTGAAATCTACTCAAGTGTACACTAACCAGCTTCCTCTTGGCACAGGCTGGAGAGCCTATAATTAGAGCAGACACCATACCAGTTAGCGGGTTTCATTCACATGAACAGAAAGTGTGTTTGCAAAGGGAGATGATGGCTGGAGGAGCAGACTTGGGAAGCTTCTCTGGAGGGCTTGCACCTGCCGAGTGCCAGAAAGATGCCTTTCTAAGTTCAGAGATTGTGGCTGGCTGAATGTGAGACATGAGTGGAGACTCTGGGAAGGCGATGCCTGTAGTCCTTAAATACATCGTGCTTGGGTTAGGGCACAGATATTCAAATCCCAGCTCCAACACTCAGGTAAGTAATTCAGTTTCTTTGAGCTGTAGCCCCTCTGTGCAGTTGGAGCATCATTACCGACCTCACGGGGTTGTGTTATCAGAGTCTAGATGATGAGATGGTGTAGACGCAAAACCAGAGCAGGTGCTCAGAGACAGTAGAAATACTTCTTAGTAAAACCACCACCTCCACCAGTAAAGTAATCAGCATTTATTGAGCATGTATTATGTTCCAGACCCTGTTCTAATACTGTGCCCATTTCATTTTCACAACAGCTGGTAAGCAACATACTTGAGAACGCTGAGATCCAGCGATGTCACGCCATTTGCACAGAAATCACCCAAGCTGGTAGCTTTTCACTAACATTCCAAGGGGTGGAGAGAGCATGACGGTATAAGACAGTGCATGGGGCTGCCTCATGAAATATACAAACTCATCAGTGCCGGGGTCCACACTTGTCCTTGTTAGGGGCCTAGGAGAAAGGGGAGAGAGTTTGCGGTAAACTCATTTATTGGGTGCATCTAGTATAATCTAGATGCTGTTATAGGTGTTATTTAATTCTTCTCTGGGAGTCTGTGGGTGTGACAGAATAGACTTGGGGATTGGTATCTTTTGCCCAAGGTTATGCAGAGCTATGATTAAAACACTGGACAGACCAATCCCAGGTGAACTGCTCGTTTAATAATACTGCAAGATCCCCTGAGCCCGTCAGGACTCTTTGTTCTGTTTGTTTACATATATCATTTATGGAATGTTAATATAAAATCTGAAAAAGATTGGAAGTTTAAGTCCCATCAGAACTCTCTTTGAATGCAGAGGTTAGCTTAAGGGAAGAAAGAAAGTTGTTGGATCATCAAATTGAAAGCTTTCCAAGCAGGCTTTCAGGCAAGGCTGAATCCAGGTGCCTGAATAGAGCACATAGGCCTTCATCTATTAGCCTCTCTTCCCTCTGTGATGTCTTTATCTTCAAGAAGCCCCTCTCCTCTTTGTAGTGAGATTTCCACTGGCTTTATGGTATCTGGCACAGGCTGCTTTCCCCCCACCTCCCACCACTGGCTTCATTATCTCACCCCAAGTTAGATGACAAGGTGACATGATTCGCATGGGTCAGCCTCCTCCTGGGTCTCAGAGCAGAGCAGGGGATGAAGGAGAATGAGACTGAGATGGAGGTTGGAAGGAGTAGCAACACTATTTCCTCCTCCCATGTCTAGGATCCAGTCTTGATCCCTTGTTAAGTGCCACAGATTTTCTGCCAAAAGAGGAGACTGCCCCGAAGCTTGGTTTTTATCCTAGGGATTGACTGCTCTTTACATGCCCAGGCATTGCTGGCCCTCCTGGTGGGCCATTCAGGAGGAAACATGAAACAACCTCCCTCCGGTTTGGGCTCTATCAAGACCCAAGGTCCCACCACTTGATGCCTAACTTTGGATTCCTCCCTCCCCCACCACCCCACTCACTTCCTGTCCAAGTCCACCCCACTCCAGTAGCCTCCTTGGGCTCTATTTCTTTCTCGCTTGTACCCTGGTGCTTAGCTCTTTTTCCATCCAACGTGTCGTCCCTCGCCCCTCCCTCCCCCTGCCCCTCAGGGCTTGGCACGCTCAGCCCGCTCTGTCCTGCTCCCACCTCTTTCCAGATGTGGCATCAGGGACCAGCCTTCCTCGTTCCGTCTCTGCTGCTTTGGCTCTTGTCCAGCTGGACATCATTCACCCGCTGCGTGATCTAGGGCCCGTTACCTTCTGCAGGTCTCGGTCTTCTCAGCTGCAGGAATGGGAGTGATCCTTTCTGACCAGCTGGCCTGAGCTTGGCGATCGTATTTACAGTAACACAAGCACAATATGTGAGGAATTACCAGGAGGCTCTGGGCTGCCGCGAGGCCGGATTTGTACTGATATCGCCCCATTATGAGGTGTCATGTTGCATTTGCAGGAGGTGGCTCTCCTGTGCCGTGTGAAATACTCACCCGCCTCCCCTGGAAGGGATGAGAGCTTTCTCCCTGCTTCCTGGCGGCTCTACCATGGAGGGAGCCAAGCCCCAGGCTGTCACTAACACAGGATGACCCAGGACCCAAAGCAGAGCCCTGGGCATCTGGGACAGAGGGATGAGGCTGGTGGGTGCTGCAGAACGGACGGAGGGGACCTGTTGTCTATAATGGTCCAGGGTCCATCAGAGCCTTGTTACTCACCTCTTCCCCATAGGCAGAGACACTTGGGATTGGAAGGAGCTACACGTTGAATTGTGTCTCCATCTCCATTCTCTGTGTTGAAGCCCTAACCCTCAGTACTTCAAAAGGTGACGTTATTCAGAAATAGTGCAACTGCAGATGTGAGTGGTCAAGATGAGGTCGTACTGGAGTAGGGCGGCTCCCTAGTCCAGTGCCTCTGATGTCCCCATAAAGGGGGGAGGTTTGGAGATACACACGGGGAACTCTTTGTGAATACTGCAGTTTGTGCTGCCACAAGCCTGGGGACTGCCAGAAGCTGGGAGAGAAGCCTGGAAGAGACCCTTTCCTAAAGTCGTCAGAGGGACCCTGGCCCTGCCCACATCTTAACTTTGGGCTTCTGGCCTCAGAACTGTGAGACAATGAATTTCTGTGATTCTAAGCTGCCCAACTTTTGATGGTTTGTTACAGCAGCCTAGGAAAATAATCCAGGAAGGGAGGTCACAGATCCCTAGGGGTCCAAGGAGGTACTACGTGGCAGGACATAGGGGATGAACTCTGAGGTCAGCCAGAATTGACTTTGAAAATGAGAGTTGAAGTTTTAGAAGGGGATTTGGTGTTGAGAGTCAGAACTGGGACTCTGGAGATAGAATGAAGACATCCTTCCTTCCTCCCTATGGGACACCAGGTTTAACTTCTTTGGGCCTCAGTTTTCTCATCTGTGAAATAGGGACAACATATCATTGTCCTCATAATATTGTTGGGAGATGAAATGATATAGCACTTGAGAAGCAAATAGCATATTGACCATGTTAGCTTTCCTCATTGCTACATGAGTGAACTTAGGTGAGTCACTTTGCTTGTATAGACTTTAGTTTTCTCATTTGTAAAAGGGGGCTAGTAATTTTGTCCTCACATTTTTGTTAAAAGCTTAAAGAAGGTATACAATCACTTGTTCCAGTAACTGGCAGATAGTAGAAGATAAATAATTGTTAGCCTCATTCTTTCCATTTAAGTTTCCCACCTTTGTAGTTGCTCAGCTTCTGCTTGAATACCTCTAGGGATGGGCAGCTCCTTATGTTTTATGATGTTCAATTCTATAGGGAGTAGAAGCCTCACACAGAGAATCCTGATTCAAGGAGACTTTCTGAGGTCCCATACACGTTACTCTTTCTCTTCAAGACTCTACTTTATATGTGAAGGGGCTGAGGCCCAGCAATCAAACAGAAAGATTAGAAATAAGGCCTCTGGAAAGGGAACCCTCCTACACTATTGGTGGGGAGGTAAATTGGTACACCAACTATGAAAAGCAGTATGGAGGCTCCTCAAAAAACTAAAAATAGAGCTGCCATATAATTCAGAAATCCCACTCCTGGGCATATATCCAAATAAAACTCTAATTCAAAAAGATGCAGGCACCCCAGTGTTCACAGCAGCCAAGACTGGAAACAACCTACATGGCCGTCAGCAGATGAGCGGATAAAGACGTGGTCAGCATATCCAACGGAGTACCACTTGGCCACAGAAAAGGATGAACTAATCTCTGCAGTAGCAGGGTGGACCTGGAGATCGTCAGGTGGCGCTGCTGGTAAAGAGCCCACCTGCCAGTGCAAGTCCGATCCCTGGGTGGGGAAGACCCCTGGAGGAGGAGATGGCAGCCCACTCCAGTAGTCTTGCCTGGAGAATCCCACAGACAGAGAAGCCTGGCGGGTCAGAAGGAGTTGGACACGATTAAAGTGACTTCGCACACATGGAGATGATCACACTAAGGGAAGTAAGTCAGAACGAGACATCACTTGTATATGGAGCTCAAATGTGACACCAATGAACTTACCTACGGAACAGAAACAGACTCTCAGACAGAGCAGACCTGGGATCGCCAAGGCGGGAGTGGGAGAGGGTGGCCTGGGGGTTAGAGATGAATAGATACAAACTGCTGTGTAGAGAATGGTTAGACTGCAAGGCCCTCCTATATACATACATACAGAACTCCATTCAGTATCCTGTAATAACAGGATAAAAGAATATGAGAAAGAATACACGTGTGTGTTTAGATAAAACTGAATCACTTTGCTGTGCAGCAGAGATTACATGGCATTGTAAATCAGCTGTACTGTGACTGCGTGTGGGAAGGGTGAAGGGGGAGGCTGGGCGACGGGGGGACACGGCACACCACTCCTTCCTGCCTCTCCCTCCTTCCACGCTTGCCTCTATCCCGCTATGGCCTATCACGTGAATTGTCTCACACCGTTCCCTGCTTCTTACTTTCCGTGGATTCCCATTGCACTTGGAAAGTAATCCCAAAGGCCTTTGCTTGGCAGACAAGGACCCTCGTGACTCTGGTTCCTTCTCCAACCCCATCCTGGGATATTCCACCCTAAAACAACCTCACGCCAACCTCAAGGCCTCTTCCTGTCCAGATGGACCATTCCCATGGTCACCTTGGGGCCACCTCTGCTCATCCTTCTGTCTGAGCATCACGTGACTGCGACTTCTCACCCTTCAGGCCTGGATCTGAAGCTCACTTTATCCTAGAAGTCCCCACTCCCCCGCCTCCAGTGCCTCTGAGCTGGGTCAGTCTCCACCCCTGCGTATTACCCTTACTGTGCTGTTTTATTTCCACTATCACGCATGGCACCAGTGGTATGAATATGTTTATTCTGTGCCTGTTTGATGAATGCCTCTCGTTCTCAGCAGACTGAAAGCTCCAGGGAAGCAAAACTCGTGCTTTTTAAAAATTCACAGTGGGCCCCTGGGCACCTGGTAGGAACTCAGTAACTGTCATTTGAGAGGTCGAATTGCACTGGTGTGAATTTGGATCTGGGGTATGCATGAGGTGGGTGGGGTGTGGTGGTTTTTCTCGGGGAACTGACATACGTTATCAGATTTGTAGCTCTGAGATGATCAGTTGGTAAGTGACCAGAACTGTGTTTTAAAAGAAACAAGTGGCTAAACTACATGTGTGAAATCTGGCAAGGAACAGACCTGGGGAACGTGAGACACGTCACGACCCTGTTGAAGGCAAGGCTGTCTCTGTTCCCCAGGATGTCCCTGGGATCTAGCCCCGTCTCTGACACAGAACCTTAACTTGAGTGATGCTCAGTGGGCATCTAAAGAGAGAATACAGGGGCACAGACCTTGTCTTGATCAAGGAAAATTCTTTGTCATGTTTGGAGCTGGCACATGCTTGCGGGGAGAGCGGGTGGCCTTCACCTGGGTCTTCAAGTCCCTTCCAGCTTTGAGACTTCATGCTCCGAGAGACCTTTCCCTGGCTGGGCAGACGTGGGCAGAAGACAGTAGCTTTCCTTTTCTCGGTTGGGAGTGCTGGGTGGAGGGGGCTGGGAACAGATCTGTGCTTCCCTGCTGGGCCGGAGTCTGGTCCTGTTGGTCTTAGCCGGGGCTCTGGAAGCAGCACTACACCCCTTGAGCAGGGCCCCCTCCCCCTTCCGCCTCTGTAGGTCCTCAAGCGCGAGTCCTGAGCAGGCCTTGTCCCCTCTGCTTGTGTAATGATTTCCCGAGGTCTCACAGTGCTTATTATCGAAGTCACAACAAACGATTATGGGCCTCCTAATTAAAAGCCAGCCTTCGTTTGGTCCCTGTGCTTGGGACTGCAGCTTGGCATTATCTTTTCCAAGTTGGAAAGCGAGTTGGCAGAGGTCTTCAGTGAGAACTTGTTACCCAGGAGGTCAAGACAGAGCCAGTTCAGAGGGGCTGAGGGAGCCTGGCCAGCCTCCCTGAGCTCAGTGGGGCTCATCAGAGCAGGATGTATGTTCACAGTGACCCGTGTGTGGAAGCCTCGTGAAAAGAATGTGGACTCAAGGAGCTAGGGTTTAGGACACCAGCTCCTCTGGGTGGCCTTGAAGGAGTCACCTCATCTCTTGGGCTTTAGTTTTCTTAGCTGTAAACTGGGGATGGCAGCAGTGTTTGCCTCTTAGAGTTGCTGTGAGCAGTAAGTGCGTAAGTAGTGAACACAGAAGGTCCCAGAAGGCCAACGTTTTGCCTTACGGGAGGCAGAGACATGTTTCTTGTACTGAGGGACTTTTATTTTTCCACGTCTGCTGCTTGGCCCAGTAGTTGCCTCATAGTGGAGAAATGCTTTCTTGGGCCACCTTAAGTGGGCATTTCTTTCACTCCTGGAAAAAAAGTTGGCTTGAGGAATTTCAGAATGTCAGCAGAGGGCTGGATGACCTCCAGTCCATTCAGCCTTATCTCCTCACATTGAGCTTGTAATACCCGAGAGCCAGAGAGGGAAGAGTGCTTGTCCATGGTCACATGGCTGTAAACGCAGAGCCAAGATGAGCACGCAGCCCTCGTACTCTTTCTAGGGGGTGATGGCAGTTGGCAGTTGGCCATTGTCCCAACCCTGTTGATGAGACCAGAAGCAGCCCCCCTGAGTCACTGAAGCAGGGACCTTGGGACGGTTCCTTCAACCCAAGGCCCATGCAGGGCCAAATCCCAATGGGGGAGTTTGCTCATAACAAAACCACGGCTGACAGCCTTGTACTCACAAACAGTGTTGAGGGAGGTGAAGGGGAAGTAAGTGCTCTCTTGACTTTCTGAAGGAAAACAATTTTCTTTCTTGGTAACTGCAATTACTTGAAAACCATGTCAAAACAGTCGTTTTTCTCCAGTGCTGTCTCTCTCTGTTTCTTACTCTCCCTCTCTCTTTCCCCTCCCTACTTTCTTCCTTAACTAGTGTTCAAGGAGCCAAAGAAACTGCAGGGTGATCGAGAGAGCAAAAATCTTAGTTAAGGACCTTAGACAGAGGCGAATAAGCCTCCCTGCCGCCCCCCACCCCCCAACACCCTTAGCTGAGCTCTAGTGTGGAGAAGGGTAGCAGCTAATTAATGTCCGAGATTTGACGAGCTTAACTCCTTATGTGGGTATATCATTGNGAAACTGCAGGGTGATCGAGAGAGCAAAAATCTTAGTTAAGGACCTTAGACAGAGGCGAATAAGCCTCCCTGCCGCCCCCCACCCCCCAACACCCTTAGCTGAGCTCTAGTGTGGAGAAGGGTAGCAGCTAATTAATGTCCGAGATTTGACGAGCTTAACTCCTTATGTGGGTATATCATTGCTTCTTGGTTCCACTTCCTTATGAAGTGATAAGTACGGTGTTGATGGACATTTCTTTCTTTTTTTATGAGACGCTTGGAGGGCCCTCATCTCTCCAGAGCACTCTAGGAAGGTTGTCTAAGTGAGAGTTGCTACTTGTTCTAATTAGGGTCCCTTCCAATTCCAAACCTTTTTGAATAATAAATAGATAATGAGACTCAGAAAAATAAAGGCTGTGTCCTTAAGCTGTGGACCACAGTTCATCAGCAACTTTGGGGCCACTTAGCTCCATGACTGCTTGGACGACTGTATCGGTACCTAAAACACCCAATTAATGGTCCTATTTCCACTGTCTGATCATGAACAAACAGGGGGAGAGGTCACCGGAGTCCCACTTATAGAACTAAATAAGACACCTTTGCTGAGGTTCTCCTCAGCACCCTCTGTTTAATTACAGAAATGATCGTTTGACCAGATTAATATAACAGTTTAGCAGAAAGGTGATCGTGTGAATGCAAAATCCCTCCCAGGCCAGGAGAACAAGGATTTAACTTCCACCTCTGCCCTCAACCAAACCTGGGTCATTTTCATCCCACATTCGTGACTAATTTAGAGTTCATGTCTTTGTTATGCATTTCTTTAGAAGTCTTGTCTTGTGGATGTGATGGGCAATAACCTAAGTTGTATCTGCCTCCTTGAGAGTCTCAGACCCTCAAGGGCAAGGAACAGACCTGACTTATCTGTGCAGCGCTGGACACGGTAAGTGTTCAGTGAGTGTATGACTGACTGACTAACTGATGGACTGAATGAATGTTAAAAGGGATTTTGAATTTAAGCTCACTGAAGGCAGGGAGTTAGGTCTTTTATTTTTTTTCCTGGAACAGTGTTTGGCACAGAGTAGGTGCCTGCTAGTTGCTTACTGTACTGTGTGAGCATAGGGATGAATATGAGGAGAAAGGCAGCTTTTCTTTGCTAACTGTGTGAACTAGAGAGAGGACTTGGGGAGGAAGTGACTTATGTGACGTTGCCTGCTGAAGTATGCCATAATATACACACTTGTACTGGTTAGCCATGGACACAATAATGCTGTGAAAGGTAATGGAAAGGTGCTCAACATGACTAACCATCAGGGAAATGCAAATCAAAACTACAACGAGGGGACTTCCCTGGCGGTCCAAGGGTGAAGGATCTGCCTTCCAATCCAGAGGACGCAGGTTTGATCTCTGGTCTGGGAACCACCATCCCCCGGGCCGAGGGGCAACGAAGCCAGCACACCACAACTCCTGAGCCCTTGCAGCGGAAGCTGCAAAGCCTGTGTGCTCTGGAGCCCATCTGCCATAACCAGAGAGGAGGCCACGCGTCGCAAGGAAGGGCCCGTGTGCCGCAATCACGATCCAAAGCGGCCGGTAAATAAATACTACAACATCACAATGAGCTATTTCCTTACAGCTGTCAGGATGATTAACATGACTGCCTGGAGTCTCCGTGCTCAGTCCCAGGACCGTGCTAGTTTCTCCCTGCCTTGGGCCCAAAGGAACCCCGGAATCTAGGATGAGGTAAAGGGGGATCCGTTCCCTTCTCCTCGCCAGTTACAGCAGATGCTCTGGAGGAAACACTGGGGGCGGGGGGACATGTCTGGGAGGATGGGCGCTCAGGGTGAGTGGCCTCAACGGGTGGGGGAGGGGGGAGGACGCAGGGTCTGGGAGGTGGAGGGTCTGGCAGAAGGTTATCCGGGCCCTCTCCTTGCACTCCCCGTCTAAGATGTGGGCTTTAAAAACTGCTGCTTATTTCCTCCTGTCCTCAGCAGCCAGTGTGGCATCTGAAGCAGGGATACTCAGTAAATGCATGCTTGAATTTAAGAATCGGCATGATGGTCTGCCCTGGGGAGGGCCGTCTTTTCCAGCAGGGGAGATCTAAAACCAAACACGGGGCGGTCAGAGGCAGGAGGGTTGGGCTGTTGGCACCGTGACGACACCTCTCACCAGGGGAAGCAGGTCTTTAGCTGCTAGTTACGGAGAAATGGTACCCCGTGTCAGTACTGTTTAACTTGCCTACCTTTGGCCTGGGGACTGCAGAGACACCCCTTGCCCTACCCGCTGAGAAGTGCCTCATGGGCCAATCTGCATCCATTTAAGCAACTGAGCAAAACAAGAAACTTTGGATGGCTTTTGGAGGCAGGACCTGCTCATTCTAGCCTTGTTGCCTATTTTTCTTCTATTTCTGGATCAGGGATAAACAGTTGAAGAGACTGAGCTTCTTCAGTGTCAAACAGGTCTGAGTTCAGATCCAGGGTCTACCATTTGCTCTACATGTAACCTTGGGCCGGGAACGAATGTCCCTTCTCTGAGCCTCAGTTTCCTCATCTGTAAATGGGTATGATAGTAGCAGAATCCATTCTTGTGAAGATTCAATAAGGTAGTCTAGGACAAGTACTTAGTCCCGACTTCCTCAAATACGTATTGAGGGCTAGCTTGGTGCCGGGACTCGAGAGATATAATGGAGACAGAAACAGATACAGTGTCTGCCTCTGTTGGTAGTAGGCTGGTGGTGGTAATGGTCAAGTTAGAAATCACACAGAGAAGTGTGACACTGCCGTTGAGATCACTCCTGTGAGTGGAGTTGCACGAATCTCTGAGAGTCTCCAGGGAGGAGTTCAGCCTTGTCTGGGAGGTCAGAGAAAGCTTCCCTGAAGTAGTGACTCTTGGGCAAAAATCCAAAGAAGCAGCACCTAGAAAGCATTCAGTGTATGTATCATTGTCCTCTTCTTCGTCTTCAGAGGTCAGTGTAGCTCAGCTGGTAAAGAGTTTGCCTGCAATGCAGGAGATCCTGGTTCGACTCCTGGGTCGGGAAGATCCCCTGGAGAAGGGAATGGCTACCCACTCTAGTATTCTTGTCTGGAGAATTCCATGGACAGAGGAGCCTGGCAGGCCCCAGTCCATGGGGTCACAAGGAGTCAGACAGGAGTCTGCACAGAGTCTCAGCAATTAGATTTGCAGAGCGTTTGTCTTCCCAAAGGTTCACTGTGCCTGGAACCCCACCATTAGCTTGGCAGCCCTTACAGTCTTCTTTTGGGCAGAATTTTTTCCTCATTATTTATAGTGGCCAACAAAATGGGTCAACTCCCCATGAGGAGAGACAAATTTAAGATGTTGACTAAAAGAGAGGTTTGGGAGCAGGTACATTTAAAGGTGGGCTTCCTAGGTGGCGTCAGTGGTGAAGAGTCTGCTTGCAAGGCCGGAGATGCAGGAGACGAGGGTTCGATCCCTGGGTTGGGAAGTTCCCCTGGAGGAGGGCATGGTAACCCACTCTAGTATTCTTGCTGGGAAAATCCCATAGACAGAGGAGCCTGGTGGGTTACTGTCCCAAAGAGTTGTATGCAACTGAATTGACTGTGTATGCGTGCTTAATCTAAGGCAAGATGAAGAGGATACCTAGACCTCTCTGCCTCCTCTTCACCTCCCCACAACCCCATAATCTCAGAGAAGTCAAAATCTTAATAACATAACCTTAGAGAGGTCAAAGTCTTAGTAACCACCTAATTCAATCCACTTGTGTAATGCCTGAGAAACCTGAGGTTCAGAGAGGGTTAGGTATTTGCCCAGAGGCACACAGCATGTGACTTACAGCTTAGGGACTTGTACCAGGGTTTCTTAAATGCTCTTGTGCTTTTTTCCTCTCTGCACCATATTCCTTCCAGTTTTTTTGGGGGGGAGGGGGCCTTAAAATTGCCTCCTAAAGGAAGGCAGCAGATTTATGGGTTAATAAACATTTACAATGAGCCGCTGAAAAAACAGACTCAGGTAGACAGGAATTATTCATTCAAATTAACTATAAATTAAGATCAACCTAATTTAGGCCTATTAAAATGGAAAGCATATTATCTCTCATTCAAAGGAATTTGTATTTGATGCAAATAGAACAAGTTCCTAAACTTTAGAGATGTTCTTGGATTTTTCATCTGCGTAGTTAACCAATGGAGAATGGGTCCCCGATTTAAAAGCAGGGGAACATACGGAACAATAATTAGTTATGTAAATAATGTGGCATTCTTGTTTATAATTAGTTCAAGAATAAAATAAAATTCACGCATGTCACAGGACTAATTTTCGTATGCAAATGAACAATCAAAATTATAAACGGTAATAATGCAGTTTGGGAGATGTGACATTCTCAATTTATTAGCAGAGGTGCCAGTTACAGCTGATGATGGCTGACGTTGAGAGATTTCAAAGGTGCCCAGACCTGAAAAATGCTCACTCCTCAAGAGGAGAAAATCTAACTGAAATATTTTCACCCATTTTATGTTTCTGCTGGCCACAAGGTGTGTCCAGGTCTCCCCCAAGGCTGGAAAGAGAGATTGCCACACTAGGGAGAGAGGACGCCAAGAGAATCTTTGAAAACATTGCCTTGGATCTCGCTGGTGGAAGGAGCCAAGAAAGGGCATTCTAACCTGGATTCTGGACCTCAACTATGCGTATGACCTTGGGCAAGCCACCTGCCCTTGCTCGGTCTCATTTTCCTCGTTTAAGACAGAGGTTTTGTGAAAGAGCTGGTGGACGTTTTGGAATCAAACATTTGGGTTAGAATCTCTGTTGTGCTGCTTGCTAACTGTAGGGCTTCCTCCTTACCTCTCTGGGCTTATGTTTCCTCATATGTCAAATGACAGTAATAATAGTGTCCCTTGTCTGTAAGCAGTGCTGAATTAGGTCAAAGAAGGACTAGGTGCAAGTTTGATGGAAAGTATAATATCAGGGGAAGAAAAAGAATGAGATAACGAGAAGGTCTAGAAAAAATGGTGCTTAAATTTTGGCATTTGTGAGAGCTTTGTGTTGTTCTGAAAAATAGGTTGAAATTACACCATGTCACCATGAAGATATGTATCATGTTTCTTGAGATTTACCCATCCATCCATCCATCCATCCATCTGTTCATCCATGTGTCCATCGATCCATCGATCCATCCATTCATCCATCCATCCATCCATCATCCTTCCATCTACCCATCATCCTTCCATCTATCCATCCATCTGTCCATCCGTCCATCCATCCATCCGTCCATCCATCCATCCATCCATGTGTCCATCCACCCATCATCCTTCCATCCATCTAACTATTAAGAACATCTAGGTTAACTGTGTATGATGTGAGGGGTGGGGACTCCAGGCGCATTAAACTGGTGGCACTTCAGATTTGGGATGGGAATGAATGATTACTGGGCAACTACTCTGTGCTGGGTTCTGTCTAGAAGCTTTAGCTACATAATCTCATTTAGTTCTTATATAGCCCTGAAAGTTACAGGTAACAGTACATAAAATAATAATAGCTATCATTTATTGAGTGTTGCTATGCACTAGGCATTATGATTAGAGATTTATGTGAATTATCTCAGTTGATGTCCTCAGCAGTTTTGAAAAGGATTTACCTTATTTCCCAGATTTACCATTATTTCCCAGATTCAGAGAGGTTAAGTGCACTGCCTGAGGTCACATAGGGCAGGAACACTCAAGCCAGGCTGTAGCCCCTGGTCTTTGGAGTTCCAGGGGGGGCTTCTGTCTCCTTCACTGTGCCTTCAGGACAGTGGTCATCTCTTGAGGGGTGCAAGCTGGCTCCTGGCTGCCCGAGACAATCGTGGGAGTAGGAAGACAAATGTATCCTCCCAGAATTGTCTCTGCTCCTTCCCCAGGGGTCGTCCCCTCCTGAGAACCCGGACTGGTCGGCTTGTGCTCAGAGCAGCCCTGGAGGGTCCTCCGCACCTCCCAGATGGGAGTACGTGCAGCCATCAGGCTCCCAGGAGTCTCTGGATCCCAAGAGCAGGGGGGGACTCTGCAGGATTAGTTGCATCCCCAGTTCCCAGCAGGGAAGCGAGGGGCCGAGACAGCTCAGCTTGGTTCAGACTTAGGGGGAAGCACCCAGGTGGCAGAGAGAAGACCTCCATGGCTCAGGGGCTCTGTTCTGCAGGCCCGAGAGCCTACGTGGGCAGAGAAAGGCTCATGGCAGATAGGGAAGACCATGGAGGGCCTCGCTCCTTCCAGGGCGATGATGTCAGACCCCAAAGTCCTCTTCTCCCATGCAATTCTGGAATTACACAGCTGGAGAAGGAGCCCCAGAAGGATCTGTTTTCACCTTCTTAATTCTTTTGATGTAGCCTTCTTCCCTTTCTCTCTCTCCTTCTTCCATAGTTATTTTGGGGCACCTACTGTGTATTATGCTCAGGAAGATCCAGGCAGACCCAGTCTCCAGCTCCATGCTGGGTCTAGGTGGGGAAGACAGAAACCATCAGGTAACTGGCACAGAGAAAGGCATGTTTACACACTGGAAGGGTTATGTGAGGGCGTCACAGGTCTCCCTGCAGCAGGGACTGGCTTCCTTGGGGGATTGGCCAGGAAGGGCTTTTCTGAGGGAGTGACATTGGCACCAGGACCAAAGGATAACCAGGTGAAGAATCACTTCACCTCTTGAAGCCTCAATTTTATTGTCTGTAAAATGGGATAACAGTAGCACCAACATTCTAGGACATTTGTGAGGATGAAATGCCATGAGACGGGGAATTGGATGGTACACAGATGGCCCTTACTTAGCACACATCATAGCAGACCTCCATATGAAGCCACCGTAGATTGGAAGTTTCACCTTTGACCTAGGAACTGCTTGCTGGCCCGAGGGGCTAAAAAGTGCAAGATAGCCGCATGAAATGCTTTGATGATGAAACATAGAAGAGGAAGGGTCTCTCTGCAGTGTGTGTGTGCATTTATGTGTGTGTATGTGCGAAAAAGAAGGGGGCAGAGAGAGAAAGATAAAGAGGGTTGCGTGGAGAAGGTGGTGCCTGGGCCACGTCCTCAACAGTTAATACTGTTCAAGAGAATGAAGGAGGGAAGGATGTTGGAAGGAGAAGGAACAGCAATGTGAAGTGATTAAAATATGAGAATGAATGTTGTCCGTTGGTTGATACTGAAGAAATTCAGATGGTCACATGGAGCAGATGTTCACACAAAACAAGCTTTATTAAGACAACACCAGATAGACATTGCAGGATGAAGGTTTCATTTCTTGAAAAAAAAATAATACAATGCTGCTATTCTTAATAACAATGGAGATAATAACAACAATGACCACAGACGCAGAGGGAGGCGGTGCTTTGCCAGACACAACATGTGGCTGACATGCTAAAATACTATCTACTCATTCTGTGATGTTGCCTGACTTGACGTCCAACACTGTGTGGGTCACTCACACTGGCAAGTAATTGAGGGTAGCGTGGAGGAATTTTCTGTTCTATCTCAGAAGAGACGCTCTGTTTCTGCAGGGTTACCCTTGGCAACATGAATGGTCTAGACAGGTTCTTTCTTTGTTTCCTGGAGGGTCGAATCGAGATAGATATATTAAGGAAACAGGTTTGGCTCAGTCGAAGGGTGATTGTACAGAGCTCTAAGAGGTAGTGAGCTCCCAGTTATGGGCATATGCAGATGTTAGCCTGGCTAATTCCTCACTGGAGATGTTTTGAGAGCAGCCAGAGAGAAGTCAGGGACTTCGCTGGTGGCCCAGTGGTAAGGAATCCACCTGCCACTGCAGGAGACATGGGTTCGACCTCTGGTCCAGGAAGATTTCACATGCCTCGGGGCAGCTAAGCCCGTGCTCTGCAACTTCTGAGCCCCCACATTCTGGAGTCTGCGAGCCACAACGGCTGAAGCCCGTGCACCTTAGAGCCTGTGCTCTGCAACAAGAGAAGCTATCCCAGTGAGAAGCCCACGTACTGCCAGCGAGAGAGTAGGCCCTGCTCGCTGCAACTAGAGAAAGCCTGTGCAAAAAAGCAGTGAAGACCCAGTGCAGCCAAAAATAGATAGATAGATAAATTAGAGAAGAAAAGAAGTCAGGGGAAAAGAAGAATGAGAAATTGGACTAGGAGACCCCTGAAACCCCTCCAGTCCCAAGATTCCATCGTTTTAGGGAGGCAGACATGATCTTCTATGAAAGGCTTTTACAAACAGTGGGAAACACTCTCATCCTTGCTGTCCCTGTCTTGAGGAGCCTTGACTATGATTTGCACAACTGCAGGCGGACAGGTGCCTTACTGTCTCATAGTTCCTTTGCAGCCCTTGAAAGCGTTCTGGTCTGTACTCGCAGCTGCCTTCTGAAAGTGTAACCAGAGTCACCTTCACCTCTTCCCAACTGTTGCCACAGCTTCCTGCGGCAGCGGTTGGCTATATGCAAAGAGCATCCCACTTTACAAAGGAAAGCCTTTTAAAATACACCATCCACTATTGGATTTCCTCATTTTAGGCAGGTGAGATAGGAATGGCCAGGCTTCCAAGACACCTTGGCTCTATTCCCAGCAGCATTCTTTTTATTTATTTGTTTGGCTGTGTTAGGTCTTAGTGTGGCAGCTGGAATCTTCACCGTGCCATGCGGGATTTTTCATGGTGGCTCACGGACGCCCTAGTTGCCTCCCGCAGGCTCAGTAGTTGTGGCGCTCTTGTGGGCTTCATTGCTCCTCAGCATGTGGAATCTTAGTTCCTGATCCAGGGATCAAACCCAAGTCCCCCTCATTGCAAGGTGGATTCTTAACCACTGGACCACTAGGGAAGTCCACCCCATCCAGCAGCATTTCTTCATGGGACCGTTATTTGTGGGGGCCAAAAACAGATCAATCACATTAAACTTAAAATTGAGAATGTTTGCTCATCGAAAGACATTAACAGAGTGAAAAGGTCATAGTGAAAAGGTAAGAAATTGAGTGGGGGGAGATATTTGAAATGTGTACACTTGATGAAGAGCTCATACATAGACCAAACAAAAGGACTCCCACCATCCACACGAGAATGGCAGATAACCCTATAGAGACATGGGCAAAAGGCTTGAACAGGCAGTTCACCAGAATGGACATCGAAACGAGCAACACACGTGTGTGTTCATTTTCAGAAGCCAACAGAAGAATGCGGATTAAAATCACCATGTGATACCACTGCACACACTACATAAGGGTTAGAATATTTTAAAAGCTAGGGAATTCCGAGTGTTGGTAAGAATACGGAGTAACTGCAACAGCTTTGCATTGCTTGTGGAAGAGTAAATTGAGGTAACTATTTGGGAAATCTGTTTGCTGGCATCGACTAAAGCCAAGCTTATGTATATCCTGTGACCTAGTCATTCCATTTCTTGGTATAAATCCGGCTGAAATAGGTACAGATATGCACCAGGAGACTTGTAAAAGGAAGTTTATAGCAGCCCTATTTGCATTAGTCCCAAGCAGAAACGATGTAAAGGCTGACAGAAGCACGGCTAAATAAATGATGGTACATTCATGCAGCTGGAAACCGCGCACCCAGGACCACGAACAAACCGCAGATACGCACGAAAACATGGATGAATCTCACGGCAAATCTCACAGACACGATTTCAGGTGAAAGAAGGCGACCCCCAAAGGAACATGTGCCTGTGAGTCGATCTACCGCAAGTTCAGCAGTTGGACAGACTTACCTGTGTGTCGGGAGTTGCGAGGGTGGTTATTCTTTGAAGCTAGGGGGATGACTTGGGGGATATGACAACCTTTTGGGATCATGGGGTAGGGAAGGCTGGGAATGTCATGTGTCTTGAGTTAAAGTGCTAGTTGCACACGTGTTTGGTTTGGAAAATTTCATTGGTTGCGTACTATGACTTGTACATCTTTCCACAAGTATGTTATGTATTAATAGAGTTTATTTAAACATATTTATGGGGTCTTGCATTGTGCAAACCAGGCTTGACCCTAGGGAGTATCCAAAATCAATGGAGAGGAAACCCTCCCCATCATGAGAGTATTAGACGTCCTAGTGGATAACGGGGACTTGCTGGGTGGCCTCAGGTGAGAGACCCCATTTCCCTTAGAGATAGGAGAACTGGGTCTCATTTCCCCATCTATAAGTTGAGACTCTTAACTCTTTTCCCCAATCACGCCCAGCTGGTGAATTCCCTTTTCATCGCTCCTTCCTGCCCTCAAAGAGACAAGCCCTCCTCACCATATGTCTCTTTGTTTATTTGCCTTCGAGCCACCTATCAGATCGTGGGCCTGAAAGGCAAGGCAAGGAGGGGCCCTGGCTTCCACCTCCGTGAATCCCACAGCCCTCCTCCTGAGATCTGCAGGGGAAGCATGAAATATTTAAAAGCTTAAATTGAAATCCTGTTAGCGCCGGGTCTTGGGAAGCCAAGTTTCCCAGCCCCAGAACATCAGTATCTGTTTGTCGGTGTCACTTAGGGACCCCGGCTTTCCAAACCATTGACTGAACCTTTCTGTCAATCCAACACTTTTAGGGTAATTTAACTTAATAATACCTTTGTCGGCACCGGCGCCTGTATCTGAAGGGTGATTACCATAGAAGTTATTTTAGGTTGTTTAATGGAATGTAGTAAATTCTCAATTGACAGGGCAGATCCTCAGAATGGCTTTTCAAAGTGTTTACCTTTCAAAGCTTCCCCCTCCTTCACTTTACCAAACTTACTACTTTGAGCTGGTGAAGACTTCATAAATTATTAGCAATTGTTCTCCCCCCCATGTTCACATGCATCATTAATTCTTTGTAAAAAGTTCAAACTGTCCGGAGCTTAATTGTTATCACTGGGAGGACGGCTGGAAATGGATGTGGGCTCTATTATTTCTGTCAGAAATTTTGACTTATTGCGCTTGATACTTTACCCATCACATCATATTCTCAGCACAAGAGAGCAAAAAAGAGGAGGGGAGAGGGGGGAGAAAGAACACAACTGCTTCTCCTTGAAACAAAAAAAATAATACACGTACTTCTGGGGAGAAAAGTCAGAGATCCAGGTGACAAAATAATAGTTCTAATCCCCCAAAGAGACAGGAGGAGAGCAGAATTGAGGGGGAAATTTATGTTGTAACTTTTATTGGCTTGAACTGTATTTTTATTCTAAGGCTTGGAGGTTCTATAATTCTAGGAATCTAATTTTTAACAGTTCTGAGATACTGAAATTCCATGTGTCCAGTTCCCAAGGCATTTGATTTTTAGGATAAATTAATCCAACAGTCCAAGATTCAGTTCTGCTGAGAAGTGTAGTCTCTCAGAATTAGAATAATATTGGCAAGAGCCACAACAGTAGCCAGCATTTACTAAGAGCTCACTGTGTGCAGGTGTGGTGCTAAGGGCTTCCTATGCATCACCCCATTTAATCTTCACATCCCCTGAAACTTTTGATTAACCCCATTACACAGCTGGGTAAACTGAGGCACAGAAGGGTTTGAATAACATGCGCAAGAATACACGGCTGTTAAGTGCCAGGGTTAAGCTTTAAACTCAGGCAGCCTATGTTCAGTCCCATAAGTGTGGAATCTAAGTATCCCATGTCAGGGTACTGTTGGTGGGTCCTTCCTTTTTGGCCACACCCCACAGTATGTGGGATCTTAGTTCCCTGACCAGGGATCGAACCCAGGCCCCCTGAATTGGAAACATGGAGTGTTACCCACTGGACTGCCAGGGAAGTCCCTGTCGGTGGTTCTTTTGTCCCCACCCGGAATGCTGTGCATGGAAGTGCAGGTGAGCACACTTGGAGGTGAGTCTGTTGCCACACAGCGTCCCAGATGGCCCAGCTCTGGCCTGTCTTCTGCCTGTGTGGGCACTGCTTGTTCAGCCCAGCAGGCCTTCCCTTCCCATTCATGCTGCAAGGTCCTCTCCTCCTAGGGACCTTCAGCTGTGCTCTGTCACAATCAGAAGTGATTGCTCCATCCTTTAAAACATCACAGCTTCTGACACCAGGCAGTGGATGGCGGGCATCTGGTACCAAAAGCATGGAGCATGGGATCAGATGTTGGGCTGGAACCTTGCTTTAGTGCACTGAACTTGAGTTAGGCATGTCATTTCAGCCTCAGCTTTCTCATCTGTAAAATAGGCTGTCTCATAGGATTATTGTGAGGATTAAGGGAGGTGCTCAAGGGGAGCCTAGTAAGGTGCCTTATACACAGTTGGTGCTCAATAAATATTGACTGCTGTTCTGACTTGTAATGTTATAGTTAACCGTGGGTATGTCCTATCTTTCATACTGAATGTTTTTGTGGGTTAGAGCACGAGGGTCAATTACCTTTTGGGCATTTGCTGTGGGAGAAGGCAATGGCACCCCACTCCAATACTCTTGCCTGGAAAATCCCATGGACGGAGGAGCCTGGAAGGCTGCCGTCCGTGGGGTTGCTAAAAGTCGGTTACGACTGAGCGACGTCACTTTCACTTTTCACTTTCATGCATTGGAGAAGGAAATGGCAACCCACTCCAGTGTTCTTGCCTGGAGACTCCCAGGGACGGGGGAGCCTCGTGGGCTGCCATCTGTGGGGTTGCACAGAGTCGGACACGACTGAAGGGACTTAGCAGCAGCAGCAGCAACCTCTGTACTGAGGGCTTTATGTTTGTGACGTCACTTGGCCCTTATAACCGCCCTCTGAGCCTGTGATTATCCCATGCTTCAAAGGAGGAGACTGAGTCTCAGGTTAGTCTTCCTACTGGTAGTTACAGGGATGGTGGGTGCTGGTTCTGGGATTCACGCTGAGATGGGAAAGCCTGGGTCTGTGGTGCTGAGGGAGGAGGACCATGGGTTTATCTTCTCTGTGCTTTTCTCCAGAAGCTCAGTGAAGAATATTTGGGAGGAGTCTCCCGGCAACATCTGTTTTGTCTTTGGACCTTGGCCAGGGAGGTAGGGACATTGTCTGTACAGGACAATGTACAGGCAGGAAAGCAGTTGTTTTGCTGGGGAGATTCTCATGCGTTGCTTTGATTCTGTACCTCCTCCCACTTGTCTTTTTGCTGGTCTTCATGGTCTTCCTTGCAATAAAGCAGGAGGAGGTCCTGATGTCCCAGTGATGGCAAGAGTGGCTTCTAGATTGAGGGTGCAGGTGGCTGGGAAGGACTGGGCCAGGACACAAGGGCTTGAGTTCTGGCCCTGCTATCTGTGTGACTCTGGGGACAGCCCTTCTCTCCCTGGACATCTTTTCCCACAGTTGCAGAAGCATGCGAGTTGCTTTATTGTTTAAATGTCTTCCATGCTGTTTTAGTTTGTGAAGTGGTTGAACCACATGCTCAGATGAAATTGTTATGAGGGAGGCTTACACTCGAATGGGTGGAGAGGGAATGGGGGTGTTGATCCCGCCCCTCAGCTCCCCAGTGGCACCCAAGGCACCCACAGTGAACAGCAGTGTGCCATAAGACATTGTTGGAAAAGAGGTGGCCAAATTGTCCCTCCAACGTTCTATGTCTCTTATCATCCTAAACAATTCAGCTTAGAACTCAGTGGAGCAAGGTGAGCCTGTCCAACGTCCTGAGAGTTTGAACAGAGAGGGTGCTGTGGCCTTGGCCCATTGATTTCTATCTGGCTTTGGAATACCTGCCTCTTGAGAAATCTGCATGCAGGTCAGGAAACAACAGTTAGACCTGGACATGGAACAACAGACTGGTTCCAAATAGGAAAAGGAGNGGAGAAGGGGACGACCAAGGATGAGATGGCTGGATGGCATCACAGACTTGATGAACGTGAGTCTGAGTGAACTCTGGGAAATGGTGATGGACAGGGAGGCCTGGCGTGCTGTGATTCATGGGGTCGCAAAGAGTCGGACACAACTGAGCGACTGAACTGAACTGAACTTGGAATATGGGTCTGCAGTTCCCTCCAGGTCACAGGCTTGCCTGTGCCTCAGGTCTTGTGGGAGAACTCCCACGTCCTCTTCGGATACCTCCTTTCTCCTTTGCTGAGTGAAGAAATGCCACCATCAACAAACGAGATGAGGATGTCATTGTGAATTGTAGCATTTCAGAGCATGTAGCATGCAAGTAGGAAAGGTGTCTCTGTGGTTCTTCTGGGGGAGGAAAGGAAAGGCAGAGTTCACCCACCACCCCTTCCCNCCCACGTCCTCTTCGGATACCTCCTTTCTCCTTTGCTGAGTGAAGAAATGCCACCATCAACAAACGAGATGAGGATGTCATTGTGAATTGTAGCATTTCAGAGCATGTAGCATGCAAGTAGGAAAGGTGTCTCTGTGGTTCTTCTGGGGGAGGAAAGGAAAGGCAGAGTTCACCCACCACCCCTTCCCTCCCCAGAGCACCTGCACTCCGACTGCTTTCCATGTGCATGTGTGCTTTTAAAATAGTTTTTTTTTTTTTAATCGGAGTATAACTGCTTTACAATGTTGTGTTCATTGCTGCAGTACAACAGTGTGAGTCAGCTATATGCATATACATATATCCCCTCCCTCCTAAGGGCTTAGCAGGTGGTGCCAGTGGTAAAGAACCCACCTGCCAATGCAGGAGACATAAGAGAAGCAGGTTCCATCCTTGAGTTGGGAAGGTCCCCTGGAGGAGGAAATGGCAATCCACTCCAGTGTTCTTGCCTGGAGAGTCCCACGGACCGAGGAGCCTGATGGGCTAGAGTCCATGGGGTTGCAAAGAGCTGGACACGACTGAAGTGACTTAGCATGCATGCACCGCCCTCTCGAGCCTCTCACCCCTCATCCCACGCCTCCAGGTCGTCACAGAGCACAGAGCTGAGCTCCCTGTGCTATACTGCAGCTTCTCACTAGCTGTCTACGCTAGCACAGCATGCTGCGGTGTGGCAAAAAAAAAAAAAAAAAAGTGAAATTATTTCTGTTTAGTGTTTTCTTTTCCTCTGTTTCACGCAGAAAACTAAGACGGTGGTATGTTGGAGCCCAGATCTTCTGGCTTGTGAGAGCCTACTGTGTCCATCTCTTCCCAGCTCTGTTCAGTGAAGCTGTGTTGGTAGCTTGAAATTGGCCATGGTGGGACTACTTAAACCAAGATGATTGGCCAACACTGTGAATCAGAGTTTTCTCCTAGGAGAGTCAGTTGTTAAATATTTACCAGCATGCCACTAGACTAATATAATAACGCTTATATACCCACCACCCAGCTTCGGTAAATCTTGACATTTTGCTGTATGTATTTGTTTCAGACCTTTCATTTTTCTTTTAAGGGATAAAATAACACAAAAACAGTTGGCTCCATCTGTATTACTCCCCACAATCTCATTCATTTGCTTCCTGATCCAGAAATATAGTCCCATCCCAAACTTGGTGTTTATCATGTTTTAAAAATATTTTTACTACATATGTGTCCATAAATAATACATGGTATTGTTTTGCATATTCTTAGATTTATATCCGTCGTATTCTACCATATGCATCGTTCCACAACTTTTATTTTAAAATACATTTTATGTTTTTTTAAAAGATTTATCCATGTTGATATATGTAATTCTAGTTCATTCATTTTAATTTCTATATGGTGTTCCATTGTACAAATATACTAACATTAATTTATTCTTTTCTCCACTGATGGACATGTAGGCTGTTTCCAATTTTCGTACACATCTCCTGGTGCACATATGTAAGAATTTTTAAGGTATATACTTAGAAGTGAAATTTCTAGGTGCAAGAATATGCATATCTTAATCTCTACTAGGTTTGCCAATTTGCTCCCCAAAATGGTTGTACAAATTTACACTCCCACTAGCAGTGGATGAGAATTCTTGCCAACAATTGGCATTGTCAGATGGCTTAATATTTTCCAATCTGATGGGTGTAAAATGATATCTCTTTGTGGGTTTAATTTGCATTTTCCTGATTACTAGCAAGATTGCGCATCTTTGCATATGTTCAGTGGACATTTATTTTTCTGTTTTGTGAATTATCGATTCGTTTCTTATGCTATTTCCCCCCAAAGTGGTGTTTATCTTCTTTGTAAATCAATTAAAAAATATATTCTGATTCTTAATACTTTGTGATTGTATGAAGTGAGTGAAATTTCTTTTTCTACCAGTACGAGTCTTGTTTTTCAGTACTGTGTGGGATATCTTTGTGTAGAAGTTTTCAAGTTTAATTAACCTCAGTTTTTAATCTTTTTGGGTCTGTGCTTTGAGTCCAGTTTAATACAGATAGTCCTTCCTGAGGTTATAAGATATGTTCTTACAATTTATTGTATAATTTTAAAAGTTTTATTTTCCCCTATTAGGTCTTTAATTAACCTAGAATTTATTTTTGCATGATATGTTAGAGAGGAATCTAATTTTCTTTGTTTTACCTGTACATACCCAATGGTCCCACCGCAGTTTAAGAAATATTTCATCTTTTCATCTCTGATGCTCAGTAATGTCTTGCAGTTTTTAGTGTAATAAATTTTCTTGTTGTCTATTTGATTTACTTCTTAGGTATTTGAAATATTTGATACTCTTATAGTTTTATAATTTTCTTAAAAATTTTTTTCTATTTGTCCATTGTTGGTATACAGAAATAAAATTGATTTTTGTGTGTATTGGCCTTGTATCCAGTGACATTGTTAAACTAAAAGTATTAATACTGAATGATGCTGGGAAAGATTGAAGGCAGGAGGAGAAGGGGATGGCAGAGGATGAGATGGTTGGATGGCATCACTGACTCGATGAACATGAGTTTGAGCAAGCTCCGGGAGTTGGTGATAGACAGGGAGGCCTGGCGTGCTGCAGTCCATGGGGTCGCAAAGAGTCAGACACGACTGAGTGTCTGAATTGATTGAATAGTTTATAGATTCTTTTGGATCTTCTACTTACTTACTCATGTCACCAGTGAATAAAGACAGTTTTATTTCTTCATTCTCAATCCTTAAGCTTTTACTTTCTTTTTCTTTCCGATTGCTCTGACTAGGTCCTATAGTACAATGCTAAATAGAATTGTTGACACCAAGCATTCTTATCTAGTTCCTTATTTCATGGGAAAAGTTTTCACCATTAGGAATAAACTTTGATATATTTAAATTTAAAAGATCAGATTGAGAAAGGTTTCTGCTATTTTTAATTTATTGTTTCTGTGGGTTGAAAAATTATCATGTTATGTATTTGTGTGCTCCCCTTCTCCCTTTTAATGAGATGATTTTTTGTTTGTTTGTTTCAGTTTGAACAGTGGCTTTTGTGTTTGTTGATCCTCTTTATTTTTTTTAATTTTTATTTTATTTTATTAATTAAAAGTTTCCATCTCAGGTGTACATGAGTTCCCAATCTTGAACCACCCCCCCCCACCTCCCACCCCGTATCAACTCTCTGGCTTTTGTGTTTGTTGATCCTCTTTATTGTTCTGAAGTCTTGGGGCTGAAATTTTGGCAGCTGCCCTGCTGGTACAGACATACATTGAAGAAACTGTGGGTTTGGTTCCAGACCACCACAGTAAAATAAATATTGCTATGAAAGTGAAAGTGAAGTCGCTCAAACGTGTCCGACTCTTTGCGACCCCACAGACTGTAGCCTAGCAGGCTCCTCTGTCTATGGGATTTTCCAGGCAATAGTACTAGAGTGGATTGCCATTTCTTTCTCCAGGGGATCTTCCCAACCCAGGGCTTGACCCAGGTTTCCCACATTGTAGGCAGACGCTTTACCATCTGAGCCACGCGGGAAGTCCAAATATTGCTATGCTGCTGCTGCTGCTAAGTCACTTCAGTCGTGTCCAACTCTGTGCGACCCCATAGACGGCAGCCCACCAGGCTCCCCCGTCCCTGGGAGTCTCCAGGCAAGAACACTGGAGTGGCTTGCCATTTCCTTCTCCAATGCATGAAAGTGAAAAGTGAAAGGGAAGTTGCTCAGTCATGTACGACTCTTTGTGACCTCATGGACTGCAGCCTACCAGGCTCCTCCGTCCATGGCATTTTCCAGGCAAGAGTACTGGAGTGGGGTGCCATTGCCATCTCTGAAACATTGCTATACAGCAAGTTATATATGTTTTGGTTTCCCAGTGCATAAAAAAGTTATATTGGCACTATACTATTGTCCATTAAGTGTGCAATAGCACCGTGTCTAAAAATTTCATACACCTTAATTAAAAAAAAAAAAAACACACCAAACTTTGTTGCTAAAAAATGTTACTCACTGAGACTTGAGCAGGTTGTAGTAGTCACATCCAAGATCACCACAACAGATATAATAATAATGACAAAGTTTGAAACACTGTAAGAATTGCCAAAACGTGACACAGACATGAAGTGAGCAAATGCTGTTGGAAAATGATGTCGATAGATTTGGTCAACGCAGTGTTGCCAAAAGCCTTCCATTTGTAAAGCAAAAACGAAGCGCGTTATCTGTGAAGTGCAATAAAACAAGGTACGCTTGTAGTCAGGTTCAAGGATAAAGAGTTTTCCCAGGGGAAGACGATGGTATAGTGGATAGTAATTGCTTGGCATGATTATTTCCTTAAAAGGGACATTAAAAGGGCATTGTTCGTCCTCAGTTTTCAGTACCCAGAACAGAGCATCTCAGGTAGAAGTGCTCCATAATGCTTGGCAAATGGATGAATGGAATTCATCCCATGGAGGTGCCAGAAGTGACTAAAAGCCTTTTTACCGTTGCAGTATCCTACTTCTGACACCCTTATTGCCGTCTTTCTAGAAAGTAAACTGGACTTCAGCAGAGATAGGAAGACCCAATCTTCTCAGGCTGTTTATTTGCGTCAGGCCTCCCTAATACAAAACACTGACCATTGTGGTTTTGGCCATGAATATAGAGCTTTCCAGAGCAATTCTAGTTGTTGGAGAGGAAGTGCTTCCATACCAGAAAGACTTTCTAAAATAGATGAATACAAATCAGTTTCACTCATGCCAAGCCAAGCCAACTGAATCCTACAAAATGTACCCAACTTGGTTCACATCAATTCCATTGAAATTCACCAATATAATGACCCAGCTCAGCCCAACTCAACTAACAAAATGTAACCCAATTTGACCAGATATTATTTAACAAAACCAACCCAACCCAACAAATTATAAAACTCAACACGATACAATAACTGCTTATCAGTCTACCAACCTAACTCAACCCAACACTAGCAAATTCAAGTAAGAAAAGCTTCCTGCACAAGATGTCCCAACAATGTAATGAAATTCAGTGGAGTGCAATTTAATAAACTGTTTTAGCATCTTTCGGCTAAAGGGTACTTTGCATACTATATCAAAACAATGTCGATAAAATGTGTAGTTATTTACAGTTAGTTTTTGAACAAACCCTTGAAACCATAGCCTTTTCAAACCTCCTCAGTGTAGGTATGAGGAAACTGAATCTCATAAATTAGAAAATTCTCTCTATTCATCTCCTTTGCCTTTCTGGCACCCAGAATCCTCACAATGCTTTATCTTACTTTCTGGTCTCATCTGCACTAGACTGTGAGCAGCTGGGGGCAGGGACCATGTTTTATTCACCTGTCTACACTGGGCACCTTTCAGAGGGCCTTGAGAAACGTGGTTGAAGTGAATGAATGAGCAGAGGAAGAAATCTGAGAAGCTCATTGTCTTTTGAAGCATCTGCAGAGTTTATCTATTTTGGGGCCTGTTGAGGAGGATGCTAAGGCAGAAGGCACAGACAAGCCTATATCTGAATCCCGGCTCTGTTACTTTCTAGCTGTGTGTCCTTGGGCAAGTCACATCACCTCTCTGGACTTGCCCATAGAGTGAGGAATAAAATACCAACTCCAGGGGTGTTTTGAAGATACATCACTGAGTTGATACATGTAAAGCACCTCATACTATGTCTAACATATAACTGAGGATTAATGAATAGCGACTAGAATTTTTCTCTGAGTCTTTGTTCGGCATTTTACCTTTTTGGTTTGGGGACACTCCCTCTGTGGACCAGGAAAACTCAAAAAAGTCTCTTCCAGATTCCTTGTAGAATAACATCTTTTGCCATGGTTTCAGTGGCATAATTATTGAATAACCAGCATTTTTTTTTTGTATTTCAGTATGATTCCTTTGTTAAAATAGGCTTGAGAATGATCAGTATGGTAGAAATGTGAATATATGTGCTTAAACAGTTAGGGATTAGGGTTCAGAACTCCATGACAGCTACAGTCATTTGAACATACACTGTTTGCCACCCCTGGTTGATTCACAGCTAATGGCACGTGATTCCTGGGCCAGAGGAACTTATAGTTTAGAGAGAAGATGATGTAGAAATGAGGTTGACGGGAGCTAACTTTGAGAACTTCAGATGTGGTGGCCACGTGTGCTGGGTGGTGGGTTGGTGTTTGGGAAGGTGGTATATTCTGGGCTGGTTTGGGCAGGCCCTTTCCCCCTCTAAGTTTCATTTCTTCCTCTCTGTAGAAGGGATCACAATACATACCTCGTTGATTGTTGAGGGGATTCAATAGGAGACTGACCAGTTCCCTGGCTTACAGAAGGTGTGAAATCCATATTGGTCCCTCATTCCTCATTTACATGGGTTACCATGCACCCCGGTGACACCACACATTTGTGTGTGCACACACACACATGCACACAAGTACCCCTGCATATTTATTAAGTATAGTTAAGACGCCAAAAGTAAAACAGAGTCAACAAGAGTTCTGGGCTCAGAAAGTATGTCTCCCTTCCTGAAGCAATACCCATCCCTCAAGTCATGAAAAATACTTCATCTGACTCTACATTCTGCTATGAGAGACCCGCACGGCATCATCCAAACTTCTGGAGAAGCCCTTGCGGCTGTCAGACACACAAATGGCCCTGTCTGAACAGCGTGGTCTCCACCTTCTCTCTGGGTGCCAGGCTGCCCCAGATCGGGGCTCACATCTAAGTCCCATTTGCTGCACTAGGCTGCCAGGACAGCTGGCTCCAAAGCCAACTGCCTGCCCTGCTAAGGGGCTGGAACTGAATCCTTCTTCATTACAGCCTGGCTGTGGGTTAGGCATTATGAATAGCATCATGCAGACAGCCAGATGGACAGCATGCCTAACTGGGGGCCGCTTCATCTGTCCCAGCAGGGATGGCTCTGAAAATAGGGTCTGAGAGGCGAGGCAGGACCCACAGAGTGACCGTGTCCTTCCCTTGGGTTTAGTGGGCACCCTCCTAGCTCACCTCATCCAGGAAGGTGCCTACCTGTTCTTTCTGAGAAATCTCCGCGAAGAAAGGAAAATCTGCCCAGACCTCTTCTACTTTTTTTCTTTTGGTAGTGGTGAATACAGTGTGAAAATGTTCTGGGGTAAGATCTGGGCTTAAATCCTGGTCGAGTCATTCACAAGCTGTATGGCCTCAGGCAAGGTAATGAACCACTCGGTTCCCTCACCACTAAGATGAAAGATGAGAATAGCGCCCAGCTCAAAGGTTGCCACGGGCTTTAAGGACAGGAGCAGGGTCATAGTAAACGCTTAGGGAATGGGGACTGCGCCAGGTTGCTGCTGTTCCGTTGCTCGGTTGTGTCTGACCCCTTGTGACCCCGTGGACTGTAGCCCACCAGGCTCCTCTGTCCTCCACTCTCTCCACTGAGTCATACATGCCATCCAACCGTCTCATCCTCTGTCTTCCCCTTTTCCTCCCACCTTCAATCTTTCCCAGCATCAGGCTCGTTTTCCAGTGAGTCAGCTCTTCGCATCAGGTGGCCAAAGTATTGGAACTTTAGCTTCCACATCAGTGTTTCCAATGAAAATTCAGGGTTCCAGGTTAGTGAGGACAATTATTCAGCTCCCTCCCTTCCTGTATCTTCCAACATCACTGAGGGCAGCTCTTTCTGGATCTGGGGACAAGTAAGACCCCTATCTGAAGCACCACTCTGAGGCCTGTGTACCCATCTTGCAGGTCTATTTTATCCTCCAGGAGGTAGAGGAGCGTAAGGGAGGTCACAGGACTCAAGTCCCAAGGCTCGGGATATCCGCCGATGCTGCAGGAAACAGAGGAGCCTCAGGGCTATGAATGAGGCTCTGTTTAGTCTCCCCACCCCCCATGCCCAGCCCCAGGACACACTCCTGACATCTGATTTCATGTCTCAAAATGCCATTAAAAATACGTTGAAGCTCCAAGAAAAATCGGAGAGTTGCTACTGTCGTCAGTAGTCCCTTGGTTTGCTCAGAGGACTATAACCCATCTCCAGTGACGTCACTCTCAAACACGTCTGAGGGTGAGTCCTCTTCCAAGCACCATTCCTTGGCATTTGGAGTCTCCCACCCTGACCCTTCCCCCCGGCTGGCTCCCTCCCACATTTCCTGTTTACCTTTGTGCTCCAGGTATTAAACTCTGGGACACTCTCTGGCTGTATTAAACGTGGCCCAGCATCTTTGCGTCTGTTCACTGGGTCCCCCTCATCTGCAGGGCTGTTCATCTGCTTCTCCATGGCTTCCCATCTTATACTTACCCTTCTAGACCGTGCTGAAGTGTCCTTTCACGTCAGAAGGTTTCTATTGTGATCCCTCTGAGCAGAAGTAAGCAATTATTCACGTATTCCAATGTTTATTGAATGCTTACTTTGCGCTGGACATTGGAGGCAAAGCCTGAGCCAAAAAAGAGATGGTTCCTACCTTTATGGAACTTACAGTCCTGATGGGAAGAGAGAGACAACTATGAAATACATAAATGATTGAACATGTATGTGGGAATTTAAATTAGTGCCCCTAATGAAATAAAAGGCTTCTAGGGCTTCCCTTCTCCAGTACTTTGGCCACCTCATGGGAAGAGTTGACTCATTGGAAAAAGCTCTGATGCTGGGAGGGATTGGGGGCAGGAGGAGAAGGGGACGACCAAGGATGAGATGGCTGGATGGCATCACTGACTCGATGGACGTGAGTCTGAGTGAACTCCGGGAGTTGGTGATGAAGAGGGAGGCCTGGCGTGCCGCGATTCATGGGCTCGCAAAGAGTCGGACACGACTGAGCGACTGAACTGAACTGGGCTGCGGGCTTCCCTGGTGGCTCCATGGTTAAGAATCTGCCTGCCAATGCAGGGGAAGCTGAAAGTGAACGTTGCTCAGTCGTGTCAGACTCTTTGTGACCCCATGGACTATATAGTCCTGGAATTCTCCAGGTTAGAATACTGGAGTGGGTAGCCTTTCCCTTCACCAGGGCTCTTCCCAACCCAGGGATCGAACCAGGGTCTCCTCATTGCAGGTGGATTCTTTACCAGTTGACCACAAGGGAAGCCCAAGAATACTGGAGTGGGTAGCCTATCCCTTCTCCAGTGAATCTTCCCAGCCCAGGAATCGAACCTGGTTCTCCTGCATTTAGGCAGATTCTTTATCAACTGAGCTACCAGGGAAGTCCCCCCAAGACAGGGGACATGGGTTCAACCCCTGGTCTGGGAAGGTTTCTCATGCTGTCAGGCGACTAAGCTTGTGTGCCACAGCCACTGAGCCCATGCTCTAGAGCCCGTGAGCCAAAACTACTGAACCTGCGTACCGAAGCTACTGAGGCCCGTGCAGTCTAGAGGCCACGCTCTGCAACAGGAGAAGCCACCACAATGAGAAGCCTGCACACAGCAACTGGGGAAATCCTGTGCACAGCACTGAAGACCCAGCATAGCCAGAGAGAGAGAGGCGAGAAAGAAACAGGTTCTAGGAGAACATATAGCAAAGGGATCTTACTTCGATTGGTAATCAGAAGAGGCTTCCTTGAGGAAGTGATGCTGAAGCCTCAGGGCAAGTTAGCCGGGTGAGTAAGGAGTAGGAAGAGCAGCGCCTGCAAAGGCCCTGTGGCAGGACCAGTGCAGTATAGCGACCACATATTCGTGTCTGTCCTAGACAACCCCAGCTGTCCTGGGTTATGAACTAGTAGCATCCGCTTTCTCTCTCCAAAGTGGCCTAGCTTGAAAGATAAATTGTACGGTTGTCCTGTGATTGTGGCCCTTTCCCACTGGGGAATAAAAAGAAGCCCAGAGTGTCGGGACCACAGGAAGAGGAGGGGCCAAGGCTGGAGAGGCCGAGGGAACTGGACCAGGTGGGCTTGAAAGCTGGAGGAGTCCAGTCTTCTCTGAAGGGGTTTAGGCAGGTGTGCCAGGATTGGGTTGCCTCCTGAAAACATCTTCTTCTCTGTTCTCCTGAGTGCCCTGAGCTCTCCTCCCTTGAAGATCTGCCTGCATCTTATAGGCTGTGGTTTCCATAGCTCTCCTGCTCCTAGACGGTGTGTGAGCTTCAGAGGGGCAGGAGGAACTCTCTGTGAACCTCCCTCCGATTCTTTTCCTCTCTGCTGGCTGGGTGGTGAGCCCCCAGGAAAATGGTGAAGCTATGGCAGAATCTCCATTAACTTGGGCAAAGTAGAATAATATTTCCCCTACGCACTCTCCTGAGCCAACCTAGAACCTCATCGAGTAGTCTGTGTGAACGAGAAACTAACATATTATGTGTGAGCCATTATAAATATTGGAAATAAATCTTGGAAATATTGAAAGGGAAAATACCAGCTACTGAGCACTGAGTGCATGGCATAAGCCAGACTCTGTATATGCTCTATGCGTACTTTCATTTCATCCTGACGATATCCACTTTATAGATAAAGGAACAAAGACTTAGAGAGGTGAATTTACTTGCCCAAGGCCACACGGATAATGAGCAGGTGAGCTGAGATCCGAACCCAGCAACTGTCGGTGCTCAGTCGCTCAGTTGTGTCAGACTCTTTGCGACCCCATGGACTGCAGCACACCAGGTTTCCCTGTCCTTGACAGTCTCCTGGGGTTTGCCCAAAACTCATGTCCATTGAGCCAGTGATGCCATCCAGCCCTCTCATTCTCTGCTGCCTCCTTCTCCTCCTGCCTTCAGTCTTTTCCAGCACCACCCAAGAATATCTGATTCTAAAACCAGTCCCAGAATTAACCAGTCCTCTCTCTCCCTCTTTGTCAGCTGGAGCAGTGGGGGTCTCCCCACCCTGTGGACCGGGGATTTAGACTGGCTATTTCCCCTGCCAAGCAGAGCTTCCCCAGAGCAGACGCTGGGGTAGGGGGTGGGGGTGGGAGAAAAGATGGGTATCTTGCATCCTTGGCCACAGCCTCTGGTGCCATCTCTCCATCAAGAACCCAGCTCAGGCAGCGGCCGGTGGTGGTATTTCTTTCACCCGCCTGCATTTTGGCAGATTTCTCAGAGAGAAATGCTCTTGGATTCATTTAAAAGTCTAAGCAGGGACAGCACAAATTATTAGTGCTTGAAATATTTATAAAGTCCCTTGTTTGCCGTGGCACAGGAGTGAGAGACCACAAATAAGAAGAAGCAGTGGAGGTACCCCTAGCAGCAGAGAGAAATGAAAAGGGAAGGCGTTTTGTCTGTCTGCCACCGCCTGGTTTTCCAAGGCTGCCCAGCAAGGTGCGTTTCCATCCTGCGTTTGCTCAGGGGAGCTTCCTTTCTGGTGCTCCCACCACATCCACGCTTAAGACAATCGACCGGACGTTTGAAATGAAGGCTTAAAGATCACAGACCATCACTGTTCAGGGAAGCTGGGTGAAGGATACAGGGAGCTCTCTGTGCCACTGTTTTTTTTCCCTTTATTATTATTTTTAACCTTTTGTCTAAAATTGTTTCAAAATAGAAAACTAAAAATATATCACAAAATGTACACTATGTTTGGCTGTAAGAGAATGTGGAGAAAAATGTTCTTTTCCTTCTTGGACAGATGGAAAAATGGAGACCCACTGCATGGGGGTCTCAAGTTACCCAGTAAGTCAAAGACAAGAGCTGAGATCTTCAGACTCCCAACCCAGACCTCCCCTTCACTGCCTCCTACCACTTCAGTGCACAATCTGATAATTTAGAAAAGAGGCTTCTGGTCATGATTTGGGAATCCTGTGGCTCTGATTCAATCGTTCATGTATGTATATATGAATGTGTTATCTGCGTATTCATTCATTCACTAAGTGAAGAAATATGGTGCTTTGTCAACAAGTCAGATATGTCCTGCCTTTGAGAACCTAGGAAAAGGTGTGGTTCAGTTGACGTCCACCCTCCAGGTGACCCCCAAGGGCCATGGAGCATGAATGGCACTGTAGAGTTGTCCTACCCCGGAGCAAGGAGGCTGGCCTTTTGTACCCTTACACTACTTAGTTAGGGGCAGTGGGACACCCCTGGGGGTGGGTGTAGTCTCCCGAGTACTTCCAAGCAAGTTGGCTCTTGTTGGCTGAAGGCAATTCTTAGCTGCAGTAGGTGGGACTGGATGGACTGGTCTTTCCAAGGGACCTGAGCAGGGCACTGATAGTACGTGCTGCTGGGAAACTGGAGCTTCATCCCACTGGGAAACTGACAGAGACAGTAGGAAAATGCGCGTCCCCGGGAGGGAGCGGGCTCTCTATCCACCGACTCCCATCAGTCCTCCTGAAGGCTGCTTCCCTGGGAGCTTGATTCCCAGCCTGAAAGAGCACGGCTTGACCTGTGTGGGGCCATGGAGAGCTCCGGCAGACAGAGGGCGTCCTCGGCAATGAGACCCTGCGTGCGAGAGCATGGGAGTTGGGCAAACGTGCCCAGAAATGGGAAGCGTTGAGGAAACACGGGTGTGTGAGAACCAAGATCATCCTGTGGATGGCCTGGGCCAACCACGCTTACTCCTCAGATGTGTGGGGTTGGGAAGCTGCTGGAAGCACGGGCCCCGTTGGCTGGAGCGCCCAGGGGAATAACAGGGTCCCAGCTGGGTGCCCTCATGGCCTTTTGCACGTGGAGGCTGTGTGGGCGTGAAGTTGGGGCATCATTCGAGGGGGTGGCCGGGGAGAGTCTGGCAGAGAGCCGTGTGCGCAGACACTGGAATGCCACTCAGGGCGGGCCATGCTGGCCTGAGAGCTGTGTGTGCAAACACCGGAACGCCGCTCAGGGAGGGCCACGCTGGCCTGAGAGCACGCCTGGGTTCTGCTCACTCACTCACTCTCTTATTCTGCAGGTATTTGTGGAGGGCCTGTGATATGCCACGATTCACGTTGTGTACAGCACTGTGCTAGGTGCAGGGACTATGATGAATAAATAAGGCAGACAAAGTAAACGTTCTCTGAAAGAATATTTTGAGAACAATTAGACTTTTATAAATCTGTGGACTATGACTATTTTGTACAATTTTTATTTTAAGTGTGCACCAAGAAATAGCTAGTTCGAATCTCTGATTCGATTTTTGTAAATAATGTATTATAAGTAAAATTTTATGAAAAAGAATCATTTCAATCTATGTATACTGTGGTAGTTAACGTAGTTTTTAAAACTTATTTATTTTAATTGGAGGATAATTATAATACTTAAACTCTGTAACAAAGACTCAAAATACAGCAGTATAAACAAGAAAAAAAAAAAAAAAAGACAGAAAAGATCCCTGTCCTTGGAGCTTATATTTTCTCTCTCTCTGTGTGTAGTAGATAATTAGATAAATAAACAAGATAATTTCAGATACACACACATGTGGTGAAGGAAACCAACAGATTGCTGAATGGAGAGTATCTGATGATAACGAGGGGTACTTTTGACAGGCTGGTCATGGAGAGACTTTCTGGTCACACCCATTTTACAGACAAGGAAACTGAGGCTTTGAGAAGTTCGGTGATGTGCCCACGTGCCCTCAGCTAGTAAGCGGTCCAGTTTTAGATCCCAAGCCTGTCTCTCTCTAGCAGCCTCTACTTCTTGACTCAGTTCTTTGAACCAACACAGACTAAACCTTCTTCCTTCTTCTCCTATCAGTCATTTTGTGGTTTGGAGACCAAGACCTGACCTCCTGAGTCCTGACACGGACTCTCCTGTTTGTGCCCTGGCCCTGGACTAAGCTGTGGCCGGGAGCTCTGGGGCCAGCCTCACTGTGGCCGGTGTCCGGGTCCAGGAACGCACAGTGGCTCTGGGGCGGCGGTCCTGGCCTCATCGCTTGTTTACGGTGGAAACTTGGGCAAGTGACCTCCTCTGCCACACACTGATACTGACTGTTTTACCTCCTGGCGTTACTGAGATTACACGAGCTAACATTCGGGCAAACACGTGGCCCTGAGCCTGGCACAGAGTGGACACTCTCCTTGGTCTTGGTGGGGCAGCTGTTTACCCTAAATAATCTTATCGCTTGTTGGGGGGTCCACTGGGCAAGAGGCAAGTGGAGACTTTCAGTCCTGGTCATCATGGACCTCCGTCCCCGAGTGACCGCAGGCCAGAGCCAGGAGTGGAGAGAGGAGGATTTTCTGACTCTGGGTCCCGGACTGCCAGAGTCAATTAGGGGCGTCAGACAGACGGTGGCCTCCAGCACCCAAGCAAAGCGATGTGGCGGCCGACAGAGGGGCCAGCTCGTCCTGACCTTAAACCCAAATGCTCCTGCCCACATCTGCAGCTAAATAAACCAAGTAAATCATGCTGGCAGATAGATAATTAAATAATTATCAGGCACTTAATAACAAGGAGTGGGTGTTCTGAATTACCATATTAGACAGTGTCTTTGAGGACTAATTGTTGCATTACATCAGAGTTACTCATTCATTATTCTTGTCATTTCGGGTGATAATTTGCACTTTAGGAGACAGCGACAATTTTAGCAGGCAATTAGAGACGTGTCAGGCCTGGCCCCGTGAGTTACTGTCACAATTACTGCCTTTTTTTCCAGTGTCCTCATTTGCAGCCGTGTATTTAAGGGGATTTGGGTAATTCCAGGCCTGGGCAAAACAACCAGCCCACGGGACAGTGGCAGGGTGAGGAAGCGGTGGCCACGGCTGTCAGGACAGAGGACGGCTTCTGAGAAGCAGAGGGGTAGGGCTCAGGCCGGCGGGGGCTGCATGAAGCTCTTCCCTCCACTGGCTGGCAGGAGGTACTTTCAGTCTCTGAAAACCGGGGCTCTGTCTCATTCTTGAGACTGTGTGTTCCTCTCTTGGCTCCTGGTTGCCCTCCCAATCCAGCCCTTTATTCACACTCACCCCAACATGTGTGGTGAGTTCTTTGCAGACTCAGGGGAGGCAGAAGGGAGGAGAGAGAAGAAGGGAGAAAGGTTTTAAAACATTTTCTGGATGTCATGATGCTTTGACATGGTGGCGGCACCTTGCAGACCCCCTAACTGCCCCTCCCAGGGTTGGCTGTTTCCCAGAGGGAGCACACATTGCCTTTCAGCACACCTTTGATGCACAAATGGACCGATGCACAGGCCCCACACTCCTCTACCTCCTTTTATCGGGCTTCTGCAGCTCAGGATACCACCTCTCTGTCTGAGTCACCCTGGGGCCAGGTCCCAGACGACAGGGGAACCATCAGCGCTATAGTCCAGCTGTGGTCAGTTGCTCAGTTGTATCCAACTCTTTGCAGCCCCATGGACTGTAGCCCTCCAGGCTCCTCTGTCCATGGGGATTCTCCAGGCAAGAGTACTGAAGTGGGTTGCCATGCCCTCCTCCAGGGGATCTTCCCGACCCAGGGATGGAACCCAGGTCTCCCGTATTGTGCAGATTCTTCACTGGCTGAGCCGCCAGGGAAGCCCTAAGTCTGCTGAAATTCTGCAACTAGCCAACACCAGATTAGCATACTCTTGCCTCACCTGTCCTTCCTGCAAAAACCACAATCAGGCCTCTGGCACGTGTTTTCCTCTTGTTCCTTCTGCCTCCCTAGCAGAATCTCCTCCTGGTGTTTCCCCACATGGTCCAGCCTGTTGTGTCCCCCTCCTTTTGGGAAATGTGAGCAACAACCTTTTTTTTTTTTTTTTTCTAATTAAAACAAAACATATTTTGCTGCACTGGGTCTGCATTGCTGCTCTCGGGCTTTCTCTAGTTGCAGCGAGCTGGGGCTCCACTCTCCAGTTGCATGCTCGGGCTTCTCATCGCAGTGGCTTCTCTGGTTGCAAAGCACAAGCTGTATAGCACACTGGCTTCAGTCGTTGCCGCTCTTGGGCTCTAGAGCTCCAGCTCAGTAGCTGTGGTCCCCGGGTTAGTTACTCCACAGCCTATGGGATCCTCCCGGACCAGAGGTTGAACCCCTGTCCCCTTCATTGGCAGGCAGATTCTTAGTCACTGGCGCACCGGGGAAGTCCAAACCATCTTTTCAACGGCAGTTGTCTCCTGATCACCATTGTAAAACAGAGAAACGAAAAAGTCCTGTACATATTTTAACACAAAAGGGAAGGAAGGAGCATAGAAGAGAACAGAGGAAGGGAGAGAGGGAAATAAAAGGGAAAATGGAACAGGAGAAAGAAGGAGAGATTTAAGAAAGGAGGAAGGGAAAGACTGAAGAATAGAGAGGTGAAGAAGAGAGGAGAAGAAATGAAGGTGAAAAGGGAGGAGGGAGGGAGGGAGGCTGGGAGAGGGGGACGGGGAGAGAGGAGGGAGGTCGCGCGTGAGAGGTATATCTGAAACCAACATCTTTTTTTTCATGGCTCAGAATATTTACTTTTTGGTGGAATTCAATGTCTGGGTTCATTTAGCCACGGTTGACTCTCTTGACCCTGGGCAACTTGAAAACAGACAGTGTGAATCCGTGACTCAGAATAGTTTCAGAAAATATTTTTCACTGACTGTGTCAAGAAAAAGAGCACTGTTCAACCCAAATGCACTACTCTGTGAGAAGAGAGGGGGGAGGTCCCACCTCAGACTGGCTACTTCTCAGGTCTGTCCTCAGCAATTAGCTGAGAAGAGACCAGAGTGGCTCCGCTGGGTCTGCCTTTCCCTCCAAGAGAGAGGGCCGCCCCCGAAGGGATGTGTAAGCCCAGTGACTCAGAAGCAGCAAAGCTCAGAGCTCGGCTTGCGGGCTTGGGGTCTTGGTTCTGCCACTGTTTGCTGTTTGCTTGGGCAAGTCACACCTCTGACATCCTCATTCTTAGCTCAGAGTTCGTTGGCTCTGCTGAGATTTCACAAAAGCATGACTGTAAGGACTTTGGCCACCTGATGCAAAGAACTGACTCATTTGAATAAGATCCTGGGAAAGACTGAAGGCGGGAGGAGAAGGGGATGACAGAGGAGGAGATGGTTGGATGGCATCACCGACTCAGTGGACATGAGTTTGAGCAAGCTCCGGGAGTTGGTGATGGACAGGGAAGCCTGGTGTGCTGCAGTCCATGGGGTCGCAAACAGTCGGACCCGACTGAGTGACCGAACTGAACTGAACTGAAGAACTGAGTGGGGGCTACTACTGTTTCCTTTGTGGCTCAGCTGGTAAAGAATCCGTCTGCAGTGCGGGAGACCTGGGTTCGATCCCTGGGTTGGGAAGACCCCCTGGAGAAGGGAAAGGCCACCCACTCCAGTATTCTGGCCTGGAGAATCCCATGGACTGTGTAGTCCGTGGGGTCACAAAGAGTTGGACCCGACTGCGTGCTTTTCACTCACTTCGCTTCGCATTGGCGTGTGGCTTTGTGTCCCTGTGTGGTTTTGGTCTGGACCTGCCCTCTCCCTGGTCCTATGGGGATAGAAGATGATCCTGAGGTCCAGTCTGCTGTCCCCCTGGTGTGAGGACTACCCTCTCTGTGAGGGTCCTTCTGAGGGTTAGAGTGCTTCCTGGACCTCGTTCCTTAGGGCATGCTCCCCTTGCCCCTACATCACAAGTCCATCCCCTAACCGGGAAGAGGAAAAGGGAGCTTCCACAGCAGGTCCTGGGCATCTGCAATGTGCAAGGCCCAGGGCTAACCACTTCACATCATTGCATTTAAGCCTCAGAGTGGCTTCTAAAGTGGCTGTAATTATTCCCGTTTTACAGATGCAGGAGTCAGGCTCAGTGAGATGATGTAGGTTCTTTAGAGTGATACAGCCAGCCAACGGCAGAGCCAAGATCTGAGTCAATCATGGGTTCTCTGCAGTCCTCCGTGCCTCCTAAGATGCAATACCACGACCCTAGGTGGTCACCCCTCAGGAGGAGGATGTAGGAAGCAGTGCTTTGGACCCGTTTCTGCAGCAGGATAGGCTTCACATAGCTCAGGGTTCCAATATTTTAAAAGTTAGATTTAAAGAAAAACACAAACCATCGACAAGTACCAGCAGCTAGTGGAAATGCATCTGTCTCTGTTTGTCTGTGCGTCTGATCTGTCTGTCTGTCTGTTGCTCTATCTTTCCGTCTCTCTCTGTCCCTCCTCCTAGTCTCTCTCTCCCTGTCTCCTTATCCTTCACTTAATCTCTCAATCTCTGTCCATCCATCTAGTCTGTCTACCTATCTATCTAAGCCACACGCGTGCCCACGCACACACTACCTTCACTTGCACACACACACACACACACACGCATGCATCAGCTCAACGGAGTTAATTAAGTTAAAACTACAGTAAATCTGACAGGCTCAGATTAACACGATGGTCAAAACGGTAGGAAATACAGTATTTTGAAAAAGAATAAATCCAGCCAATTACAGATTTATGTTGACGCCAGCTTAGTTCCTACAGTCTCACAATAATCGTCGATCAGTCAGAGTTTTATGACAAAACTATAATTTTCGTGTGTTTCACCTTCACCTAAAAGTTTCCTCGTTTGCTTAATTCCCAGAATGCGATTCCGTAAATCTTCCTTCCTGCGATATTAAGTAGATAATAAGAGTGCCATGTAAGATTTGCTTATGGTTTAAAGCACAGTTGCAAATGATTTATAATTAGGGCCAAATCCAAGACAAAACATTATTAAAGTCAAAACCTGCTGTAAATTGGCCCGATCTGCTTAGGCTTTTAGCAATTTATTGGGGTTTGATGGAAGTATTCCCTCTGGTGAGATCCAAGGGGTCAGCTGACACCAAGGGGAGATATTTATGAGTAGGGGGATGCTGTGGAAACCATCGGGACATCCCTGGTGGCATCAGCCGAGGAGACAGACGTGACTCCATGTGCCACCTTCGAAGGCAAAACTGTCCTGCCAACTTAGCCGCCGATGGGACCTGAGTTCGCTCTGCTTCCCCCGTGGGCTGATCACCTTGGAATTCGCAGTTCAGGGGTTTATCTTGAATAAGTCCAATGTCATTGGTGCAAGATGTGTTTATTGAGCACCTGTTTTGTACATATACTCTGGAGGAGGGCACAGCGCCCACTCCAGTATGCCTGCCTGGAGAGTCCCATGGACAGAGGAGTCTGCCAGGCTACAGTCCATAGGGTCGCAAAGAGTAGCACATGACTGAAGCGACTTAGCATGCATTACGTGCAGGATGTGGGGCTACAGTGGTTTGAAAATGAGGCACATATTCCTGCTCTCATAGCGTGGTGTGGGCAAGAGACGGACAAGACCTCTTCCAGGTGGTGGTGGTGGTGGTGGGAACGCAGGTGGGAGTGGGGTGGGAGGGAAGTCAGTAGGGTGTGAGGGTTGGTGGTAAGAGGTGGGAGGGATGCTGGTGGGGAATGGGGAGAGATGCTGGAGGGAGTTGGGAGGGAGGCTGGTAAGGTCCATTTAAAACAGAGTGGTCAGGGAAGGCCTCCTGGAGGAGGTGGTATTTCATCAGAGTCATGGGTAAGGGAATAAACCATGGGCTGTCTAGGGAAAGAGCGTCTCAAGAGGAGGGACCAGGAAATGCAGAGTTATTGAGAGGAGAGTGTCCCCAGCAGGAGCCCAGCGTGACTGGAGCAGAGTGATGGAGGCCTCTGAGCCAGATCTGATCAGATCGGCAGTTTTTTTTTAGATCAGCATTTAAAATAATGGTTGTTCTGACTGCTGTCTGGAGAACAGACTGTAGGGGGCAGGAGTGGAATCAGAAAGGTGAGGTTGGAGAATTTCCCGTCCACTAGCTGTAAAGTGTGAAGGTAAGGTGGCTCAAACAGGGAGGCTGTGGTTGAGACGGGGAAAGAGGGTTGCATTTGAAGCAGTTTTTGTAATTGAGTTCTCAGGACTTGTTGATGAATTGGATATCAGATGAGACAAGAAGACAGGAGTAAAGGGCAAGTCCCAGGTTTTTGGCCTGAGCAACTGGGGGAACAGTGTTGCCATTCCCTGAAATGGGGAGGGTGAGGGAGTGGTGCCAGGTTAGAGAGCGGGTGGGGTGGCATCGAGTGTCTGGTGATGGGTGTTTGAAGTTTGAGATGCCATCAGTGTCCAGCTGGGAATGTCAAGGGGGCCGGTGGATGTATGCGTCTGGAGTCCAGGAGAGAGGTCAGGCTGGAGATATAAATTTTGAAGTCATCAGCCTGAGGATGGTTTTAAAGCCATGAGATCACCAGGAGCCGAGGACAGAGAAGTGTAAGAGAAGGCCTGTAGGCTGAGTCTTGGAGCCTGCAACATTTAGACACTGGAGGAGAGGATAAGTGTGCCACACAGGATATGGGGAAGCAGCTGTCATTGACATAGAAGGAGATACAAGAGAATGTGGTGTCTTGCAGGTGAGCATAAAACCAAGGGTGAGGCCACCAACTATATCAAAGACTTCCGGGAGGTCACGTAAGAGGAACAATAGAACCTGACTGCTGGCTTTGGAAACATGGCTGTCAACACTAAAAATCTTGGGTTTTTGGACCACCCTTTGACAGTTCATCACTGACCTTCACCAGGAGATGTTCCCAGAGTCAGTGGTATCAAAATTGCTTTGTTTCTTGGAAATGCATCTTTGAGGAACACCCTGCAATGCCTCACAGCTGCCTGGGCGTGAGCACCCATGGAGGTATTTCTCCCAGGAGAACTTCTCAGAGGTCTCTTTCTTTTGAGTGACTGAACCCCCCCTTTTTCACACTCCTGGATTCCTGGTTACTTCTTTGCATTGGCCACCAGTTGCCTGGCACCTGCGTAGGGATGTATTTTTGTGTGTCACTTGCTCTTGGCTCCCTCTTGCTTTCATTCTCATTTTCCTGGTTCCTTTCCCCTGTTTACCTTGTCTATTTTGTTTGAGTCCTCTGGTAATGTGTGCATTTCTCTCGAATGTGTATATTTCTGGAGTGTAATCACCGCAGATCTTTTTGGAACCGTATCGAGGTGGTAAATAGGATGGCAAATGCCAAGCGTGTGACTGCCTCATAGATGCCACCGGATCTCCTAGGGACTTGCCTCTGTCACCAGGGAGAGGAAAGGGGCCTGGACACAGAGCCAGGAGATACTTATTCCATTTCTCCCTCTGCCACGGAAGAGCTGTGTGACCCTGGCAAATCCGTTCCCCTCTCCGAGCTTCAGTTTCTTTGACTGTCATACACAGAGGGTTACAGTAACTCAGGGCTAGCACATGTGAGGCACACATGCACTGCCATCACCCATTAGCAGACATCACTAATCCATTAGGCACTCTTTGGCATTAAGCTTGGATAAGACCTCAGAATCCTTCTTAACACAGCACTTCGGGCTGCAGCTACAGACTGGCAGGAGCTGGCGTGCTAAGTGAGACCTTCTTGCCTTATAGGGCTAAGTAATCCCTCAGAGTGAGGCTGATGGCTGGCCATGAACTTGAGCTGTGGTAGTCTCTGAAGCGACATTCCAGTGCCCCCAAGAAACCATTCCAAAGCAGAGGAGGGTTGAAAAGCTCTATAATGACTGTAACGGGCGCCATGCGTATCCTGGCGTTTGTCATCGAAGGTATCATCAAGAATGACATTTGGGCCATGCCTGCTGTGTATTTAAGATGAGAGTTTGGAAAACTGAGATGTAAAGAGTTGCCACCTATCCAAGTCTGAATGCTTATTCTCAGAGATAGATTCGTCTTCTGTTGGAATAAGCAAACTCATTTAATGCCTACAGTCTTCAAAACATTTTTGTGTATTTTCTTTCCAAATAGAAATAGGAACGTAACCCAGTATTTCTATTCAAATCATCTATCATTGAGTCTGGAGGGAGAAACTTTCCTTTATAGACAGCCTAGGTAATTACTTTTAAATTAATTGATTAGAGAACTCCCTGTCAGTGCACATAACTTACGCATGTACTTATGTCTCCGTTCTTGTTTAAAATTTTATTTATTTGTTTAGTGCCGGCTGTGCTGGGTCTTCGTCGCTGCTCGGGTTTCCTTGAGTTGCCGCGAGCAAGGTCTGCCCTCTGGTTGCAGCGCTTGGGCTCTTCACCAGGGAGTCTTCTCTTGTGAAGCACAAGGCTCTGGGGTGCATGGGCTCAGGGGTCGTGACTCCCGGGCTCTAGAGCACACACTCATGGGCTTAGTGGCAGGCAGCATGTGGGATCTTCCCAGACCAGAGATCGAACCCATGTCTCCTGTATTGGCAGGCAGATTTTTTTTTTTTTTTCTTTTAACCACTGAACTACCTGGGAAGCCTGTCTATATTTTCTGTCCAGGATTCACTGAGCCCTAACTATATGATTCATGCAGTATTAAGACTCCTCCTTCCAACAACCTTAGGAGGTAGCTAATTTTATTATTCCCATTTTATAGCTAGAAAATTGAGGGTCGAAGAGGCGAACTAATTAGACCCACGTGTTTTCTGGAGACATCTTCAATGGCATCTCTGATGTAATAAAATTCTAATCACAAAATTCTTAAAAGGATTCTGATTTCCTACATTTGTTTTTGAAACACTAAAGAGAAATTGACGATGGCTTTAATAGAGGGTATGTGAGCAGACTTTTATCTCAGAGAGAAGGTGATTTTTTACATTTATCTATCGCCTCTTCTTAATCACTGTGCAGTAAGCACTGTTATGGCCCTCCTTTTACAGACGAGAAAGTGAGGTTTTGGAAGCAGTGCCTTGCCTAAGGTCATAAGATTTGAACCCTCTGTGTGTGTTCACTCCAGATTCTTTCTTCTGCGATAAACTTCCTCTCAGGGTTAAGTACAAGCAGACATCATTCCTTCTCAGAAACGAAAATGAAAGGACAAGATGATTTTGGGGATTTCCAAACGTGGACCCTTTAAAAATTCATGTGCACAGATGCCGAGGGTGGAGGGAGAGAGACTTGGCCACTGGGACAGACGTGGTGTCAGACGGCTGCCTCCATATGGTGATCTTGGGCTCCTTGTGGGCGACAAGTGGGCTGGTTACCAGGCTCGGCAGGCAGAAATGAATTTGGGGAGTCTCCTCTGGTCCAGGAGCTACCGGCAATAAATGCTTCCAGAATGAATGATGGCTGAATGAATGAATGAATGGTGGAACAGTCACCCTGCTTGTTCCCGCTCTGCGTGGTCAGACCCAACTCGAGGAGATATTCTATACACTACATCTGAAAAAAAAACAAAGCACCCCTTTACAGTGCTGAGCCTTAAACAGGCCTGCTCTGCCCTCCCGAGCTCCAGAGGCACAACGGCCCTCCCCACTTCCCCACCCCACCCATTTCTGCCTTTCAAATGGTATCCAGGGAATCTGCTGCAGCAGCAGGAACCGGCTGACAACACGATTCTTCCTGTTTCCTGGGACAGCCTTTATTTTGCTTTGTTCTGCACTTGAAAGTGAGCAGGCCCAAGACTGTCAAGAGCAGCTCCTTTCACTGAGCTGCTTGGGACACAGGGGATGTTAGGTTGGGTGGGGGAGGGGGGCGGAAGCCAGCCTGGAGGTGGGGGCAGGGGGGGCTGGGTGTGACTCCATCCCTGCTGTGTGACCCTGGATGCGTCCCTCGTGCTCCCTGAACCTAGGTTCCACTGTCTCAGAATCCAGGAGGCTGGGTGAGGTTCTTTCTAGTTTGGAAACATATCTTGAGGGATACACACGTTCACCGTCAGAGCCTTGAGGAATAAATCCTTGATGGTCTGATTTCGAAAACAGCAGATGCCTGCTCCTTCCCAGAGCGCATCTTTGGAGAGAGGCAGGGGAAAGGGTTATGGGACCCCTGACTCTGAGGTCGGGGAGGGGAGGATGGCCCAAGATGGGAGAAGAAAGACTTGAAGATAATGAGAAATTGCATCAACTTTCCCCAGAGCTGTTTCTGGCTCTTGAAGCAAGCAAAAATAAAGCAGGAGGGAGAGAAGAGAAAAAAACAACACAACAGGCATTTATTTTGGAGCTGTATCGGAAGCAGAAGTGTCAACTGGCTGAAACGCCGCCTTCTCCTGCCGGCTAACGTGTGGGTGACAGCCCGCACATCCAAATGAGGGGGCGATTAGCCTGGGCTCGCCTCTGAAGATGGATTTCTTGGTTGGGGGAGCGGGCTGGGGGGCTGGGCTGGCGTAGAGGGGACGGCAGTGCGAGGCTCTGGCAAGTTAATTAGGGTTCAGGAGTCCAGCGAGCAGGGGAGGCTGGATTTGCATAAAGCCTATTTACATAATGTTCTTCACAAATTGTGCAGCCCAGAAGGCTTCTGGGCTGGCAGGAAGGTGCTGGGGGGGGGGGTGCGGGGGGGGTCGTGCTGCACTGGTTAGATGCCCGAGGCGGCAGCAGCCAAGGGGGAAGGGCAAGGCCCAAGACCCAAGACAGGGCCTCCTGCCTGCCCGTCTGTCCCTACCATGGCCCACCCTACGGCAACCTTCCCCCAGGCCTCCCAGGGCAAGTCCCAGCCCTGAACTTCCCCCACACCATCCCGCCTCCCCAGGGCAGTCCGCGTTCTCAAGCATCTCTGTGATCACAGCTCTCCCTTGCTTAAAGCCTGTTGTGGGCTCCTCCAGGATGAAGTCGCCTTACCCAAAACCAGCCTACTGTCCCCTCCTGCTCCCCTGACCCGATCATCCTTTTTGTTCCCTCTTCATACCTATGCTCAGTCCCCCTGAAGGACCCCTGGGTCCTTGAACGTGTTTTTCTCTTCCTGGCCTCTGCTCCTATCTTGGAATGTCCTCCTAGAAAGGCCAGCCTCTTTGTGGCAAACCCCTTCCCCTGGTTCCAAACACTTCCCGCCACCGGCTCTTGGGACATTTCCTCACATTCTGCAGCCTCCTGCCATGGACGGAAGCCCCTCTGGCTGGGCCAGAGCTCATCTTGCTGCCTAATACTTGCTCAGGGGAGGGCCCCTTACCCCATCAGGCTGGGACTCCCCCAGGAAAGGGATGTGCTTGAAACATCCTGTTTCCAGCAGGGCAGGGCCCCGCAAACAGTGGTGTTAGGCGTGCATACTCAGCTGCGTCCCACTCTTTGTGCCCATGGGCTGCAGCCCGCCAGTCTCCTCTCTCTGGGATTTTCTAGGCGAGAATACTGGAGTGGGTTGCCATTTCCTCCTCCAGGGGATCTTCCTGACCCAGGGAGGGATCCCGAGTCTCTTATGTCTCCTGCATTGGCAGGTGCCTTCTTTTCCACTGGCGCCATCTGGGAAGCCGCATGCAACAGCGGGCGCCTAGTAAATGTTGACTGGATGAGTGAGGGAGGTCCGCTCAGCCACAGGTGGACAGCAAGCAGGTTCCTGTCTGCCCGAAATGAAACAGACCAGCTCCTTAATTTCTCTGGGGTTTCCCCCCCTCCACCTGCTTTCTTGTGTTTGAGCCTCAGTGGACAAGGTGAAGTTACCCAGGAGAATAGGTGTTCTCTGCATTGGGCCCTCCACCGGAAGCAGGATAATAAAAGGGAGACAGAAGGGCAAAGGACATCCCAGGCTGGGGAGATAGGGAGGTTGAAAAATACATGGAGTATTTAGAACATGGGAAGAGGAATGAGTGGGCTGGAGCCAGAGGAGAAACAGGAAACATTTCGTGCAGTCTTCAGTTCTGAGCTAAAGAGGCTGACGTAGATCCGGTCGATTTTTCTATGCCTCTGAAGATCTGCGTTCAAGGAGAAGCAAGAGAAGAGTGGCCCCGAGCTGATGTGGCACTCAGTGTGGTTTCGTTTCACAAGCACGCACAGTAGGTATTACTCCCCCATAACTACCAGCTTGGAGGGCAGGCACGCTGTCCTCATTCACCAGAGTCTCACAGTGGTCAAGCAGGGCTTTGAGCTTTGGTTTCAAATCCTAGTCAGCCTTCTGGATTCATCTGTGTATTAGAGAAGTATATATATATATATATATATAAGGACCTACAGGAGAGAGGCCAAGAAAGGGGCCAGAGAGAGGCAGGCAGGCAGATGGCCAGAGAGAGGAGGAAAGGTGGGAATTAAGGGGAGGTGGCTGAGAAAGTCAGGGGAAGGGAGGAAATTCACAGACGTCAGTTGCCCCTGGGGAGAGCAGTAGGGATGCTTTTGGTCCAGGACAGGGCAGTCTGATAGAACCTTCTGTGACAGACTTCTCCATCCAAGGTCCAATGCAATAGCCCCTCACCTTCTGTGGCCACTGAGCCCTTGAAATGTGCCCACAGAACCGAGGAACTGGAGTTTAACTGCATTTAAATTTAAATGCGAACAGCCATGTATTTAAATGCATTAATTTATATTTAAACGTGAACAGCCATCTGAAAGTGGTGGCTGCATATCTGAATGTCCTGCCCTAAGAACAGTCCTTCTTGCTTCCATCAGAGGTCCAGCTTGGGTTTCCTTTGAGTCCTTCTCGGCCCCCCCAGTCTGTGGCTCTGTTCTGAAACAGCATCCCTGGTGTTTCTCTCCCTCACATTCCTGGACATCCCTCCCACGTGGAGGTTTAATTTTAGCTGATTCTCTCTCAAGGACAAAGTATATATTTTTATTTTAATTTATGTCGCCTGAACCATTTCCAAGTTTTACTTTTAGAACCTGTCAATATTAGTGACATGTGGCATTTTAGGTACTTTTCTGCTGGTGGGGCCGAAATTTATTGTCATTTTATGTCACTCAGCAAAATGCACAAAACGCCAGAAGTGTTATAAACAGAGACGATTTATGTTCGGGTTGGGGTGAGGTTAAGAGAATGAATATAATCCATTTTTTTTTCACAGACTTTTATGCGAGTGTGCTGGCCAGCCGGCAGGTGCACATTTGACACTCGGTGGGATGTCTTTTCCAAGCAACAGGAGATGGCAGATGCAGACGGAGCCCAATTACCGCTGCTCTGGCCTGATCACGCCATGCTCTTGAGTGTGTGTGTGTGTGTGTGTGTGTGTGGACACTTGCTCTAGTCTTTGGTACCCAGTATGAGGCTGTGCACACAGTAGGGCTGAATTAAAGCATGTGGAAGAAATAAGAAGAGGAGCAATTTGAGACATAAATGGGAATTCTTGTGACTCCTCTATTCCACTCTCATAAGAGTGATCTTTTAGACCCTAGTCACTCCACTGCTCTAAACCTTTCAATGGCTCCCCAGGACCCTTGAGTTCTAGCTCAGCAGGTCTGTCAAGACCTGGCACCTGAGGGCGTCTCTGCCTTGCCTTCTCGAGTTACTTGCCCTGCTCTGAAATGTTCATGTTCTTACTGCATCTTGCTTTTGCTGTTCTGCAGTCGGAAGTGCCCCCGACCCCTTTTCTGCTGGTGCTTCTTCAGTAACCCGCTCCAACTCCTCTGTCCTTTGCAACCCACACCCCTCTGTCTTCCCAAAGAGAAGTGACTGCTCCTTCTTTGGGGAATCTCCTGACGTATCTATCTATCTGGATATATTAACAGGTAGCCAGGTGTGTATCTAGATATTTTTGTTGTTGTTTAGTTCTTAAGTTGTGTCCGACTCTTTGCAACCCCATGGACTATGGCCTGTCATGCTCCTCTGTCCGTGGGATTGTCCAGCAGGAGTATTGGAATGGGTTGCCACGTCCTCCTCTAGTAACTATATCTTCACTGAAGGACTTTTCACAATACCTTGCTGGCTTTGCTCTCTGTTGCTTCCTCCCCAAAGACTGGTCTGAAGTAAAGTCGCTCAGTCGTGTCTGACTCTTTGTGACCCCATGGACAGTAGCCTACCAGGCTCTGCCATCCAGGGGATTTTCCAGGCAAGAATACTGGAGAGGGCTGCCATTTCCTTCTCCAGGGGATCTTCCCAACCCAGGGATTGAACCTGGGTCTCCTTCATTGCAGACAGATGCTTTACCGTCTGAGCCACCAGGGAAGCCCAAAGAATGGTGTGGGGAGATGTATTCATCTTATGCTGGGTCTGCACAGAGAATCTGACAAAGGAAAGATAATTGGATAATCCTGCCATAACAAATGGGTTCCAATCAGGTTGGTCTCCAGCATTCCCATGGCTGACTTAGGATTCAGCTGTGTTGGATCTGCTAAGTCAATTACCCTTGTCCTCCTTTCCAATTTCTGAACCTTATGGCTATTGTCTTTTCCCTCAGTGCACCCTGTCCTTAGATGTTTATGCCTTGAAAAATTCCTTTACTGTAATTTTATTGGGTTTCGTGGAGGGAAGTATATTCAGAGGGTTTGTTCAGCTCACCGTCCGAACTGGACATCTGTAACAAGTGAACTGGAAGTTTAAACTTTGGACAAATTGCTTCTCTTCCTTGGGTCTCCAATTCTTCACCTATGAAAGGAGGCAGCTGGGCTGGATGAGTGCTAGGGTCCAGCCAAAGTCTTGGAGGGGGACAGTGCTGGTCAGACGTGCTTGGTGGGCTGTGAACACAGGTTTGGATTTTATGTGAGCAGCCACCCACAGATCCTCTGTTATGACCAGCACTCTCCTTGTGCTTCGGGTTCTCTTTCTGTCACTGGTGTCCTGCCTTCCAAGCACTGCAGGTCGTGGATGGATTTGAAGTCCCCCCTTATTCAACTCCTGACAGTCACGACTCTCATCCAGTTTTGCAGCTTACCCAGAGCACTCACCCTCACCTAGTGGGCTCTGGGGCCAACCCAGTGAGAAATTTTGAATCCCATCTTACAGGTGAGAAATCCAAGCCTTGGGAAAGGCAAGGGACTTGCCTAAGGTCATCGGGCAAATCAATAAGGAGCCAAGTGCCAGCCTTGGTCTGACTGACCTTTGACCCTGGTGTGTCCAGCATCTCTCGCGTCATGGGTGCTCAGTTTCTATTTATTTGGAGTGGGAAGTGATGACCCTTGGGTTGGGTCACAGAGGACCATAAGGGCAAGAAACATCATTTAAAAATGAGTCATGCAGCATGGCACTTCCCTGAGTGTCCAGTGGATAAGACTCCTGCTTTTACTGGAAGAGGCACAGGTTCTGTCCCTGGTCAGGGAACTAAGATTCCAAATGCTGCATGGCACGGCCCAAGAGATAGTTAATTATACAGCATGAAGTTTTCTAGGTCCACCTGCATCATAGAAGGCGTTGGCGCTTTGCTCCTTTTTACGGCTGGACGGTATTCCATTGTGTAAACATCCACCACCTTTTGTTCATTTGTCAGTCAATAGACACTTGGCTTTTTCCCACTTGATGGAGTTTGCTACTGTGAACATTCCTGTGCAAGTTTATCTGATGCTAACTGAAAGAAGCCAGACACTAAAGGCCATGGGTTATAGTTAACATAAAATTAAATACCTGGAATAAGTGAATCCACGCAAAAAGTAAGAAGACTGGTGGTTGCCAGGACCTGGGGAAGAGGGAAAGGGAAGTGGGCTCATTGTGGGGGTGATAAAAAGTGTTTTGGAACTAGAGAGAGATGATGGTGGCATGACAGTGAGAAGGTGCAAAACGCCGCCAAATCGGACACTTTAAAACGGTTAATTCTATGTCAGGTGGATTTCACCTCCATCAAACAATTAATTACCGAACACTTCACGCAAGTAACCTTCAGTCAGGCCCAACCGAGCATTTGCTAACCGTCAGACTCTTGGTGTGAAAACATACAGTAGGCACTTGGGAAAGATTTGTGATGTCCATTCACCGATTGTCGTGTGGATTGTTTCTATCTTCATCCAAGTCTAGTCCCCAGAACAGGGTCATCGGACCCCCCTGAACTGGTTAGAAGCGCAGGACCTTGGTTCCAGTCCCCTCCCACTGACCTTCTGTATGAAACACACCTTTGCCTCTTTTTTTTTAAGATTTTTTTTTTTTTTCTGATGTGGACCCTTAAAAAAAAACAACTCTTTATTGAATTTGTTCCAATACTGTTTCTGTTTTATGTTTTGGCTTTTTGGTCCTGAGGCAGGTGGGATCTCAGCTCTCTGTATCTGGATCTCAGTTCTATCCAGACCAGGGATCAAACTCAAAACCCTTGCATCGGAGGGCGAAGTCTTAAACATTGGACCACCAGGGAAATCCTCATGTGTTTGCCTCTTGAACCTACTTCCTTAATCTTCTTTGCTTATCACTGAAGAGAGAAATGGCGGGAGAAGATTGAGGATAAATCCCCCTGAATTCTGTTGTCACTGAACAGGACCTGTGGTCTGTCTGTCTGTCCGTCTCTCTCCCCTCCTGGTTGCTCTCCGTCTGTCTCCCCCTCCCACCCTCTCCCCCCACCACCAATGTTTCCCCCACTCGGCAGAGTCCCTACCTTCCCGCACTCTCTGAATTGATTTTTCTCACTCATCTTGGCAGGTTAGTAATCACCCTTCTCAGCAGAAATTCCTTCCATTTCATTACACTGGGTGAGAAATACTGGACCGCAGGGGGTGGGCTGGGGGCTGTGTTTCATTTCACTCCTGTCTCTGTGTCAGGTGAGGCAAGGAGGTGGGAGCTTCCACACTGGGCTTCCCCGAGGAGGGAGGTCAGTGGTGTGAGAGGGAGTGGGTACCCCTTTGATGCTCTTTCCAAACCCGGAGGATCCTGGCCCCAGCCCTCTCCTGCTCTCAGCCCCTCTGCCCTTCCCTGTCCTCACTTGCATCACTTGCCTCACAATGCCATCACTTGCATTTTGAGGACTTCCTGTGGCTTACAGAACCCCCTTTTCACCTTGCTCCTTTCAATCTTCACACTGCTTCTTCAAGGTTGGGATCGTCACCTCCACTGCGCAGGTGAAAAAGTGAGGCTCAGAGTCATGGAGCCACGCGCGAGACACCTGGGAGTGAGAAGTGGGTCTGCAGGCTCTGGCTGGGTGTCCCGAATTGCTGGTCAGTAAAGGGACTGCTCCAGCCACCTCCCTGCCCTGGCGTGGTCCTGGCAGAGAGAGCTCGGCATTTGTGGTCCCACGGGCTTGGTTCCAGTCCCAGCTCTGCACTTACTGGTCACGATGCTCTGGGCAGTCGCTCTGTCCCCCCGCCCCTCCTTTTCCTTAGCTGTCCAATCAGAATGGTACAGAGCTGGGAGAACCCGGCTCCCAAAGTAGGAGCTCTGTAAAGCAAACCTGGGCTTCTCCCTTCACCACCTGTGCTACCCACCCAGCAGAGGTGGCATCGCCTCTCTGGGCTCCAGCCCCGCCGCCAGAGCACGTTTAGAGGTGCCATGGGTCCCTCTGTATTGTTGCAAAGATTCCCTCTGTATCGTTGCTCCCATGTACCTTTTAGCACATACCTGGCACAAGAGCGAGAGCTCAATAAATGCTCTCGACTGAAAGAATATCACCATATTTCATCCAATCTAATTTGCTGTCGTGATGGCAAGATGTACCCTGAAATCAGAGATGCTAATGTATATATTGAAAAAGTGTGCTTAGGATCAGGAACTTTCCTCCTGTGTGTGGTGCCTGCCCACGTGGGATACAGGAATAGGCACCTTACATACATTTACTGACAATAATCCTAAAAGGTACAGTTATTCTCCCCATTACAAGCTGAGAAGACTGAGGCTCACGGAGCTGAAGCCACTTCCTCTATGTTATATTGTTTGTAAGAGGTGAAGCTAAGATCAACCCAGGTCTCTCTGCTGCCAAGTCCAACGTGCAGGTGGAAACAACCAGACCTGACCATGTTTTGCAAAGTGTAGAGGGGAAGAGAAGGAGGAAAACCGATAATAATGCTAACAATAATGTCTACTCAGCACCGGGTACCTGCCATGTGCCAGGCACAGGGTTTAAGACCCCTGCAACAACACTCTGTTATAATCCCTATTTGACAAATGAGCAAACGGAGTCTCAGAGTGGTCAAGCAGCTTACCCTGAGTCACACAGCCAGCAAATGGTGAAGCCTCGGGGCTCCAAACTGACGTAACTCTTTACCTGATATTGGAAACTGCTCACCTTGGGTGCAGGGAGCTTAGCTGGAAGGACGCTCTCTACCCTGGGTGGCCTCCCGTTGGCCCCCCTGCCCCCACCACAGGCTCTCCAAGCTGGGCGTCTACCAGGTTCTCGGCCACTTTTCTGGAACTGGTCTGTCTTCAGCCCCTCTCCGTGCCTGTTGGGCCCCCGGGGCTGAGGTGGCAGCCAGGACCGTGGAGACCGAGAGAGCGCATGGTATGCAGATCGCCCCATTAAAATTTCATGCAGATTCAAAAATTCAGTGTTGACTCCAGTGACGCAAATAGGTATGAAAATTCTGAGGAAGGCACACTCATTGTTACTGAAATCAAATGGTTGAACGGCCACTAATGAGGCAGACAAGGAGCCTTGCGCACCCTCTGAGGATTGGGATAGACGAGAGGAGCAATCGCGCTACATTATTCATACCCTCTTGTCTGAGTTTCATATCTCAAGGAGGCTCTGGAAGGGGAAGGGAGAGAGGGCAGAGGCAGTGGAGGGGGTGGTGGGAGACGGCCGCTCTGCCAGCTGCACTAGGTCGGGTGACTAATTGACAAGTTCTCACAGAGCCCCTTCCCCAGGGCGCCCTCTCTTCCAGCTCTCATTTTCAGCTCCTGCCCACAAGCACCTGCCTCGCTGCTAGGTCGCCCCATCCGCGGCCCTTGTGCTGTGTGTCAGCTGGAGAGGGCCAGCGGGCGGAGGTGAGCCTGCGCGGCTGGCTTCCGGTCCCGGCACCGTGCAAGCTCCGGCGGGTGGCTGCAAAGCAGGAAAGCCCATCAGCAGCTTTTCTGCCTACTTTGCCAGCAAAGGAATGTCTGAGGTTCAGAGGCTGCGTCTTACACTTGCTTCCTTAGGAATCACACAGGGATCTTGCTGGACAGAGAGTCCAGTGCCGCCAAGTCAGGGGTGGGGCCTGAGATTCTGCATCCCCAGCTAGCTCCTGGGTGAGACAGGGCCGCTGGTGTGTGAACCCCAGCTGTGGAGGCTCTAGCAAGGCCATGCTAACAGGGAACCACTCTGTAGGGTGGATCTGCTGGTCCTCAAGGCTTTCTGCTTTGTATCCACCTCCCTGGGCAGTTCGGAAAGGTGTGATGCCCACAGCATCCCTTGAAGGTTGAGTTTAATTGGTTGGGCCCAGATCATGGCATCTGGTCCCGTCACTTCATGGGAGATAGATGGGGAAACAGTGGAAACAGTGTCAGACTTTATTTTTGGGGGCTCCAAAATCCCTGCAGATGGTCATTGCAGCCATGAAATTAAAAGACATTTACTCCTTGGAAGCAAAGTTATGACCAACCTAGATAGTATATTGAAAAGTAGAGCTATTACTTTGCCAACAAATGTCCGTCTGGTCAAAGCTATGGTTTTTCCAGTGGACATGTATGGATGTGAGAGCTGGACTGTGAAGAAAGCTGAGTGCCAAAGAACTGATGCTTTTGAAATGTGGTGCTGGAGAAGACTCTTGAGAGTCCCTTGGACTGCAAGGAGATCCAACCAGCCCATCCTAAAGGAGATCAGTCCTGGGTGTTCATTGGAAGGACTGGTGTTGAAGCTGAAACTCCAATACTTTGGCCACATAATGCGAAGAGTTGACTCATTGGAAAAGACTCTGATGCTGGGAGGGATTGAGGGCAGGAGGAGAAGAGGACGACAGAGGATGAGATGGCTGGATGGCATCACCGACTCGATGGACATGAATTTGGGTGAACTCTGGGAGTTGGTGATGCACAGGGAGGCCTGGAGTGCTGTGATTCATGGGGTTGCAAAGAGTCGGACACGACTGAGCAACTGAACTGACTGAATGACTGACTGAAGCATCTGAAGTTTTAACCCCCACCCCTCTTGGTTCTTATATGCAGCCAGATTATCGCAGATCTTATTATTAATACTTTATTGCTCATTGCCATCATATTTCCTGACTGTTTTGCAAGACCCTGTCTTTCCCAACTCCCCTTCAGCCTCCAGTGCCACCTTAACATTGGATGTGTGTGTGTGTGTGTGTGTGTGTGTGTGTGTGTGTGTGTGTTTGTTTCCTTCTCACTAAACAACATTGTTTGCAAGAAGGAGCCCAAGGACCCACTCCTTTGCTCTCAGGGCAGTGCGGGGGAGGGGAGAGACTGCATCCCAGGGGACTGACGTCTCTCCAGGGGCAGCACCCGCTTCCAGGTTCTAAGGGTCCACCCTCTGGAGAGGCGAGGAAATTGTGAATCAAGGGCCGCTTGATGCTTGATGGTCTTCGGTGGTTTCTAACACACTGGCGACATAGTCTCTCAAAGGGTACAGCAGGCTCCAGAGGAGCCAGGATATAAAGCCAGCTTGCCAGGAAGGGGTTGATCTCCACTGGCGGGGAATGTGCAGTCCCACTGTTGACCACGCACCCGGCATAACTAATAAACAGGTTCCTGAGCAGAGCACTCCCTGCATTTCGTAATTATTACTCGGCTATAAAAATCCCTTCTCCCTCCTGCCAACATTATCTTAGTAAACGTTATGAGCGCTCACGAGGTTAATGCAGGGCCGTAAATCCGCAGTGGGTCGAACAAGTGAGACTTGAGGAACTGTTCATAAATCTACCGGAACGGCTCCAGTTTGTTTATTTAGTAAAATATCATTTCATAGAGATGCACGGGGCACTGCAGGGTTCGCACCTTGGTGGGCGTGCGTGGGGAGGGCGGTGAAGTGAGGTTTGCAGAGGATGGTGGGCAAGTGCACACAGGCGTGCACAGAACACCAGGCACCCGGGTGGAGCAGCCAGCCGCTCGGTGCCCGGATAGCCGTGGAGTCTGTTATCACACCAGCCATTCTGAACTCAGAACCTGTTCCACTTAATGCCGGCCTGTTCTCTCGGAATTCCTTAATGGGCCTCGTCAATATTTGAAACGATGCTACAAGGCCCAGGACACGTGTAAAGCTGTTTGCACAACAAGAATACCTCCCTGAGCCAATCTTCTGGGATTTGTTAGGGGCGCTTTGCCCAAGCTGGGCTGTTAAATCAACCAGAAGTCAGGCTTCCCCACATGTTGTGGAATAAAATGCCCAAAGCACGGGCACTGGAGGAAACAGACATGTGTTCTAACACCAGATTCGCCCCTAACCAGGGAGATGGCCATGGTATTCATGTCTCTGGCCTTGGCTTCCTTCTCTGGACCACGGGGATCATCGTGGCACAGAGATCTGTGATGTGAAATTTGGGAGGACCTGAGTGGGAACCAAGACGGCTTTCTGTGCTGTTCCGCTCACTTGCACACCTGCAGCATTGCAGCAGCGCTGAAAGGCCTTTGCTAATCAGTTTTGGCTGCAGGTCGTCTTCAGAGTCTTCCTTCTTTTCTGTTTATTTGGCAGGGCCTCCATCTGAAAATAAGACAGTGGGATAGGGTTAATGGAAGCAGCAGAAGTAATGCAGAACCTAGAGGTGGTATTCCTGCCAAGTGGGGGTTCGCTTCCCTGAACTTTCCACGGGAATCAAGTTACAACAAAGGAGACAGACAGTGTGGTCTCGTGGTGAGGACCACAAAGTCCAGAGACCAGGGTTTAAGTCCTGACTCTAACACTTGACTGTCTGAGTGATCTCTGTGGTTGAGCATTTTGACTGCTGAATTCCTGGGGAGTGATACTTTGTTTTAAAGATGAAATGTCACCTTCCCCTCTGACCCCACTGTGTTTTTTCTTTTTTGGCTGTGCCACGTGGTACATAAGATCTTAGTTCTCCAGCCAGGGTTCAAAACCATGCCCCACGGCATTGGAAGCACAAAGTCTTAGCCACTGGACCACCAGGGAAGTCCGCCTGTGGGATGACCTTAGCAGCTGCCTCTTAGGGTTCACGCTGATGTGGGTGAAGTGTCTGTGTAGGCCTGACATGTTGTGCGAAGTCAGTAAACAGTGGACGGAGAGCTAGTAGAGGAAGCAAAAGAGAGGTGGAAGCGAGGCGAGCCCCCTCCCGCCTCAGGTGTTCCCTGGACTGTCCCAGTTTGGAGACCGCAAGGTCTCACTCCCCGGGAACGCCCTTCGTCTTGGGAAAACTGAATGGTGGGCTTCCCTAGAAGGAATGGACAAGTCAATGCTTGAAGCACTCTCAGCTCTGGGTTTAATTTGGCCACAGCTATTGATGATTTAATAACAGCTGGCTGATGATAGAGGCTCCATTTAAAAGACTCTAATTCCCCAAGGCTAACTGCTGAGCATTTGATTAACCCAGTGGCTCTCATTAGAATCACCTGAAGAGCTTTCTAAACATACCAATGCCTGGGCCTCATCCCAGACCAGTCTTCCTCCAGCTTACCACTATTGACATACTGGGCTGAATAAGCCTTTGTGGTTGGGGGGTGTAGTGTGCATTGAGGGATGTTGAGCAGCAACCCTAGACTCTACTCTGAAGATGCCAGCAGAAATGCCCTAATCTCAAAATAAATAAATAAATGAATAAATAAATTAAAAAAAACCCTCCTGGGTAGAATCAGCTCAAGTTGAGAACTAATGTCCCAGACTAATTCAGGAAGTTGGGGGCAGGGTAGGAACTAAACCTTGGTATTTCATATTAAATTCCTGCCCATAGCTGACTTTAGCATTTCCCTGGGGCCAAACTCCTTGTTGAGCTAGTGGTAAAGAACCCACTGCCAGTTCAGGACACATAAGAGATGTGGGTTTGATCCCTGGATTGGGAAGATCTTCTGGAGAATGCAATGACGACCCACTCCAGTATTATCGGCTGGGAAATCCCATGGACAGAGAAGTCTGGTGGGCTATGGGTCCACGGGGTCGCAAAAGAGTTGGAGACAACTCTTAACCTTGATGCAGGAATTCCTGTGATTCTCCCTTCAGAGGACAAGAAAACTGAGGTCTGAAGAGGGAAAACAATCTGCAAGTGGAGATGACAGGACTCAAAATCAGAGTTTTGGGGGGCGGGGGTACAGCACTCTATGAAGAAAAAGATGGAAGTTTCAATATTTAAGTTTTCTGGCTGTCAACACGAGAGGCGCTCCAGGTTTTGCAGGATTCCAGTCATTCCAAAATGACTTAGATCTCAGTGGAAGTGGCCAGCAATTAAATCCTTGGCATTTGGATTACTCCAAACACTCATGTAGGCAAACATTTCTTCCTTCTTTTAGATACAATCTGGATGAGCCAGCGGGAAACCAGACAGTGAGGGGTGGGAGACACAAGGTCTTCTGCCTTGACTCATCAGAGCTGCACCCTCCCTCTGCTACCTTCTTCATCCCGGAACCGCCTTCTTCAACCCGGAAGTGTTCAGCCCAGCCCTCGCCCTCTCCGGAAGTGTCTGTGGGTCTTGGAGCTGAGACAGGAAGTGACTCGGGTGAGGTCAGTGTTTCTCAGATTTCCTTCAGGGTGAAGGGTAGTCACAACGGAATTGTGAAAAGCAATTACAGGGATCACAATAGTCCAAATGGAGAGTGAGTTTTCTGACTGCCAGGAGGGGAAACATTTTAGGATTGGTTTCCTAAGAGGAATCCATCACTTTGATTTTAGCCGTGGTGGTGAACACAACGTTTGGTCCAATTTTAGAAACGTTCTGAGACAGGAATAGGTTGTTCCCTGTCTTTGTCAGACAGTAACTTAACGTTTTCTGAGTCCAGGATGGATACTGGCTAAAAATTTACGTTCAAAGACAGTTCTGTTTCTTTAGAATCACACCGGAAATTTCTTTCTTTCTTTCTTTCTTTTTTTATTCGACAGTGATTCTTAACCCAAGTGGAAATGTGTATTGGTTGAAATATCTGTTATAACTATTAAACTTGGAAGTGAGAGAGAAGAGTGTGGTTAAGAGGAGCCAGGTCTCACTTGCATCACAGAAGACCCTCAGAAGGTGAGATGAAGTTCATTAGTAGAGGAAGCGGAAAAGTTGGGAAGGCAGGAACAACACTTGCAAATCCATGGGGCTATGAGGAGCCCAGTTATATTGGGAGTTGGGGCAAATTTCAGTGGCAGGAGCCGGGAGTATATGAAATGGGGAGGTCAAGAGATGCAGCTGCTTGGGGAAGGTCTGAGAATTCTTACCCTGTAGTCTGCTTTTCCTCGGACACTCAGCAGAAGCAAGATTTTATCCCGATCCCTACCACACCTCTGACAATTGGCTTGGAGGCCTGGCTTCCTGACCTCCATCATCACTGACCTCCTTTTAGGACTGGAGACATCTCCACCATCCTGTGGACTCCTGACTATGTCAGATTACATGGAAAAAGGGAATTAAGGTTGCATATGGAATTAAGCCTGCAAACCTACTGACCTTGAAATGGAGAGATCATTATGGATTCTGTGAGTGGGCCCAGTATGAGGACAGGAGTTCCTAAACATGGAAGAGAGAGAACTAGAGAGACGGCAGCACAAGGAGGAACTGGCCCAACATCTCTGGCTTTGCAGATGGAGTTCAGGAATGAGGCAGCCTCTAGAAAGAAGCCTTAAAAGGCAGGGAAACTGGTTCTCCCTTACAGTCTCCAGGTGGAACACAGCCCCAGTGGCTAGCCTGCTGCTGCTGCTGCTGCTAAGTTGCTTCAGTCATGACCGACTCTGTGCGACTCCACAGACGGCAGCCCACCAGGCTCTGCCGTCCCTGGGATTCTCCAGGCAAGAACACTGGAGTAGGTTGCCATTTCCTTCTCCAGTGCATGAAAGTGAAAAGTGAAAGGAAAGTCGCTCTGTCATGTCCGACTCTTCGCAACCCCATGGACTGCAGCCCACCAGGCTCCTCTGTCCATGGGATTTTCCAGGCAAGAGTACTGGAGTGGGGTGCCATCGCCTTCTCCAAGTGACTAGCNTAGTCCAAATGGAGAGTGAGTTTTCTGACTGCCAGGAGGGGAAACATTTTAGGATTGGTTTCCTAAGAGGAATCCATCACTTTGATTTTAGCCGTGGTGGTGAACACAACGTTTGGTCCAATTTTAGAAACGTTCTGAGACAGGAATAGGTTGTTCCCTGTCTTTGTCAGACAGTAACTTAACGTTTTCTGAGTCCAGGATGGATACTGGCTAAAAATTTACGTTCAAAGACAGTTCTGTTTCTTTAGAATCACACCGGAAATTTCTTTCTTTCTTTCTTTCTTTTTTTATTCGACAGTGATTCTTAACCCAAGTGGAAATGTGTATTGGTTGAAATATCTGTTATAACTATTAAACTTGGAAGTGAGAGAGAAGAGTGTGGTTAAGAGGAGCCAGGTCTCACTTGCATCACAGAAGACCCTCAGAAGGTGAGATGAAGTTCATTAGTAGAGGAAGCGGAAAAGTTGGGAAGGCAGGAACAACACTTGCAAATCCATGGGGCTATGAGGAGCCCAGTTATATTGGGAGTTGGGGCAAATTTCAGTGGCAGGAGCCGGGAGTATATGAAATGGGGAGGTCAAGAGATGCAGCTGCTTGGGGAAGGTCTGAGAATTCTTACCCTGTAGTCTGCTTTTCCTCGGACACTCAGCAGAAGCAAGATTTTATCCCGATCCCTACCACACCTCTGACAATTGGCTTGGAGGCCTGGCTTCCTGACCTCCATCATCACTGACCTCCTTTTAGGACTGGAGACATCTCCACCATCCTGTGGACTCCTGACTATGTCAGATTACATGGAAAAAGGGAATTAAGGTTGCATATGGAATTAAGCCTGCAAACCTACTGACCTTGAAATGGAGAGATCATTATGGATTCTGTGAGTGGGCCCAGTATGAGGACAGGAGTTCCTAAACATGGAAGAGAGAGAACTAGAGAGACGGCAGCACAAGGAGGAACTGGCCCAACATCTCTGGCTTTGCAGATGGAGTTCAGGAATGAGGCAGCCTCTAGAAAGAAGCCTTAAAAGGCAGGGAAACTGGTTCTCCCTTACAGTCTCCAGGTGGAACACAGCCCCAGTGGCTAGCCTGCTGCTGCTGCTGCTGCTAAGTTGCTTCAGTCATGACCGACTCTGTGCGACTCCACAGACGGCAGCCCACCAGGCTCTGCCGTCCCTGGGATTCTCCAGGCAAGAACACTGGAGTAGGTTGCCATTTCCTTCTCCAGTGCATGAAAGTGAAAAGTGAAAGGAAAGTCGCTCTGTCATGTCCGACTCTTCGCAACCCCATGGACTGCAGCCCACCAGGCTCCTCTGTCCATGGGATTTTCCAGGCAAGAGTACTGGAGTGGGGTGCCATCGCCTTCTCCAAGTGACTAGCCTAGTGAGACCCATTTTGGGCTTCCGATCCCCAGAACTGTAATACCATAAGTCTGTGTTGTTTGAAGCCACGGTGTATGTGGTTATTCATCACAGCAACAGTAGGAAATGCATCCAGACCCCCATTTCTTCGTCTGAGAAATGAGCTGACTAGTCATGCCTCGCTGTGCATTGAAAATTGAGTTAATGGACATCAAACATTCGGCACAGATCTGGGCCCCCATATGCGTTCTTTCCTAGTGAGGCTGCAGGTGGACGGAGTTCAGGTCTGCTAGCTTAGGTGTGTTTGGCTGCTCCAGTGAGGGGCTGGGGGAAAGAATCTTGGACTAGGGATCGGGAGGACTGGGCACAAGTCATGGCTCTGTCTCTCACTAACAGATGATCTCAGACTTGTTCTTACTGTGATCCAGGTCTCAGTTTTCCAGTCTGTGTGATGGTGTGGGGAGAGATGGCCCATAAGCATCCTTTCATCTGTGACCTTCTTATGAGGAGTCAGACTGTGTGTGGGGGGGAGGGAAGGGGGGGTTTGTAGCTCACATGAAGCCCTTAGATTGGTTTTCTGAGAAAGTGCACATCCCATCATGTTCTTGAGACCTCAGAGTTGATGGTGGTCACTCCAAAGCACTCACTTCTCCCTGCATTGTGAATAGGACCTAGGGTCAGGGGAGCATCCTGAGACCACAGGCCAAGTTGACTGGTCTCTGCTGATGTCCATTCCGTGTCCTCAGGCACATCAATTCCTCCCCAAATTCACAAAGCAAACCAATAGTTAAACACGTAAATATCACTCTGTCCCCTCAGCGAAGTTGATCCCTGAGGCCTCCTGGTGCAGTTGAGCTGAGGTGGGTTTCAGTGGTGGCTGGGCCACTTGCTTGTGAGCAAATTGCTCAACTCTCATGAGCCTTAGTTTACCCACCTGACAAATGGGGATAATAATAGGCAACATTAGACTAAAGTAGATTCAACCCCATAAAGTCATTGTGATAACCAGTATATTAATTCAGGTAAAGCGGTATGATAATTGCTATGACCTGCAGGAGGCAGGAGAAAGTGTGGGTAGTGTTAACCCTTCCAGTGGGGGATGGTGATTGTAGAAGGTTATACCTAAGCTGGACTTTAAATGGCAACAATGTATGTGAAGAGCTTAGTATAAGACCTGAGGCGGATTATATGCTTATAAAGGAAAAGGAAGAGAATAAGAAATGAGGTTGCCGGGGATCCAGTACTCCCCCGAGGCTCCCTGAGTCTGATCCACCCTAGTCCTGAGGCTTCTCCTCTTCCTGCCTCTCCCTCTTGCCCCATCGCTGCACCCATGCTTGGTCCTGGCCCTGAGCCCCGACTCCTACTGCAGGGGCACCCAGAAGGCACAGACACGACGGGAGAGGGAGAGAGGCAAAGCTGGAGAGAGGGGCTTGAGGAAGATGGACGCCGGCATTGTCGTCATGGCAACGACAGGATGGGCTTGAGGCCCCACTGCCGGGAGCAGCTCCTGCAGCTCTTCCTGGATTCCAGAGCCTTTGAGGGGAGGCAAGTGGCTCAGGTGGGGGCCCTGAGAACACAGGTGGGGTCTCAGGGTGACAGCCAGGCAGAAGGAGGCTCTGGGACCTGCCGAATCAATGGGCTCTTAGAGAAGACCTGTCCAGATCCCTGAATTGAAAGATGGGGAAACTGAGTATTAAGGAGGAAAGTGGTGAGGACAGATATTTTCTAAGCACATAGTAGGTAACTGGCACTTCCACCTCACTTCTAATGACTTGTCTCTTTTTGCCACCTGGCTGTGTGATCTGGGAGGGCAGGGGAGCATCTTGGTTATGGGCTAGGTGTCAGAGAGACCTGGTTTCAAATTCTTGCTTGGCCACTTACCCAGTGGGTGGTGGTGCCCATTATCGCCCCTGAGTCTCAGTTTCCTCATCTACAGAATGGATGGAGTTGATGATTTATAATATTGTCTGCCTCATAGAGTGGTTGGAAGTTTTGAATGACATAACTAATATAAAATGCTTCCTATGGTGCTTAGTAAAGCATAAATGCTCAATAAATATCCCTATAATAATAATATTACAGGGTTATCCAGCAAGAAGAAGCTTCACATTTTGGTGGCTGGAAAAAAATATCCACTGTATCTGTGTAGCTTCATGAGAGGCGGGATCTACTTTACTTCTTGAACCATCTGGTTTTGCCTCTTTGCCTGCCTTACGTTTATAGCTATATTTTTCTGTCTCTTAGAGAGCAGAGCTCTATTTGCTAGGGAAAGCCCATAGGTCAGGAGTCAGGAGATATAGGTTAATAATAAATAATAGTTCTCATTTATTGGGAACTTACTATGTGCCAGGCTCCTTGCTAAATGTGTGGCATGTATTCTTCACAATGACTCTTTGTTAGGTGCTCTTATTATTCCATTTTAGAAGAGAGGAAGCTGAGGCTCAGAGAAGCTACATCTATCATCCAAGGTCACAGAGCTGGTAAGTGGCAGAGACGGGACCTCAGCCACACGTGTATGCTTCCTTACGGCAATAAGGACCGATGCCGCTGACCTTGGTCCTGAAACCCTGGTCCCGGCCGACGGGGCCGAGCTATTCCTTAGAAGGCTTGTTCATCAGTGCCCCCTGTCCTGCCTCTGCTAGAAATCTGACAGGCAAGAGAGGACGCCTTGGGGAAAGAATATAGAAAGGAAAGAACACAAGAAGTCGGTGAGAGAGAGAATCAGGGCCTTTTGCAAGGAGATATTTCATGAAAGGTTGCTGAGGAGAAATAAAAGTGACTTGATTTGATATATATCTATATATATGAAAACAACATTGCTGGGGGAAGTGCTTTTTGAGACAGCTGATGTTCACCCTGCTTGCCACATTAGTGGTTAGTAGCCTATTTTCTGTCCCTCACAAGTGGAGTCTCTTTATTCTTGCCTCATAGAATAGTGAAAAATCCAAGTGTGATGCCTGGCACACCTGGGTGCACTCTCTTTAGCCCTTCTCCTCGTTTTATCAGTAAGTATCCTCTGCCTACATTTGCTCTGGCCACGCTGCATCCTGGCCAGTGATTACTCACTCAGAACATGGATTTCCTGGGAAGAATTTCTTCAGCCCAGCCACCCAAGTTCATCTGTAATGCGGGCTTTCCCTGCCATAAAGCTCCAAGCTGCTCAGCAGAATTTGGAACCACGTTTCCCTGCATTAAAAAGTGCCTCGAGTGAGGACTGTGTTCCAATGGTGGCATGTAAATGCCTCTTTCAAGAAGGGAAATTGCTTTGAAGTTACTATTTCCCTGGCTTTGATAATAATCTGCTTAATGTCTTGTGTCAAACTAATTACAGCATAATTACCTTTTTTAATAACAGGTACTTTTAATTGGTGCAGGGTTAAACAATTCTGTTGTAAAAATCAGTTGTTTTACATTCATGGCTACAGTTTACAAAGAACTGGGACAACCTTGTAATATTAAACACTCCACAGAGCTGGGATGGGGTGTGAATGAGAAGGCTGCCTTGCCTCCTCTCCTTGACTTTGGACTGCATTTCTTGTGACGCTTCACTTGCTCATGGACAGAACTTATGCCAAATTCTTAGAAAGAGAGAGGAAGGATGCTTAGGGCTATGTGTGTTCACATTCTTCATCTTGCTTCCTTCTTATCTGTACACACAGAAGAGCATGTCAAAGAAGGGCTGTTGTCTCCATTAAATAGATGGCTCACCCGAGGCACAGAGAGGTTAAGAACCTGCTGCAGGTCACAACGTCAAGTGAACGAATCAGATTCTGACTCATGCCCTTTGTCTCCAAATCCAGAGTTCTTGAAAGGTAGTATGATTGAGCGGTTAAGAGCTTGGGAGGAGTCTGGAATCTAAAATATCCGGGCTCAGTCCTGGCTCTATAACGTAATTACTGAGTGGCCTCAGATGACTCCTCACCCGCTCCAGACCTGCTTCCTCATCGATGAGCACGTGTGTGCACTCAGTCGCTCAGTCGTGTCCAGCTCGTTGCGACCTCATGGACCGCAGCCTGCCCGCCAGGCCCCTCTGTCCATGGAATTTCTCAGGCAAGAATACTCTCGTGGGTTGCCATCTCCTGCTCCAGGGGATCCTCCTGACCCAGGGACTGAACTCATGTCTCTTGTGTCTCCTGCATTGGCAGGTGGATTTATTACCACCAAGCCACCTGGGAAGCCCCCATCAGTAAGAATAAGAAGTAATAATAGTATCCATCTCACGGGACTGATAAGATAATATAAAACAACATCGGCGATGTGTCTGACACAGTAGGTTCTCATACGGTGGTAATTCCTCCTATTCCCCTCTGAGCATTGCTACAATTGTGCTTTTCTTCTCCTGGATTCTTTGAGTACCCCCATGGATGTATTTCCTCACGTCTTGGCTGAAAAAAAAAAGTGCACACACTCATCTCATTACTGCAGCTTTTTGCATTTCATTAAAAAACCTGACAGGCCATTTCATAATAATTTATTAGCACAGAGTCAATTTTTATTAATTACAATCATTAATTTATCAGTGTTCCCGTCATCTGAAGTTTGGTCAGAAATGAAAGGCGAGAAGTGCAGGGAGAAAAATGGGCGAAATGGAAGTTGGGGGGATCAGGGTCCAGTGGCATGGGGGTGGGGATGGAAGGGGCTCGTTAGGTTGGAGGACCCGATGGAATGGGAGGCACCGTCTTGGATGCAGAGCCTGGGGGAAGGGCAGTGTCCTACACTGGCAACCATGGGTCTGACTGCTGAGTGATGCTTGCTTTCTTAGTGCGGAAAGGAGAGAAGTGTAAGGTTGATATATGCAGGGCCTCACAGACATCAGGAGCAGAATCCTCCAGGCTCTGTCTCTGTGTTGCCCTTCACCTTCACCCCTTACCTCTCTCCCCCTTGCTCACTCCACTTGGATATTCGTGATACTTACCTCTCACTCTGGTTGTCAGCTTCTCGAAGGCACCAACCTTGTCTTGGCCGTCACTCGAATTTCTAGATCCTACTAGAGAATTCAACAGATACCTGTTAATAGATCTCTACCCACCCTCTGCCCGTTTTATGGATGCAGAAGCTGAAGCCCAGAGAGGACGCCTGACCTGCCTAGGGTCACACAGCACCCTGACAGCTGAGTCAGACACAGGAATTCAACCTGCTGGACCTCTGACCAATGGCCTCTCCCTTTCTCACATGTCCCCCCTTTTTGTGTTTTGGCTTTTCCCTCCATCTCAGCCCTTCGGGTGTCTCTTCTTTTCATCAGAAAACATACAATGAAAAGCCAAAGTATGGGTTGCGAATCAAGGTGAGGCTATTCCCTCTGAGAGGGACAGGGTTGGTTTGCTTCTGGGTCCTCATCTTCCTTCACTGAGCCTCGTTTCTGGCACCTACATTCTGGCTTGTTCTTCTCCGGGCAGGGAGCCCTTCTAATGCCTGCAGTAGAAGAATCCCTGAAAAGTGAGCCGTGGAAACGCTCAGGCACCGGGGTCCACCCTGGAGCTGTGTGATCCACGGGCTGATGTCTGAAGGGTGGGAGGCACTGCTCTTGGTGGGTCCTTAGGCAAGGGGTCCAATATTACTTAGCACAGTTCCTGGGATTTTGTAGGCGCTCAGCAAATAGCAATGGGCACAATGCAGCGTATTCAGTGAGCCCAAGGTCGCACAGAGCGGTAAGACTCCGTCCTTCAGGGCAGAGAGAGAGAGGAAAGGAAGAGGACCACCATAACCTCGATGTCAGGAGTCGGGCCCAGCGCCTCCGCTTCATCAGCAGATGGGTGACAGCGTGCGCTGTGCTTCAGAGCAGCATCGGAATATCCTGCCCTTGACCAGGCACCCCTGCCTGGTGTCTCTTGGGGCTGGGCGTGTGGCCATGCCTCGCACGTGTTACCCACTCTGGGGGAGTGGGTGTGGGTCCAATCTGAGATGCATAAATCTGCCCAGTTCTGAATGGTGAGGAAAGCCAGGATTAAAGTCTCTGTATTAAAAGACATCAAGGTTAGATATAGAAACTCTGGGACATAGTGAAGGACAGGGAAGCCTGGTGGGCTGGAGGTCTTGTGGTTGCAGAGAGTTGGACATGACTCAGTGCCTGTTCCCCGGTGGCTCAGACGGTAAAGAGTCTGCCTTTAATGAGGGAGACCTGGGCTCCATCCCTGGGTTGGGAAGATCCCCTGGAGAAGGAAATGGCAAGTCACTCCAGTATTCTTGCCTGGACAATTGCATGGATAGAGGAGCCTGCTGGACTACAGTCCATGGGCTCACAAAGAGTCGGACATGACTGAGTGACTTTCTCCCCTTTTTTAAGTGACTGGACAGCAACAGCACACTATAGCTGGTCTCTCATCTTTTAACAGTGCCTGGGAACTTAACATGGGGATACTACGATTCTTTGGGCAGTGGGGCCTAGGTGCACAGAATTGCGTAGACCCTCTCTGCAAGGACTCCTGTTTTAGATTACCCACCCCTGTCTTCCACCCGGATGCCCCTCCTCTTGACCACATTGGCATGCATCCTAGTTTTCATGCCCTCCAGCCCACAGTCCGGCCATTCATGCATATTTGTGTCTTTGGAAAATGTGTGGTGTGTGTACTTTTGTAAACTGCAGGATTGATTGGGTTCTTTTTCTGGATTTTATTCTTTCTCAACATCATTTAACTTCTTATTTGTTTATTTATTTATGGCTGTGCTGGGTCTTTGTTGCTGCACGCAGGAGCAGTTGCAGAGTTGTGGACTGGGGGCCGCTCTGTTGTGGTGTTGCAGTTGCGGAGTTGTGGAGACTGCAGTTGTGCGGAGACTGGGGGCCACTCTCTAGTTGCAGAGACTGGGGGCCAGTCTCTGTTGTGGTGTCCAGGCTGCTCATTGTGGTGACTTCCTCTTGTTGGGGAAGAACATGGTCTCCAGGCGCACAGGCTCAGTAGTTGTGGCACGTGGGGTTCGTTGCTCTGTGACATGTGACTCTTCCCAGACCAGGGGTCAAACCCGTGTCTCCTGCAAGGGGAGGCAGATTCTTAGCCACTGGACCACCAGGGAAGTCCTCGGCACCATTTCTGAGGTCGGCTGCTGCTGCCACATTCAGGTCTGACTTCTTTCTCCCTGACAGTTGTCGAGTGTTTCCCGTTTCTCCCTTGGCCTCCCACCGCGTGGTGACTCACCTGCTCCTCCAGGGAAGGGGTGGGGCCACCCGTGTCGGTATAAGGAGAAGGCGACGAATGCCCTTGTGCAGAGCTTCCCGTGGCCCCGACTGAGAATGTCTTCCGACTCTGCCACCAGTGATGGCTTTGCTGAGCTCTCGAGTGTCTGCCCATTTAATTCTGCCAAGTCTGGCCAGACTGTTCTCAGACGGCTCATCCTTCACACTCTCTCCAGCTGTGAGCGAGAATGGCTCTTTGCCCACGTTTTTGCCAAGACACAATCCTATCTTTCCCTGTGACTTTTGCCAGTCAAACAGGGATAATGTGGTACTTCATGGTTAATTTAATTTCCATGTCAGTCATGGAAATTAATCTTGAACATATAATATACTTTTTAGAATTTTTTTTCCCTTTCTGTGAGTTATTTATTAATGCATTTTGTCCATTTCACTATTGGATTTTTAAAGGTTTTTTTTTTTTTTTTTTTTCTGATTTATACATCTCAATGTTTCCTAGAGAGTTATCCTTTGCAAACATCTTGTTTCATTCCTTGGCCTTGTGCTGACTTCATCTGTGGTGTTCTTGGGATGGATATCTTTAGTTCTGATGTAGTGAATTCCACCCTTTACCTATGTTAGCATCTCTAATGTTGATATGTCTTCAAGAAATTCTACTCCCTCCTGTTGAAGGTCACAAAATAGTCGATTATTTTCTTCTGTTTGCTTTCTGCTTTTTTGCTTCTCGTGTCTAGGTATTTAATGTATTTAGATTTTATTTTTGTCTATGGTGTGAGGTAGGAATCCACCTTGATTTTTTCCTCTTGAGTAGTTCAGCTGTCTCAATATCATACTTCATAATTCATCATTTCCCCACTGTCTGTGACTCTACCTGCCTTTCTGTTATCTATATAGCCATCTAGTTTACTTTGCTCTCCATTTTGCTCCATTTGTCTTTAAAAAAATATACTATTAATATGGTTGTATCTGCTATCCACTTTATCTCTGCTGTTTGCTCCATTTCTCTTTTAAAAAATATACTCTTAAAACGGTTGCAATCAACAGTGACAAAAGCTAAGCATCTCAAGTAGGGTTATAGGGAGTCGAGTTTGCAAAAGGACTTTAGAAATTACTTTGTCCGATCACGTCGTATCACACATGGGGCAATTAGGCTCAGAGGATGGCAGCTCCACATTCAAGGACACAGTCAGAAATGGAATTCTTGTGTCCTGACCCCCACCCTCATCAAGCATTCCTGAATATGTGTTCCCTTTCGTGACTCCTGAGGGTGTTTGGATGCAAGTGCCTTTTAGGGGCAAACATATTCCAAGCCTTAATGTTAAATTAAATACCAAATACCTTAACATTTGAAAAAATGACATTTATTATACTGAGTTGTAAACAGAGGAAGAATTACAATAGAATCCAGTGTAGGTCTTACATACACGGCACCCATTCGGTGTAATGACTCTGAGAATGTCAGTGCTAACAAGCACATAATTGGCACCGGGGAGATAATTTTTGCCACCTTATGCAAAGGGGAAACTGTTCTGCATAGTGATTTTACCTAGGAATATTCTTTATTCAACAGGCCCATTTGCATAACCCTCCCTACTTCCTTGAGTTAACACAAAATGCTCTGGAGACATTGCCAAGTCTCTTCCAGAAGACGTCTGCTTCTTTTTCTTCTTCTTCTTTTTTTTTTTAACTTTCCTACTCCCCACCCCCAGCTTTATTGAGATATAATTGACATATAACACTGTGTTAAGTTTAAGACGTCTGCTGCTTGAAATAAACTCCCCTCTCTCGAGCATGCGGGTGCTGTGTGCCAGGGCCGTGCTCCCTGCCTCAAGTGCGTGGCTTGTATTTGCACTTACAGCATCCTGAAGTTGGACATTTTTTTTTGAGAGCTGGATTCTTTTCTATTCTGTTCTTCACGAGATTCCTGACATTTAGTAAAGGGCTCCAGCTGCAGGAGATGCTGACTGTTGTCGAATGAATATGTGAGTGAGTGCCTGTCATGACGATCCTAGGAGGTCAAGTTTTTGTCACTAGACATTGAAATCACTGGGTAAACTCACAATGCCAGTCAGTGGCCAACTGGAATTTGAACACAGATCAGCTGGACCCCAGATATATGTGTCTTACAAACGTCTTTCCCTCAGAGAGCACAGTATCTACTCTCATGCTGTCCAATATGCTAGCCACTAGCCACGTGTGGCTCTTTAAATTCAAATTAGATAGAATTTAAAAATCCCCAGTGTTAGGTGCCACGTGCAGGCTACTGTAGTGGGTAGCTCCGCACCAAAGCATTTTCATCCTTGCAGGAAACTCTGCTGGACAGTAGTGCGATTACGTCTACTCCTTTTGAGTGTCAACTCTGTGTTGGGCTGTGTCTCAGATCTGTGGACGGCTCCGGTTTCAAGCAGACGTGGATTCAAATCCTGGTTCAGGACTTGACTTTATGTGTGAGCCTTCACCTCTCTGCAGCTGGGTTTTGCCTTCTGCAAAATGGAGATAATAATAGGCCCTCAAAAGGGCATTGTGAAGGTAAAGCGTGCGGATGCACAGAAAGCATTTAGTGTAGTCTCTTGTCTGTGAAGATTAGGCAAGGGTCCCCGTTCCACGAGGAGGAACCTGCTGTTCAGAGGAGTGATGGGACTTGTCAAGGCTCTCATGCCTTGAGCAGGCACCCTGGGATTTGAGCCAGTGTCTGCCTGGTGCCAAAGTTATAGGAACTTTCTGTTACTGTGGACACCCATCTCTTGAAGCCCTGCTTCTTACAGGATGGGGAAGATTGCCGTGCCCAATAGTTAGAAGTGGTCCAGAGACTACAGGGAGTAGCTTATGGATGAAACGTGTTCACGGTGGTGTTGTCCTTCTATACCCAAAGAAAGCACCGTTCTGCACAAAAGTTTAAAGAACACATTTTGTTAAAAAAGAGAAAAATTTAACCAAATAAAAGACAGGTTTTCTTTCACATATGAGAAAATTAGTCCTGGTAAGATGGGAAATGAATGTCCCAGGATCACCTATCTGCTTAGTCTAAGAACTAGAGTAAAATCTCAGACCTAAGAACCCCCCCAGCTGAAAGGCCCATATTTCTGTATTTCAGAGATGATTTACAAAGAACTAGATTTGGGAAGCTTCCTTGATTGATCAGGGCTCTTGCAGTAACAAAGGCCAGGAATCCCAATGAAATTGTCCTCATCTAGAAAAGGAATGTGTTGGTTTATATGAAAAGAAATGAAAGGGGCACCAGATTCAGGTATGGCTGGTTCCAGCTGCTCAAGTGATATCAAGAATATTTGTGTTTTCCTCTCTCTGGCTTGGCTTTTCTCTGAGTTGACTCCATTCTCGGGGAAAGGATTTCTCTCTGTTGGTAAGATGAACAGGGGTGCCCGCAACTCCGTCTATATTATTTGCCCCAGCCCATTCCCAGAAAGTGTTCCCTTTAAGTTGCAGCAAAGGTCAAAGGACTGGCTCTCATTCGGTGGCTTGAGTCATGTGCCCATTCCTAAGCCAATCAGGGAGAGGGATTTGTGCGACTAGAGCCCCAAGGACTGAGAATGGAGGAAGGGTGAGTGCCTCAAGGAGTGTAAGCACCTTGTTCCCAGAAGCCAGGGGGTGGATGTTAGTCTAGAATAACAGATGTTTGCTGTTCATTGCCCAGGTCAGGGCTCACAGTTGCCCTGTCCACTCGTCTGGCATCTGAATTGCTGCCATGTGGTCTTCATCAAAACAGGAATATAAGGACTAATAAAGGGGAACATTTAATTCCTTGCACACAAGACTAGGGTAGTTTGAGCTCAGTGAGCTCTGGATAGGGAGAGAAGTGTCATCCAAAGGGCCATTGACACCAATAGGGATGAAGGCACCTCAGCCATGCTCAAGGTTGACTCGGCTTATAGATGAAATTTCAGTTTGCTCAGCAGGAATCAGGAGCTGCCTTTGGAACATGTGAACAACTGGGAAGGCTCCTGGGAGTTGGCGATGACTGAGCTGGGCTTTGATTTATCAGTGGGATTAGCATGGACCAAGGAGAATGCAACTGAAAAGAAGAATGTTCATCTTGAGACTAGGTGGACTATCTTAGAAAGATGCAGAATGAAAAGATTCCTCCTCTCTCTTACCTTCCTTTCATCCTTCCATCTAGGACTGTGGTTCATTCACTTGGCACCTCTGTGCAAATGAGTGAAGGGCTCCTCCTCCCACTAGAGCCTACTCCTGTCCAAGATAAACAGCTTTGAGCTACACTGTAAATTGGATTTCAGCCCCTACCTGTCCCATTGGCTGAGCATCCTTGAACAAGCAGTGACTCAAACAATTGTCCCCAAGGGTCTTCTTCCTTCTGCCACCCTTCCCATTCTTCCTTCCGTCTCTCCACCCCCCAGCCCTGGTTCTCATTAGGCGTGTCATGCAGATCTGGCCACTCTCATTTTTGGCCTTCGTGCCGCCTCTCCCCTCTGTTATCCTGAACCATCTCACCAGTCACTGTCATTGCAGGGAACCCTTGACCCTCTCACTTTCCTCTGGGAGCCCCCACCTCTGAGGCTGCTGGAGGACCCCTCCGTTGACTGAATCCACCTCCAATTCCTCCCTGGCTGAAGGGCTTTAACTCACAGGCCAAGGCTCCCCTTTTGACAGGCTTGATTTGGCTCCTTGCACATCTGGGCCTCCCATCTGGCCCCCGCACATCGGCTGTGCAGGTTGCTTTATGGATATAATAAATATTACTTCCTTAATATGATTTTGCTTAGGTTCCCAGTGACTCACTCAAGCAAATCTTCCATTTAACACATGACTTTCTCTTCAGAGGGAGCAGAGAAAATATTGTTATTGGAAGAAGCACAGCCGTGAGGGGTTTGGCGGGGGAGCGTGTCCACATAAGCTCAAAGTTTGCCGCTGCCTACAGGTCTGGCGAGACCTCAGCATTCCAAGGAGCTGCCTTCATTGTGGACTGGAAGATTTCAAGAAATATCAATCCATGCTCAGTGAGGGTAGCCAGAAAAGGACTTCAAATGTCATCCTGCCCAGTGCTGTCTTGGGTCTCACCTCCGCTGCTTGGGGCATGGAATGGGACCAATTCTATTACATCTTTCATCTGGATGGGGGAGAGGACCTAACTTACCATCTACAGACAGTTTATCAGAGGCATGCAGACAGCCTTTGCTTGCAACACAAGTTGTTCACGTTACAATTTGAAGGTAGTTTTATCTTACCTGGGGCTGAAAGTGTGAGTGAATGGGGCTGTCGAACTGTAAAACAGCATACGGTGTTAGCGACACCTACTGGTGAAGCGGGATATAGCAACCTAGCTCTACATGTTTTACTACCTCCGTGAGGCAAAAGAAATCTACACCTAACTGTCTGCAGAAGACTCTTGAGAGTCCTTTGGACTGCATGGAGATCCAACCAGTCAGTCCTAAACGAAATCAGCTCGGAATATTCATTGGAAGGACTGATGCTGAAGCTGAAGCTGCAATACTCTGGCCACCCGATGCAACGAGCCGACTCATTGGAAAAGACCCTGGTGCTGGGAAGGATTGAAGGCAAAAAAAGAAGGGGGTGTCAGAGGATGAGATGGTTAGATGGCATCATTGACTCAATGAACACAAATTTGAGCAAACTCTGTGAGACCATGGAGGACAGAGGAGCCTGGTGGGCTACACAGGGTCGCAAAGAGTCAGACACGACTTAGCGACTGAACAACAAGAAAGACGCATCACTTACTTTAGTAGGGAAAGTGAAAGTGGAAGCCACTCAGTCGTGTCCGACTCTTTGTGACCTCATGGACTATATTCTCCAGAATACTGGAGCCGTTCCCTTCTCCAGGGGATCTTCCCAACCCAGGGATTGAACCTAGGTCTCCCACGTTGCAGGCAGATTCTTTACCAGCTGAGCCACAAGGGAAGCCCAAAAATACTGGAGTGGGTAGCCTATCCCCTCTCCAGTGGATCTTCCCAACCCAGGAATCAAACCGGGGTCTCCTGCATTGCAGGCAGATTCTTTACCAACTGAGCTATGAGGGAAGCCCCACTTACTTTAGTAAATACTAAATCCTCACCGTTTCCCTCTAAAGCCATGCTTATTGAAGTATGACTTATCTGTAGAACAATTTACCCTTCTAAAAGTGTGCAGTTTGTTGAACTTTGACAGATGTATAAAGCGGTGTAACTGCCAACATTATCAAGATATAGAATATTTTTCTCGCCTGTCCCCCAAATTCTCTCATAGCATGGTCAATTCCCTGCTCCCAGACTCAGCTTCCAGACAGGACTGATTAGATTACCAACCCTGTGGTTTTGTCTATTCCAGAACATCATAACACTGGAATCACACAGTATGTAGCCTTTTGTCACTAGTTTATTCCATTTTTTATAATGCTTTTGTGATTTTTCTGCATTGTTGTCTGTATCAGTAAATAGTTCACTCTTTTTTTTTTATTGCTGAATAGTATTCCATTGTACAGATATATCATAGTTTGTTTATCCCTTCTTCTGTGGACATTGCAATTATCTTTTGGGGTGGATACATTATGCCTGCTTTAAGGAGAAGAAAACTGAGACTCAAAGAAGTGAAGAGTGAATGGCACTCAGCTAAAAAGGGTCTGGGACACATGTACATCCATGGCTGATTCATGTCAATGTATGGCGAAACCACCACAATATTGTAAGATAATTAGCTTCCAATTAAAAAAAATTAATTAATTTAAAATTTTAAAATAAATCAGGTCTGATCCCAAATTCTGTTTGTAGTTATAATGCTCATATTTACTGCTCTTCCTCTTTAGCCGAATGACTTCATTGATCAAGAAAATCCTGCTTCCATAAACTTCTTTTCCTCTCCCTCCTCCTCCTTTCTCAATAAATGTTTGATAAATAAATAGGTAAGGACCACCAGGACTGGCAAGGGATCCGACTTCAACTGTGTTGCCAGGAGTGAACTAGCCACCTTCAGCAGAGGCATACAAATCTTTGCAGAAAGATGCCTGGCTGCAGGATTCTCACCTTGGAATGGGAGGTTAAGTTGCATAGACTCTAATGTCCCTTCCTTCCTGAATTTCTCATTAGAGGCAGGCTTCCCTTGTGGCTCAGCTGGTAAAGAATTCGCCTGCAATGCGGGAGACCTGGGTTCGATCCCTGGGTTGGGAATAGCGCCTGGAGAAGGGAAAGGCTACCCGTTCTGGTATTCTGGCCTAGGGAATTCCATGGACTGGATAGTCCACAGAGTCTCAAAGAGTCAGACACGAATGAGTGACTTTCACTTTCACTTCATTTGAGGGGGAGAAAAGCCTCAGCTCAAATTCTGTTCTGCTGTGTAATACTGATATCCTCAACTTTCCCATCTGCAGAATGGACTTCACTGTCCCTTTGAGTCAGGGAGAGAGAGGATCCTTGGCTCCCCCACAGCACGACTGTCCCCCCTGCTGACTCTCACCCCACATCCTCCCGACTGAGCCGGGTAAGGGCAGAGAAGTTCTGCCCACTGTGGTTTCTCTGCGAGAGTGGGTTTTTCCTCCGTGAAGTAGGAAACGTGCCCTCAGTTTCCTGGGAATTTGGAAGGTGTTAGGAATCCATCCACAGAGCCTGCCTTTCTCCCACACATGCCTCCACCTGGCAGATGAACTAGGGATCAAAGTGCTGCGCATTAATTCTGCCAAGGCGTTTACACTGGCTGGGGGCCATACTTCACGGCCAGGGAGCGGCTCCATTCCTGTCTTATCACAACCACCTGGGCCTGTCAGTGTGGCGCGAGCCCTGCCTAATACCTCTCTCCAGGCCACATACTCCTCCCCAAGCCCCCCTGCTGAGCTGGCTCTCAGGTTCCCTCCAGCTTGCCGAGAAAGAGCCCTGTTGGTCCAGGGCCAGTGGGGCAGTGGGGCTGCCTTGTGTGTCCTCTGACTCCTGCCAAGCCTTGTGGGAGGCTGGAGCTGCCCTTGTTTCTGGCCACCATGCCCCACCTGGACTGTTGTCCCATGAGGACGAACGAGAGGGGAAGCCGAAGCTCAGGGAGAGGACAGGACTGCTCAGGGCAACACAGCGACCAGGTAACAGGTTCCTTGCAACTGAAACCGTCCTCCGTGCAGCACTTTCTGCCGAGTCTTGCCGATATGCACTGACAGAGACCCTAGATAAACCCTCATTTCTGAGGTAAAGACCCTGATGCCCAGAGAGGTTAAGCCAACTGCCCAGTGTCACACAGCGGGTACCTATTGAAGCTGGGAGTTATACCCTGGTAAGCCGGCCCCAGAGTGTGTGCTTTCAGCAGGCACACTGTGCTGCGTTTGAACAGGACGCTCCAGTCGGCACCGCATCNGCCTATCCCCTCTCCAGTGGATCTTCCCAACCCAGGAATCAAACCGGGGTCTCCTGCATTGCAGGCAGATTCTTTACCAACTGAGCTATGAGGGAAGCCCCACTTACTTTAGTAAATACTAAATCCTCACCGTTTCCCTCTAAAGCCATGCTTATTGAAGTATGACTTATCTGTAGAACAATTTACCCTTCTAAAAGTGTGCAGTTTGTTGAACTTTGACAGATGTATAAAGCGGTGTAACTGCCAACATTATCAAGATATAGAATATTTTTCTCGCCTGTCCCCCAAATTCTCTCATAGCATGGTCAATTCCCTGCTCCCAGACTCAGCTTCCAGACAGGACTGATTAGATTACCAACCCTGTGGTTTTGTCTATTCCAGAACATCATAACACTGGAATCACACAGTATGTAGCCTTTTGTCACTAGTTTATTCCATTTTTTATAATGCTTTTGTGATTTTTCTGCATTGTTGTCTGTATCAGTAAATAGTTCACTCTTTTTTTTTTATTGCTGAATAGTATTCCATTGTACAGATATATCATAGTTTGTTTATCCCTTCTTCTGTGGACATTGCAATTATCTTTTGGGGTGGATACATTATGCCTGCTTTAAGGAGAAGAAAACTGAGACTCAAAGAAGTGAAGAGTGAATGGCACTCAGCTAAAAAGGGTCTGGGACACATGTACATCCATGGCTGATTCATGTCAATGTATGGCGAAACCACCACAATATTGTAAGATAATTAGCTTCCAATTAAAAAAAATTAATTAATTTAAAATTTTAAAATAAATCAGGTCTGATCCCAAATTCTGTTTGTAGTTATAATGCTCATATTTACTGCTCTTCCTCTTTAGCCGAATGACTTCATTGATCAAGAAAATCCTGCTTCCATAAACTTCTTTTCCTCTCCCTCCTCCTCCTTTCTCAATAAATGTTTGATAAATAAATAGGTAAGGACCACCAGGACTGGCAAGGGATCCGACTTCAACTGTGTTGCCAGGAGTGAACTAGCCACCTTCAGCAGAGGCATACAAATCTTTGCAGAAAGATGCCTGGCTGCAGGATTCTCACCTTGGAATGGGAGGTTAAGTTGCATAGACTCTAATGTCCCTTCCTTCCTGAATTTCTCATTAGAGGCAGGCTTCCCTTGTGGCTCAGCTGGTAAAGAATTCGCCTGCAATGCGGGAGACCTGGGTTCGATCCCTGGGTTGGGAATAGCGCCTGGAGAAGGGAAAGGCTACCCGTTCTGGTATTCTGGCCTAGGGAATTCCATGGACTGGATAGTCCACAGAGTCTCAAAGAGTCAGACACGAATGAGTGACTTTCACTTTCACTTCATTTGAGGGGGAGAAAAGCCTCAGCTCAAATTCTGTTCTGCTGTGTAATACTGATATCCTCAACTTTCCCATCTGCAGAATGGACTTCACTGTCCCTTTGAGTCAGGGAGAGAGAGGATCCTTGGCTCCCCCACAGCACGACTGTCCCCCCTGCTGACTCTCACCCCACATCCTCCCGACTGAGCCGGGTAAGGGCAGAGAAGTTCTGCCCACTGTGGTTTCTCTGCGAGAGTGGGTTTTTCCTCCGTGAAGTAGGAAACGTGCCCTCAGTTTCCTGGGAATTTGGAAGGTGTTAGGAATCCATCCACAGAGCCTGCCTTTCTCCCACACATGCCTCCACCTGGCAGATGAACTAGGGATCAAAGTGCTGCGCATTAATTCTGCCAAGGCGTTTACACTGGCTGGGGGCCATACTTCACGGCCAGGGAGCGGCTCCATTCCTGTCTTATCACAACCACCTGGGCCTGTCAGTGTGGCGCGAGCCCTGCCTAATACCTCTCTCCAGGCCACATACTCCTCCCCAAGCCCCCCTGCTGAGCTGGCTCTCAGGTTCCCTCCAGCTTGCCGAGAAAGAGCCCTGTTGGTCCAGGGCCAGTGGGGCAGTGGGGCTGCCTTGTGTGTCCTCTGACTCCTGCCAAGCCTTGTGGGAGGCTGGAGCTGCCCTTGTTTCTGGCCACCATGCCCCACCTGGACTGTTGTCCCATGAGGACGAACGAGAGGGGAAGCCGAAGCTCAGGGAGAGGACAGGACTGCTCAGGGCAACACAGCGACCAGGTAACAGGTTCCTTGCAACTGAAACCGTCCTCCGTGCAGCACTTTCTGCCGAGTCTTGCCGATATGCACTGACAGAGACCCTAGATAAACCCTCATTTCTGAGGTAAAGACCCTGATGCCCAGAGAGGTTAAGCCAACTGCCCAGTGTCACACAGCGGGTACCTATTGAAGCTGGGAGTTATACCCTGGTAAGCCGGCCCCAGAGTGTGTGCTTTCAGCAGGCACACTGTGCTGCGTTTGAACAGGACGCTCCAGTCGGCACCGCATCTCAGACCGAGACTGAGCTCGCCCTCAAGAGACCACCAAAGAGCTGGGTTAACTACCAGTGCACCCCAGAGGGGGTAATGCCTGGGACAAATCGAAGGTCATTTGATTTGACCTTTGGCTTCCGTTCCTCTGTGCTCTTTGCCCCGCACGTGCTCCCCGGCCCCGATCTTTCCTTTTCTCCCCTCCAGTCTTCTCTTGTGTCTCTGTCTGTCAGTTTCCTACTGCCCAGCCCAGAGCAGGAGTTCGGTCGTGGCTGTATTAGTGCTTCGAGGGAGGAATGGCAGTGCTGCCGAGAGAAGGGAGGCGCCGAGGAAGAGGACAGGGGAGCTGGCTCCAGCCTCGTGGAAGTCCTGGCAGTGCGGCGGTGAGCTGCGCTTTAGCTGGGTGTAGATGGAGAAACCGGGGCTGAGGGGCAGAGGAGACTGTCCAAGACCAGCCGCCAGGTGGGCAGCAATACCTCTGCAGCTGCCCTGGCCTCGGGCTGCTGCTGCTTTTGTCGAAGCGAAACATTCCCCCCGGCCCCTGGTGTCCCAGGCTTGCTGTGAGGTCCTGAGGAGGGAAGCGACAGCCTTGGAAAATGACTAAACCACAGGGAGTCTGGGTTCTGAAGACTCTAGTTCATATCCTGAAGACGTTGTAGGGGTTCACAAGTTCTGTTTGCCACCCCCTGGACCCTGAGGACAGTAGCTGCTGACTCCAAACATCTGTCTGACTGTGAGTCCGTGAATGACCAGAGCACCTTTGACTTTGGGTGATGTTCCTGCAAAACAGGGCCCAGCATGACCTGGGGGACGAGAGCCCAGATCTGAGGCTTTGGGAGATGTTGGTTCTATCTCAGGTTGGCTGGGCTCCACGTGAAGCCTCACCTAAGCCATTCCTTTGCAGAAACCCCCCTTGGATCCTGCTGTGCCCAGAATGAGATCCAGGGTCCTTGCTGAGCCCTGCCACCTCTCTGGCCTCATCTTCAACCTCGCTCCTCCTTCCTCCTGAAGCTGCATTCTGATTTCCCTTCTGTGCTTTCCCAGTTGAATATGTTCCCACTGCAGGACCTTTGCACCTGAGTTCTCCCCTTCCTGGAATGCCCTTCCCAGATCTACAGACAGCTCACTCCTTGGCTTCCCTAGGGCCCTGGTCCAGAGTCACCACAGTCCCATCCTTGGCTCAGCCGGGCACATATCCCACTCTTCATGTTTCGCACTTGTTCATTCCCTTGTTCACCTCGGCCTCCTTTTGAAGACGAGGACCACATCTGCCTGGTGCACAGTGGTGCCCTCAGGGCCTAGAACGGTTGACACTTATTAACTATACGGTGGATTAATTAATTAATGTGGTTTCTCACTCTCTTGGCCTCGGGCTCCCCCACTCTGCAAAATCAGGGAGGGAGTCTTGGCATCTTGGAAGGGGTCCCCGTGCTCTGTCACCCATCACACCACGAGGGAGGGTGTGTGGTGGGCAGTGATAGGCCTTGGGTGGCCCAGAGTCTCCTGATGAATGAGGCTGATCCCTGCGACGCGGCCGTTATTGATCTAAGCAGGTTGTCGGTGAAGGGGAAGTTGTAATTGCTGCTGTAGTTTCATTGTAACCACCAGCCCCGAAGGGAAATTAAACTTTGCAGCTAATGGGGCTATATGATCCTTCAACCTTTGATGTATTGAATCCAGCGTGGTCCCTGGAATACTGAGTGGCTGCTCAGAGCATCCTTTTTAAGCAGAAGCTGCCTCAAGCTGATGCTCTTTCTGGGCCTGGGGAACAGGTGGAGTGGGAAGGTTCCCCCGTTCTTCAGTTTCCCCGAGAGGCTTAGACCATCTCTTTGAATCAAATTGTGAGGTGTTTGAGCTTGAAGGAACCTTAGGGCAGCAACACCCACCTTTAACCTCACCTGCTCTAATTCGCCCTCTGACAGTAGCTAGACAAGCTCCTGCAGGCTTGATCTGACTATATCACGTTCCTGCTTAAAAACCATCAGTGTGGTCCCCATGCCTAGAACTTCACCACTCAGTGTGAATCAGCAGCTTCAACTGCCCCTGGAAGCTAGTTAGAAATGTAGATTCTTCAGCCTTTTGCCCCAGGACCTACTGTTTAAGGAATCTGATTCCTGTGCACAATAAAGTCTGAGAAGCACTGAACTACAGGATAAATTCTAAGCTAGTTTTCACAGCATATATGCGGTTTTGATCTGAAAGTATTGCAGTATTAAGAATCCAGGGTCTGGGACTTCCCTGGTAGTCCAAGGGTTAAGAATCTGCCTTTCAATGCAGGAAACACGGGATCGATCCCTGGTCAGGGAACTAAGATCCCACGGGCCACGGAGCAAACTAAGCCCACGTACCACAACTCCTGAGCCTGCGTGCCACAGCTAGAGAGTTTGTGTGCCACAACAAAAGATCCTGCAAGCTGCAACGAAGATCAGAGACTCTGTGTGCTGTAACTCAGGCCTGACGCAGCCAGATAAATAAATAAATATTTTAAAAAAGAGAAATCCAGGGTCTGGACTTACACAGACATTGGGTTAAATCATGACTTGGCCACTTACCGAGCTGTGGGCTTCGTGCAATTTCCTTCTCTGCTTTGATTCCCACAAGGTTGTTGTGAAAAATCAAATACACTTTTACATGCAAAGTGCTTTTACAGGTAGAGTGCATGGCACATGGTAGACCCTCAACAAATCGCAAGTCCCTTCATCAACTCTGAAAAAGCCTGCATATGGGCTCTTCATTCATACTGAAGTGTGAGTGACTGAAAAGTCAACTGATAGTCAACATGTTAAGGATTCTTACACAAGTTAATTGTGTGCAAAATTTTTCCATTTTTAGAAGGGAATAGAGAGGGGACTTAAGCACAAGGCTTCTGACTCTAGAGTCTTGGTGTTTAAGTTCCACTGACACATTTTTTAACCAGTTGTCTGGCAGGTAGATTTGCAGATGGTGAAACAGAGGCCCAGACAGATGAGGTGTCGTCTAGGACTCCCAGTTCAGGGACTGTGGGGCTCTATGTGTCCTAACTCTAAGTTTTTCCATTCAACTGGAATTTATTGAGTATATATGTTGCACCAGGCACCATTCTAGGCAGTGGGGATGCTGCGGTGACTGAGACAGGCCCATTCCATCTGCCAGAGCTCAGAGTGGAACCAGGGCTTTCTTACACTCATCAAGGGTGTTGGATCTCACTTTCAAACATCTTGGTGACTTGGAGAATTTTCCACCCTCCCACCTTCTCTGCTGCCTGCCCTTCCCCCCTCCCCTTACCCATCCATATACCTCAGCCCAGTCCCCGCATACCACATCTCCTGGGCTTGCATCCAAGATGAGTTGGGGATGGGGCATATTTTATCTCGGCACTATTTCTCCTCCCTTCATGGACTTACAGGAAACTACCATTTCTTCCCAGCCAGGCTTCTCCCCTCGTCATGTCTTTTGGGAGAGGGACTACGGGTGGGCCCTCCATGGAGACCCCAGTGACTGGACTGGGGATCTGATTGCTCTGGGGCTAGTGGCTGCTAGTGCGTAAGGTCCTGGGAATGGGGGGGCAGGCAACTTAAGACAGAGCACTGGGCCAGGAGGCAGGACCACTGGGCTTGCATTCTTGCACTGCTGTGATCCTTTTTCGTGAGCTCGAGCGAGTCCTATAATCTCCTTGGGCCTCTGTGTCTTTACCTTTGAAGTGATGTTCAGCACTAGACGAACTACATGCAAGAAGGCTCCCAGGTCCCCATTTACAACAATTTCCTGTGCTGAGATATGTAAGCATCTTTCAAGATACATGTGACACTGATAGTACATGACACTCAGGTGAGGAAGCAGGCATGGTGGGCTGCAAAGACCAAGGGAACCTGCGCTGCTCCCCTCCTACCCACGCTTCCTCAGATGCCACTGGAGGGTCTACAATGCTCCTGGCACTGCATGCTGGCCATTGCACACTCCATCACAACCTCTCCAGGGAGGCGTCTCAGTGTCCTGGGACCAGAGACACTCCCAAGTAAAGCCCTTGGGAGAGGATATGTAGATGGAGATGAAAATATGAGGGTTATAGCAGACACTGTTGGTGTCCTTACTCACATCCCCACAGGCTTACCTTTATAGAGCTGGCTGGGATGAACGTCAACAGCCTAAGACTGTCGCTGTTGGCTGGAGCCTGCTCTGCTTGCAGGCAAGTAAGCTAAATGTGTCTGAGAATTAACAATCCAGGAGTAAATTTCAACCGATGATTGGAGGGAGTTCATGAATAAATTGCCTCAGCCCCCTGGTTCCTCAAGTGGGATGACCCTTGTAGAGCATTTCTACACTGCTTTTCCAGTGGGATTTGGCTCTCATTGCCCATAGTGGTTACTCTTGCCTGGAGAATCCCAGGGACGGGGGAGCCTGGTGGGCCGCAGTCCATGGGTTCGCAAAGAGTCGGGCACGACTGAGCCACTTCACTTTCACTTTCATGCATTGGAGAAGGCAATGGCAGCCCACTCCAGTGTTCTTGCCTGGAGAATCCCAGGGACGAGGGAGTCTGGTGGGCTGCCGTCTATGGGATCACACAGAGTCGGACACGACTGAAGCGACTTAGCAGCAGCAGCAGCCCATAGTGGTGTCTGGCTTGACTTTGTACTTTGGATCAGCTGCCTTCCCTTCCCTGTTTCACTTCTGCCTGCTTCTTCCCACTGTTTCTTGCTTACACTCAAAACTTTCTGCTTATGGGCGAACTCACACTAAAACGAGAATCCTCCCCCACAGAACCAGATCATGAAGCTCAGGGCTGGAGGCAAGAGAGAAGCAAGTCAAGAAGTCAGAACTTAATCTTGGGTAAAAACATGCAGAATTGGGAAGGGAGGTCAGAGGGAAGGAGAAAACAGAGAAGGGCAAGATTCTGGGAGCCAGGAAGGAGAGAGGTTTAGGTGTGTTTGTCACATAGTAACAGGGCCTCCTAGGAGCTGTCTGTGGTGCTGAAATTGCCTGGGTTTCCCTTGTAGCTCAGATTATAAGAATCCACCTGCAACGCAGGAGACCCCAGTTCAATTCCCAGTTCAGGAAGATTCCCTGGAGAAGAGATAGGCTACCCACTCCAGTATTCTTGGACTTCCCTGGTGGCTCAGATGGTAAAGACTCTGCCTGCCATGCAGGAGACCTGGGTTCAATCCCTGGGTTGGGAAGATCCCCTGGAGAAGGGAAAGGCTACCCATTCTCACCTGAAGAATCTCCATGGACAGGCTACAGTCCATGGAGTCACAAAGAGTCAGACATGACTGAGTGCATCCTTGAAACACATCATATTGGGGAGGGGAGTCTATCTGGCTCTGGTCCATGGTCTCTACCTCTGATAGAACTGGAATAGGCTCTCAGACNATTCTCACCTGAAGAATCTCCATGGACAGGCTACAGTCCATGGAGTCACAAAGAGTCAGACATGACTGAGTGCATCCTTGAAACACATCATATTGGGGAGGGGAGTCTATCTGGCTCTGGTCCATGGTCTCTACCTCTGATAGAACTGGAATAGGCTCTCAGACATAGCAATTTCATCATTCACCATTATTTGCAGAGCCAGTGTGGTATGATGAGAACAGAACTAGATTTCCAGAAGTAGAGGGAGGTGGAACAAAACACAAGTGAGTCTGATTCACTTCAGTTCAGTTCAGTCGCTCAGTCGTGTCTGACTCTTTGTGACCCCATGAACCGTAGCATGCCAGGTCTCCTTGTCCATCACCAACTCCTGGAGTTCACCCAAACCCATGTCCATCAAGTCGGTGATGCCACCCAACCATCNCCTACCGACCTGGGGAGTTCCTCTTTCAGTATCCTATCATTTTGCCTTTTCATACTGTTCATAGGGTTCTCAAGGCAAGAATACTGAAGTGGTTTGCCATTCCCTTCTCCAGTGGACCACATTCTGTCAGACCTCTCCACCATGCCTGCCCGTCTTGGGTGGCCCCACACGGCATGTCTTAGTTTCATTGAGTTAGACAAGGCTGTCGTCCATGTGGTCAGATTGGCTAGTTGTCTGTGATTGTAGTTTCAGTCTGTCTGCCCTCTGATCCCCTCCCTCAGTGCCTACCATCTTACTTGGGTTTCTCTTACCTTGGACATGGGGTCTCTCTTCACGGCTGCTCCAGCAAAGTGCAGCCACTGCTCCTTACCTCTGATGTGGGGTAGTGGGTATGATAGTTTTTGACAAATAGTAAACACATTTTATATGTGGTGCACTTTCCCATTTATACTATTGGGTCTTCAGTGCATTCCTAAAAGTAAGTAATGATACCTATTTTATGGATGAGGAAAACAGAACTCACAGTATTTAGGAGGACAAACTGTAATTGATCCTTGACAGTGGAAGAAAGGAGTTGCATGATGGAAGTTGAGGGAGGAGTGGGATGCAGAGTTTCTGTTTGTAACACCTCTTTACAAGCACTGAAAATTAGTAGGTGTGTGGTTTTATGCTTGCTACTTAACTTCCATGTGCCTCAGTTTCCTTATGAGAATGTGGAGGTATTTCTAGTATAACCACATGGAGTTTTTATGAGGACTTAATTATTATATATAAAACATTTAAAATAGTGCTTGGTAAATGGTGAGCATTTAATGAGTTAGTGATTATTATTTTTACTATTAATGTTAAAGTTATTACTAGAGATTCTGTGATATATATGTACATCATTGCTAGTTTCTATGGCATGGTAAAGATAGGTGTCATCTCCAGTTTACAAATGAGATAATTAAACCTTAGAAGCTTGCCCAAGGTCACAGAGCTAGAAGAAATGAGCATAGTTTTGAAGCCTTCTCTACCTGATTCCAAAGCCCATTTTATTCCTTTGCATCATGCTCAGGCAGAGTTTTTTCCAAATCAAAAGTTTTGTAAGGGAGAGGGGAAGGAAGAAATTGAATACAGAAAATAATAAGTGTACAGCACGTGTGTCTACTGTTGTAAGTTGGAGAGTGTGAGCAAAAGTCTGAATTTATAGGCTTACCCTGGACCTTAGCACACAAGTAGGAAAGACAGTAAGAAGGGAAGGTGAATTTGGCATTTTGTCAACAGTGCACTGTGGATGAAAACCTTCCTATCTGGGGCTTTTTGCTGTTCTGAGAAAATTAGGTTTCATGGTTTTGAGCACAGAAAGGAAGAAGGAATGGTTAAGAAACAGTGAAATTTGACCTGGTTATTGTCAGGCATCATAGACAATAATGAAGAGAGGAAAAATAATTCAGTATCCCACAAGGACCAGAGGGAATGTCCCAACTTTCATCTGGAATTAGTTAGCTGTGTCCTAGGGTCCTCCCTGATAGTTCAGTTGGTAAAGAATCCACCTGCAATGCAGGAGACCTGGGTTCAGTCCCTAGGTTGGGGAGATCCCCTGGCAAAGGGAAAGGCTGCCCATTCCAGTACTCTGGAATGGAGAATTCCACGGATTGTATAGTCCATGGGGTCACAAAGAGTGTGACACGACTGAGCAACTTGCGTTTTACTTAGCTGTGTCCTGCTCCTAGGTTGAGAGTTACAGGTTTTACTGGCTCAAAGATCAAGGAGATCCACCAAAGACAATGTGATAGGGTAGAAACATCGTGGACTTGAGTCAAAAAATCTGGATTTGAAGCCAGGCTCTGCCGGTTCCTGGTTATGTGACTTGTGTCCCATTAGTGCCCTTCTCTGAGCCTGAGATTACTCCTCTACAGAATGGAGCTAATGGTGTCTTAATCACCGGGTGACCAAGCAACCAGATGATATTATGTTTATAAGTGTGCTTGGAAAGTATCAATAGAAAAGGGCAGTAGGGTCTTCCCTGGTGGCTCAGTGGTAAAGGCATTAAAAAAAAGTGTGGTAATAAATGCAGGAGACACAGATTCAGTCCCTGGTCTGGGAAGATCCCACATGCCACCCAAGCAATTATGCCCATGCCCCGCAACTACTGAAGCCTGAATGCTATAGAGTCTTTGCTCTGCAACAAGAGAAGCCCCTACAGTGAGAAGACCATGCACCACAACTGGAGAGTGGGCCCACTCATTGCAACTAGAGAAAAGCTGAGCAGCAATGGAGACCCAGCACAGTTAACTAAATAAATACATAAAGAAACATTTAAAAATGCCAGCAGTAGGCATTAACAATGTCATAGTTATAATTTAGGATTTCCCCAGTTCCTAATATGAGCTAAACTGATGTCTCTCTGTGGACCTTGCTTTCCCCCATGGGGAGGCTAACAGAGCTTGTGGTGTTTTCTCCACATTTGCCTTTTACGGACTAGATCCCAAGGATGACAGATTATCGTTGGTCCACCTTCCCTCAAAGGGTGGTTTGGTGCTCCAGACTCTCTGGAGGTCAGGAATGCTTCAGAGGAAACCCAAGCCAAGCACTTTGTGGGAAATCTTTATCTAGGCTGAGGCCGCATGGAAGAACTGGGGCTATGAGGTTGATGGTGTGGCTTTGTGGGTGGTTGAGTCCTCTGTAAATGTCCTTCCACCAAAGGGAGAAATTATGACCCTCTGGGGAGAAAAGTCCACTAAGATCTTACTTATTTTCCTTTTCTTTTAAAATTAATTGAACAATCATTCACTGCATATTTACCGCAAGCCAATAAGCTATGCAAGGGTGAGCCCACTTCTTGGGAGCTGTCCGTGGTCCTGAAATATTTGTCTTGGGGCTCACTTTGTGGACGGGAGCCTGTTTGTACCTCTGGCCCAGGGCCTCTACTCTGAGAGATCCTCTTGATTTTCTTTCCATGATACAATCTGAGGGTTATGACGCATGTCCTATATGATCAAGAGTAATCTGCAACCATATCACAGCCCCGAGCTTTGTCTAGAATCATCTACCAACAGCTTTTGTCATTAGCTCTTACTGGAAGGTGAATGGGCAGCTTGAACCTCTGACATGGTTCCTAAGTTTGTATTCCAAACCTCACATGAGACTCAGTTATTCTGTACCAGGATATATCTGACAGACTTCTTCAAATCGTCTTTAAAGAAGGCTGTGTTCTGCACAAAAGAGAGGCTTAAGGTAGCATAAAGACTTGAATTGAATCATTGTTTCAATATTGACCAGATATGTTTCTTGCACAAATTGTTTAGTCTCTCTGAACCCCAGTCTCCACATCTGTAAATAGAAGGGGGAAGTTGAAGAGATAAGCAATATGGCTGTGTATAGGATATTTAAAGGAAACAGGTTCCATAAACAGCATGTTTATAAATGTTAGTATAAGGGATCTTTCAACCCCAAAGTTTCCCTTTCACTCTTCTTCCTCAAAAATGCTCACCCAACATTTCCTCCTTATTCATCTGTGCCCTTATTCCCTGATCTGAAAACTGGAGGTGATGATGATGATAGTTTTGGTGGGGAAAGTCCCTTCCATTCATAGCCTGTGGACTGTGTGGAGGAGAAAATTTGTTGGAAAGAACTGGAGTGATATGTAAACTGAGTTTCACTTGGAATTTGTCATGCTTCATCCTTCCTGGGCTTAGTTGCTCCATGGCATGTGGAATCTTAGTTTCTTGACCAGGGGTTGAACCTATGCACCCTGAATTGCAAGGTGAATTCTTAAACCACTGGACCACTGGGGAAGTCCTGAGAGGGTTTTGATCAGGGGAAATGACTTGGTCAGATTGCATTGCAGAAAGTGGCCCTGGTTGCAGCATGGGTATTTGTTGGAAAGGAAGGAGACTCGACTTGGAGACCAGTGTGGTGAATGTTCTCAGAATGCAAGTGCCAAGAGTTGGTGGCTGGGCTGGGGCAGTGATAGTGGGGAGCAATGAAGCAGATAAAGTTGAGACAGCTTTGCATGGTCCTGTCTACTCCTGGATGTAGAGGCCAAGAGAAAAGGAACTGAGTTTTCAGGACTGGGAAACAGGATGTCTAGAGGTCCACTTATGAGCAAAGAGCACAGGCATGGAACCAGTGGAACTGGAGGCAGAGGTAGTGCTTGGGTTTGGGGGTATTTTGAACTTTGTGGGGCTGCAGGGAATCCAAGTGAAGACACAAAAGTCCAGAGCTGAGAAAACAGGAACTGATGAAGGAAAAAGGTAGAGTTAAGATGCAAATGGTTATGATGCCCTCTCTATACTCTATTCCCCAAAGGGTGTTTTCCTTCCCTGAACACTTTGAGCTTGTTGGTGCCACACAATTAGGCACTTAATTGCTTTCTAATTGATATGCGCCTCAGCCTGTCTCACCAGACACATTTGCAAGCTTCTTGAGGGCAGAGTGTTCCATGCAATGCCCTCCCAAGCATCTCCCTGGGCACCACATGAAATTTATGAGATATTTGAATGCAAAAGAGGAGAATGGTTAGCTTGTAGGTCAGTCAGTCATTGGTGACCACCCCCAACCTCAGTCTTTCCATCTATAGAATGGGAATCACCAGGCTTCCCCCAGTCCTTCCGTGATCATTTAAGGTTTCAAGTTTTATTATTCTTGGGATAATAAAGGGAGGGGGAGAGGAAGCAGCTCATTAGACTTCTAAAATGCATTCCATTGACCTGGTCCGACATCAGGATACTTAGACAGGAAATGGAAATTTAAAAGAAATAATAAGAGGAGGGACGCGAACTGTGTCTCTCCCGTAGTAGCGGTCGCTCCGCAAAACAAACAAGTCTACCGGAATGCTTTGGCGATTATACAGACAAACAAATCACTCTCCCAAAGTGCTTCTTGTGGGAATTAGGGCTCCTGGAAATGAAACACAAACAGATTATTAAAAAAGAGCTCCCCGTTGGGAGAGAAACAGTATTTACAAGAGAAGATGTGCCTAGCCGGACCTCTAATTGCCGTTCATTATCTCATATTGATTTAATTAGCTGCTGCACTCAGGTCTGAATTGCCTGCTGCCCGCAGCAGGGGACTGGCGGAGAGAGGGGTTTCAGATTGACCGAGCAGCCTCCCGCCATCTCTCACCCTCCTCCTCCTTTTCTCCTGAAACATGGGGGTCAGCTCACGGGGTGTCACTGTGGTAGCAAAGTGGCGGCCAGTGGCTGGAGGCAGCCAGCCACGTCCGAGGCCTTGCGGGCTGCTCTGTCTCTCGTGCGCCTCAACTGGGGTGGCTGTGAGGAGCTAATTAGCCGCAGTAATTAGAGAGAGTGTCTTCATAATGTGGAATTAGAGTGGCTTGGTGAAAGCACGGGGAGATATATGGCCCAGGCTGGCAGTGGTAACAGGGTGGAAGCAGGCAGGAGGACAATGGGGCAGTCTTCCAGAATGTCCTCTGGCCCCCATAGGGTGACTTTTCTGCCCCCTTCTGCAGGGTGGCCACTCCTACATCAGGCTATTCGGCTGCTCCTGGCCTCTCCATCCTTCTGTGACCCAGAGGCTCCAGCTGAGCAGAGCTTTCCAGACGAAGAAGGAAGGTTATTAGCGATTCTCTCTAGTGGGCGTCTGGGACCAATTGTTTTGAAGATTTGGGGTTTATAATTGCAAGTGATTAATGGAGGAGTTGGCAATCAGGCTTAAAAGGTTGCTAATTGCTCTTTTAACATAACTGTGTCCGAGTGAGAGTAGGGTGTGCTCACAGGCTCCACGTGTGGAATGCACGGTGTAGGGGAATTAAATGGTGTCGTTATCTTTCCTCCCTCCATCTAGTCATTCAGCAAATCTTGACTGAGCATCCCTGAAGCTTCTGCCCAGGACTGGATGCAAGGGATACAGCTGCACATGAGACAGAACCCCTGCTCTCAAGGAGCTTGCTGCCTGGTGGGCTTAGGAGACTGAGGTATTCAGCTCAGTTCAGTTCAGTCACCCAGTCGTGTCTGACTCTTGGAAACCCCATGGACTGCAGCACACCAGGCTTCCCTGTCCATCACCAACTCCTGGAGCTTGCTGAAACTCCTGTCCATCAAGTCAGTGATGCCAGCCAACCATCTCATCCTCTGTTGTCCCCTTCTCCTCCTGCCTTCAATCTTTCCCAGCATGAGGGTCTTTTCCAATGAGTCAGTTCTTCACATCAGGTGGCCAAAGTATTGAGGTTTCAGCTTTAGCATCAGTCCTTCCAATGAATATTCCTGGTTGATTTCCTTTAGGATTGACTGGTTGCATCTCCTTGCAGGGATTCTCAAGAGTCTTCTCCAGCACCACAGTTCAAAAACATCAGTTCTTCAGTCCTCAGCTTTCTTTATAGTCCAACTCTCACATCCACACATGACTACTGGAAAAACCATAGCTTTGATTAGATGGACCTTTGTCAGCAAAGTAATGTCTCTGCCTTTTAATGTGCTGTCTAGGTTGGTCATAGTTTTTCTTCACTGAGCTGTGTAGTTTTTTTTCACACTGAGGTGTGAAGTTTTTCCACCCTGAGGTGTGGATTCTGCTATTCAGAAGCAACTGACACTTACTAGAGGACTTCTAGGAGCTTCCTGTGTTTCCAGGTGGCTCAGTGGTAAAGAATCCACCTGCCAGTGCAAGAGACAGTGGGAGACATGGGTTCAACCCCTGGGTTGGGAAGTTCCCTGGGAGAAGGAAATGACAACCCACTCCAGTATGCTTGCTTGGAAAATCCCATGGACAGGAGAGCTTGGTGGGCTACAGTCCATGGGGTCACAAATATTTGTGACTGAGCACACACACAAAGCCTGGCACAGGAACTTACTAAGAGGAATCTTCAGGCTTCCTGCCTTAGAGCCTAATAATGTCATGCATGCTTGGTTGCTTCAGTCGTGTCCAACTCTTTGTGGCCCTATGAACTGTAGCCCGCCAGGCTCCTCTGTCCATGGGATGCTCCAGGCAAGGATGCTGGAGTGGGTTGCCGTGCCCTCCTCCAGGGGGTCTTCCCGACCCAGGAGTCAAATCCACGTCTCTTGTGTTTCCTGCATTGACAGGCGGGTTCTTTACCACCAGCACCATCCGAGAAGCCCCAGTAACACTATAGTTATGCGCAATTATAACAAGTATAGTAACCTTGTTATAGCTTGCTTTTTCTTCTTACGGCAGGTAAAAAGCAGTGCTATGTGGACAGAACACATCTTGATAATATACGTCCCGTCACAGAAACGGAAATTGAGGCTTATGCAAATTATGTTTCAGTCTTCTCATCTCATATTCTTTGCATCAGGTTCATCGTAGATGACCAAAGATCAAACAGAAAAATACTTTAGGGTTTATTGTATTAAGAAGCGGCAAGTAGGTTTCATCTGGCTCACAAAGTTTTCATTTTTTAGTAATGGCTGCTTGGAATTAGCATTCTAAATGTGTATCCAGTCACAGCGGGGGAAAAATGGTCAGTGATTGATCAGGAATGTCTGCTTTGACTCAGGGAGAAGACGCAGTGGTACGGATACCACAGATTTGCCATCCTTGTTACAGTTTGGTCTTATCTCTCAGCTATGGAAGCCTCTGGTTTCCTAAGGGCCTTGGGCAAGTCACACTCATTCTTTGTCTCAAAGAATGGGTGTGACTTGCTCAAGATCCTTAGGAGTCAGTTGAGCAAGGATTTATTCACCCACATTCCTAGGCCCAGTACTGCAAAGGAAATAGGATCCTTGGCTTGGGCTCTGGGTGACCTCACGTGTTACAGAGACATAAATAGTGTGTGCAGAGACAGTCCAGAGAAATGGTGAAGGGAGGGCTTCACAGGGGAGGAGGGTCATGGAGGACTGAACTAATTTGTTCCCCTGAATATACTGAGGGAGAGTAGGTCTCCATACTGTCCCTCAAAAATGACAGAATGATCTCAGTTCATTTCCAAGGCAAATCACTTAGCATTACAGTAATCCAAGTCTATTCCCCAACCACTAATGCTGAAGAAGCTGAAGTTGAATGGTTCTGTGAAGACCTACAAGACCTTCTAGAACTAACCCTGAAAAGAGATGTCCTTTTCATCGTGGGGGACCGGAAAGCAAAACTAGGAGGTCAGGAGGTTCCTGGTCTTGGAGTACAAATGGAGCAGGGCAAAGGCTGACAGAGTTTTGCCAAGAGAACACACTCATCATCGCAAGTACTCTCTTCCTACAACATGAGAGATGACTCTACACATGGACATCACCAGATGGTCAATACTGAAGTCAAACTGATTCTATGCTTTGCAGCCAAAGATGGAGAAGCTCTATACAGTCAGCAGAAACAAGACCTGGAGCTGACTGTGGCTTAGACCATGAACACCTTATTCAGGCTTAAACTGAAGAAAGTGGGGAAAACCGCTGGATCATTCAGGTATGAGTTAAATCAAATCCTTTAAGACTATACAGTGAAAGTGGCCAGTAGATTCAAGGGATTAGATCTGAAGGACAGAGTGCCTGAAGAACTCTGGACAGAGGTTCATGACATTGTATAGGAGGCAGAGACCAAAACCATCTAAAGGAAAAACAAATGCAAGAAAGCAGAATGCTTGTCTGAGGAAACCTTACAAATAGCTGAGAAAAGAACAGAAGTGAAAGGTAAAGGAGAAAGGAAAAGATATACCCAACGGAATGCAGAGTCAAAGAACAGCAAGGAGAGNCAGCACCACAGTTCAAAAACATCAGTTCTTCAGTCCTCAGCTTTCTTTATAGTCCAACTCTCACATCCACACATGACTACTGGAAAAACCATAGCTTTGATTAGATGGACCTTTGTCAGCAAAGTAATGTCTCTGCCTTTTAATGTGCTGTCTAGGTTGGTCATAGTTTTTCTTCACTGAGCTGTGTAGTTTTTTTTCACACTGAGGTGTGAAGTTTTTCCACCCTGAGGTGTGGATTCTGCTATTCAGAAGCAACTGACACTTACTAGAGGACTTCTAGGAGCTTCCTGTGTTTCCAGGTGGCTCAGTGGTAAAGAATCCACCTGCCAGTGCAAGAGACAGTGGGAGACATGGGTTCAACCCCTGGGTTGGGAAGTTCCCTGGGAGAAGGAAATGACAACCCACTCCAGTATGCTTGCTTGGAAAATCCCATGGACAGGAGAGCTTGGTGGGCTACAGTCCATGGGGTCACAAATATTTGTGACTGAGCACACACACAAAGCCTGGCACAGGAACTTACTAAGAGGAATCTTCAGGCTTCCTGCCTTAGAGCCTAATAATGTCATGCATGCTTGGTTGCTTCAGTCGTGTCCAACTCTTTGTGGCCCTATGAACTGTAGCCCGCCAGGCTCCTCTGTCCATGGGATGCTCCAGGCAAGGATGCTGGAGTGGGTTGCCGTGCCCTCCTCCAGGGGGTCTTCCCGACCCAGGAGTCAAATCCACGTCTCTTGTGTTTCCTGCATTGACAGGCGGGTTCTTTACCACCAGCACCATCCGAGAAGCCCCAGTAACACTATAGTTATGCGCAATTATAACAAGTATAGTAACCTTGTTATAGCTTGCTTTTTCTTCTTACGGCAGGTAAAAAGCAGTGCTATGTGGACAGAACACATCTTGATAATATACGTCCCGTCACAGAAACGGAAATTGAGGCTTATGCAAATTATGTTTCAGTCTTCTCATCTCATATTCTTTGCATCAGGTTCATCGTAGATGACCAAAGATCAAACAGAAAAATACTTTAGGGTTTATTGTATTAAGAAGCGGCAAGTAGGTTTCATCTGGCTCACAAAGTTTTCATTTTTTAGTAATGGCTGCTTGGAATTAGCATTCTAAATGTGTATCCAGTCACAGCGGGGGAAAAATGGTCAGTGATTGATCAGGAATGTCTGCTTTGACTCAGGGAGAAGACGCAGTGGTACGGATACCACAGATTTGCCATCCTTGTTACAGTTTGGTCTTATCTCTCAGCTATGGAAGCCTCTGGTTTCCTAAGGGCCTTGGGCAAGTCACACTCATTCTTTGTCTCAAAGAATGGGTGTGACTTGCTCAAGATCCTTAGGAGTCAGTTGAGCAAGGATTTATTCACCCACATTCCTAGGCCCAGTACTGCAAAGGAAATAGGATCCTTGGCTTGGGCTCTGGGTGACCTCACGTGTTACAGAGACATAAATAGTGTGTGCAGAGACAGTCCAGAGAAATGGTGAAGGGAGGGCTTCACAGGGGAGGAGGGTCATGGAGGACTGAACTAATTTGTTCCCCTGAATATACTGAGGGAGAGTAGGTCTCCATACTGTCCCTCAAAAATGACAGAATGATCTCAGTTCATTTCCAAGGCAAATCACTTAGCATTACAGTAATCCAAGTCTATTCCCCAACCACTAATGCTGAAGAAGCTGAAGTTGAATGGTTCTGTGAAGACCTACAAGACCTTCTAGAACTAACCCTGAAAAGAGATGTCCTTTTCATCGTGGGGGACCGGAAAGCAAAACTAGGAGGTCAGGAGGTTCCTGGTCTTGGAGTACAAATGGAGCAGGGCAAAGGCTGACAGAGTTTTGCCAAGAGAACACACTCATCATCGCAAGTACTCTCTTCCTACAACATGAGAGATGACTCTACACATGGACATCACCAGATGGTCAATACTGAAGTCAAACTGATTCTATGCTTTGCAGCCAAAGATGGAGAAGCTCTATACAGTCAGCAGAAACAAGACCTGGAGCTGACTGTGGCTTAGACCATGAACACCTTATTCAGGCTTAAACTGAAGAAAGTGGGGAAAACCGCTGGATCATTCAGGTATGAGTTAAATCAAATCCTTTAAGACTATACAGTGAAAGTGGCCAGTAGATTCAAGGGATTAGATCTGAAGGACAGAGTGCCTGAAGAACTCTGGACAGAGGTTCATGACATTGTATAGGAGGCAGAGACCAAAACCATCTAAAGGAAAAACAAATGCAAGAAAGCAGAATGCTTGTCTGAGGAAACCTTACAAATAGCTGAGAAAAGAACAGAAGTGAAAGGTAAAGGAGAAAGGAAAAGATATACCCAACGGAATGCAGAGTCAAAGAACAGCAAGGAGAGATAAGAAAGCCTTCTTAAGTGAACAATGCAAAGAAATAGAGGAAAACAATAGAATGAGACTAGCGATCCCTTGAAGGAAATCAGAGATACCAAGGGAACATTTCATGCAAAGACAGGCACAATAAAGGACAGAAACAGCAGTGACCTGACAGAAGCAGAAGAGATTAAGAAGAAGTGGCAAGAACACACAGAAAAACTGTACAAAAAGGTCCCAATGTCCTGGATAACCATGATGGTGTGGTCACTCACCTAGAGCCAGACATCCTGGAGTGTGAAGTCAAGTGGGCCTTAGGAAGCATTTCTACAAACAAAAGCTCGTGGAGGTGATAGAATTCCAACTGATCTATTTCAGATCCTAAAAGATGATGCTGTTAAAGTTCTGCATTCAGTATGTCACCAATTTGGAAAACTCAGCAGGCGGCCACAGGACTGGAAAGGTTAGTTTTCATTCCAGTCCCAAAGAAGCGCAATGCCAAGGAATGGTCAAACTGCCATACAGTCACTATCATTTCACACACTAGGAAGGTAATGCTCAAATCCTTCAAGATTGTCTTTGGCAGTACATGAACCAAGAAATTCCAGATGTACAAGCTGGGTTTAGGAGAGGCAGAAGAACCAGAACTCAAACTGCTAACATCCATTGGATCATAGAAAAAGCAAGAGGATTCCAGAGAAACATTTACTTCGGCTTCATTGACTACCCTAAAACCTTTGTGTGGATCACAACAGACTATGGAAAATTCTTAAATAGATAGGAATACCAGACCACCTTACCGGCCTCCTGAGAAACCTGTATGCAGGTCAAGAAGCAACAGAACCAGACGTGGAGTAATGGACAGGTTTAAAATTGGGAGAGGTGTACATCAAGCCTGTTTATCGCCACCCTATTTATTTAACTTCTATGCAGAGTCCATCCTGAGAAATGGTGGGATGGATGAAGCACAAGTGGGAATCAAGATTGCCGAGAGAAATATCAACAACCTCAGATATGCAGATGATACCACTCTAAAGGCAGGAAGTAAAGGGGGAACTAAAGAACCTCTTGGTGAAGGTGAAAGAGAGTGAAAAAGAAAGAAATTAGAAAGTGAAGTCTCTCAGTCGTGTTTGACTCTTTGCAACCCCATGGACTGTAGCCTACCAGGCTCTTCCGTCCATGGGATTTTCCAGGCAAGGTTACTGAAGTGGGTTTCCATTTCCTTCTCCAGGGGATCTTCCTGACCCAAGGATCGAACCCAGGTCTCCCGAACTGCGGGCAGATGCTTTACTGAAAACGCTAGCTTGAAAATCAACATTCAAAAAGATGAAGACCATGGCATCTGGTTTCCATCACTTCATGGCAAATAGATGGGGAAAAAGAGGAATCAGTGGCAGATTTTATTTTCTTGGGCTCCAAAATCACAGTGGGTGGTGACTATAGCCATGAAGTAAAAGACGTTTGCTACGTGGAAGAAAAGATATGACAAATCTAGACAGTGTATTAAAAAGCAGAGCCATCACTTTGCCAACAAAGGTCATATAGTCAGAGCTATGGTTTTACAAGTAGTCATGTACTGACATGAGAGCTGGACCATAAAGAAGGCTGAGCATTGAAGAGTTGGTGCTTTCAAACTGTGGTTCTGGAGAAGACTCCTGAGAGTCCCTTGGACAGCAAGGGGATCAAAGCAGTCAATCCTAAAGGAAATCAACCTTGAATATTCATTGGAAGGACTGACGCTGAAGCTAAAGCTCCAATACTGAGGCCACCTGATGTGAAGAGCTGAGTCCCTGGAAAAGACCCTAATTCAAGGAAAGGCTGAGGGCAAAGAGGAGAAGAGGGCAACAGAGGATGAGATGGTTGGATGGCATCACTGACCTGATGGACAGGAGTTCGAGCAAACTCTGGGAGATGGTGAAGGACAAGAAAGCCTGGCGTGCTGCAGTCCACGAGGTCACAAAGAGTCAGACATGACGTCGTGGCTGAACAACAGCAACGTCAAAGGTCAGGTGGGGCACAGCGAGGGCAAGGGAATCTGTGGAAAGGAGCTTTGTGTGTGAGATACGTACGTGAGAGAGAGAACAGCTAGAGTGGAGGCTGTGAGTCAGGAAGTGGCAGGTGATAAACCTAAGAATCCCGTTAAAAAAAAAAAAAGCGGGTCTTTCATCACTTCTGATCCGTTGTGATGATTATGGTGCCTGGCACACAATAGGTGCTCAATAGGTGTTAAGTCCATCTCTTCCGTCCTCCTTTTCATGTCATTAGTTCACTCAACAAACATTCAGTGAGTGCTTTGTATGTACCAGACTGAGGACTCCGTGCTGGGGATATGCTGACAAATAAGAGACACGGTGGCTGTTCCCATGGCGCTTACCATCCAGCAGGAGAGGCTGCAGGGCCAGGTGAAAGAGCCAAGGACATCAGGAAGCCCAGGCTCTGGGCTGTGCAGCCAGGAACTTGCACTGTTATTCCGAGAAAATCACTAGTTGTGTCTGAGTCTCTTTTCTCGTCTTTGAAGCCGAGAGTGAAGATGAAAAACCACAAATTGAGTCTTGTCACTAGCTAGCTTAGAGGCCCTCCAAGTTCTTGCCACCACATTTGGGAGTACATTCAAAGGCTCACCCTGGCGTTCCTGCAGAACGGTGCCCCACAAGCCTCCCTCCTAATCTCCCATCACTGCTGCCCCAACCTCTCTGCTCCGGGCTTCCTTCTGCTCTTGTAAACTCTGAGGTCATTCCCACCCTGGGGTGCTCACAGATGCCTCCTCCACTTTGCACCTGACTGGCTTCTTCTCATCCTTTGGGCCTTATTGTGAGCACTACCTCTTCCGAGAAGTCTTGCCTGATTACACTCTCTCTGCCAGGGCCCTTTGCACCCTGTCCCAGTCCTTTCTGTTGCACGCAGCGCCTACCCCGCTTTGTAATCGCCTTTTACTAACTGGCTGCCCTTTTGCCTTGCTCCATCTTCCCTCTCTAGTTTGAGGGCAAGGATCCCATCTGCTTTTTCCCTATTTTGTTCCCACTGAAAAATGGCAGTGGGACCTGCTCTAGTTATAAATCGTGTGGGATGAAAAAACGAATAAAAGCCTGGGCCTGGTACGTTAGAGTTAGTCCATTGTACATTGGGCTTCCCTGGCAGCTCAGGATCTGCCGGTGAGGCAGGAGGCCTGGGTTCGGTTCTTGGGTCGGAAAGATTCCCTGGAGAAGGGGATGGCCAGGCCAGTCCAGTATTCTTTCCTGGAGAATTCCACGGAGAGAGGAGCCTGGTGGGCTATAGTTCATGGGGTCACAAAGACTTGGGCATGACTGAACAACTAACATACTGGTGGGTTAGAGCTGCCGGAAAGCCAGTTTGACTGGACTTTTGCGAAATCAGCGGTCAGGACCTGGTTGGGATTTTGGAAAATCTGGATTCGAATTCTAATACTCCCCAGCTGTGTGAACTTGATTCAATTTCTTTACCTCTCTGGCTCTCAGCGTCTTCTTAGTAAAATGGTGGTAATCACTGTAGCCCCTGCAGGGAGTTGCCTTAGGGATAAAATGAGATAAAGGGGCACTAAACTCAAAGTCCGATGCTCAGAGCTATTTATGACTGTTCTTCTCGGTGTTTCCAAATGGCAGGATGAGCTCCCTTGGGTGGTGCAGGGAAGAAAGGGAAAGGGAAAGCCTGGTAGGAGGCAGGAGAGCCTCAGCTATATAGAACTGGAGGCAGGAGACGGGACTAGATCTTCGAGCACCATCCTGCCCTGCACATCCGTCTCTCGCCGGTTCTGGGCTATAAAGAAATCAGCCCCGTGGTGCTCTGATTTAATTGGCTCGTGATATTGCCCTATCGATCACTCATTTCAAGTCCGCCAACTGGGGGAAGTGCGGTTTGCCCATCACCCTCTCACTTATCGAAAGGAAAAGCTGACATCGACTTGTTTATTCAAGCACAGCTGGGGAGGCCCCCAAACCCCCTCCCCGTCCTCCTTGCGCACGTATTTGAGTTTGGATAAATCTCTTCTTCATGCTTGTCACCAAGCCCTTTGTCCCCCGTCCCTGGGCTTCCAAGTCTTTCTCCCCATTGCCTCTTTTGCAATTGAATTAGTTTTTATATATATATTTGATGGACAAAGTGTTTATCTCTGGTGCTAAATACCCTAGTTGTTTACTTTGTCTTGGGTAATACCTCATTAATTTAGCGGCTGCCTGCCTCTTCTTGAGCAGCCATAGCTATTGGGGTCTTTTCTGCGGTGGACTGATGATGCTGGACGTGGAGGGGACCCAGTCGACTTGGGGTTTTTGGGGGGGCTTCTACTCTCTCTCATCCTCCTGTTGATCCGCAAGGCTCCACCCTTCTTTCCCCTCTGCTGCCCTCTCCTCTTTTTCCCTTTCTCTCTGCCTCTTTCCTTGTATCTCCCTCACTCAGCCGCTCCTCTTTTCCTGAAAAAGAGAGCTAGTTGAACGAATAGCTTAAACGTGAGATTCTGGCAGGAAAATGGAATATGCTATTGCAGCTCAGAGGGGCCAGCTGGAATCTATGTGCCCTCTGACCGTCCCCACCACTGCCTGCCTGCTGGCCCTATTTTCTTCCCTTGAAACCACAGCAGCCGTTAACCCAGTGTTTCCCCAAATGCGTGACACTTAACCCCAGCCCCAGGGATTCTTGGTCAGGGAATGGGAAGAGAGGGGCCTGAGGTCTAATAAGTTGGGAAATGCTGCACACGATGTGGGGGGCTGTTGGAGAATCACAGAGCCCACTGGGAAGTTAAAGGCTCTGAGAAGGCCTGCAGTGATAAAGTCTGTTGAACGCTGTTTCATCCAAAGATTTCTGAGCAGATCCACTAGCCAGGTGCTGCAAAGAATGAACTCTTTCAGGAAGTATTCGCCTCATCTAAGTGGGCCCTCTCCCCACCCTGCTCCTCCTTTGACAATCAAAAGACTACTTGCGCTTTTATTTCCTTCTGTTTTTAAAGATCCTTTCTGTGTTCCATCTTCTCAGATTCACCAGCCTCCCAAGTGTCCCCCCATCTGTACCCAGAAGAGATGAATTTGAGACTCTCCAGATAATGATCACAGTCACCTCTTCAGAGTTTGCCTCCGGCTGTGTAGTCCTTAATGGCAGGCACTCAGAGGAAGGAGGCTGCTTGGCTGTCAGACACAAGTTCCAATCACAGCTCTGCCACTTGGTGGCTGGGCCTTCCTGGACTCAGTGCTAAAACTCTTTGACTCAGTCTATTCCCATGTTAAATAGGAGCCTGACACCCACGTTACAGGTCCCCAAATATGGGGCTTCTGGACGGTCTCAGTACTTTCTGGTGTGTGTGTTCCTGTGTGTGCGTGCGTTCGTGTGTGTGCGTGCGTGCGTGTGTGCGTGCATGCATGCATGTGTGTGCGCGTGCGCGTGTGCGTGTGTGTGTGCGTTGATGTGTGTGTGTGCGTGCGCATGTGTGTGTGTGTGTGTGTGCGTGCGTGCGTGTGTGTGTGTTTGTCAAGGCAAATCTCACACAGCATAGCGTTAGCTGTTTTAGAGTGCATGGTTCAGTGGCGTCTAGTGTACCCACAGTGTGGTACAGTCACATGCATCTTGCACTTTATCCAGTTCCACAACATTCTCGTCACCCCAAAGGGAAATCTCAGGCACTCAGTCCCCACTCCCCTTCCCCCAGCCCCTGGCAACCACTTCTCTGCTCTCCATCTCTCGGTACTGGTCTACTTTGAATGTTTCATGCGAATGGACTCGCACAACATGTGGCCTTCTGTGTCTGGCTTCTCTCACTCAGCATCAGGTTTTTGAGGTTCATCCATATGGTAGCACGTTCAACGCTTTGCTCCTTCTTGTGGCTGAATCATATTCCACTGTACAGCTGTGCCACATTTTGTTTATCCATTCCTCACCCAGTATATTCTCCACTAGAGTTTTTTGAGGCACTCTCTTCTCTCCTTTGAATAAAGGGTGAAGCTTAATTCCAATTGATTTGTAGGAAGCACACTGGATTTAGAATGAAAAGTCAATATAGGATCATGGAGTTTGCTGGGTAGAACTCTGGACAGAAGTCAGGAGTCCTGGACTGTGTGACCTTGGAACTCTCCCTTCCCCGCTCTTGGCCTCAGTTTTCTCATCTGTAAAATGGGGGTTGGTAAAGATGATTTCCTAGTTACCTCCTGCCTCAACATTCCACTGTTCTATATGTCTCTGGATTTTTCCATCCATTAGTCATGTTCAGATGTGAGAACTGGACCATAAAGACGGCTGAGCATTGAAGAATTGATGCTTTTGCATTGTAGTGTTGGAGAAGACTCTTGAGAGTCCCTTGGACTGCAAGGAGATCAAACCAGTCAATCCTAAAGGAAATCAACCATGAATATTCATTGGAAGGACTGATGCTGAAGTTGAAGCTCCAGTACTTTGGCCAAGTGATGTGAATAGCTGACTCATTGGAAAAGTCCGTGATGCTGGGAAAGATTGAAGGCAGGAAGAGACAGGGGATGAGATGGTTGGATGGCATCACTGACTCAATAGACATGAATTTGAGCAAACTCTGGGGGTATTCTTGGGCTTCCCTTGTGGCTCAGCTGGTAAAGAATCTGCTTTCAGTGCAGGAGACCTGAGTTTGATCCCTGGGTTGAGAAGTTCCCTTGGAGGAGGGAAAAGCTACCCACTGCAGGATCCTGGCCTAGAGAATTCCAGGGACTGTATAGTCCATGGGGTTGCAAAGAGTCGGACATGAGTGAGTGACTTTTACCTCACTTACTGGGAGATAGTGAAGGACAGGGAAGCCTGACGTGCTGTGGTTCATGGGGTCGCAGAGTTGGACATGACTGAACAGCTAAGCAACAGTCACATCTGAAGGAAACTCTGCTTAGGAATATCAGAAGCCTATTTTGTCAGATCTCCATTCATGTGTCAGGCTTATGGGGGACAGAGGCAGAGGGTCTCTGCGTTTCTCTATGCGGAGTGAGAAGGGCAGTGTGGAACTGCGCTTAGCTCTATGCTCCTGTGAATTACACGTAATGGAGCCAGCACTTCTGCAGCTCCTCCTGGCCAGCGTGCTGATGGGCCTGGGATTAGTCACACTTGAGTTAAAAAACCAATGCTCGTGAACAGGACCCATCTGTCAGCAGTCTGGTCAGTGGCTCTCCAGGCAGACAGTTCCATTAGATCCCCATTGTGGTCTCCGCGAGCACGTAGAGTTCCGAGTCTCTCTTTGGTAGCTCCTCATGAAGACCCATTTTGACAAGCTGAGACTGTCCAGGTTTATTTCTGTTGAAACGGAGCACGGGGTGAACAGTGTCTAGTTAGACACTCATGAACACTCCAGCAGGGGAGCCCCACTATTGACACGAGGATCGTGTTCACGGGCTATGCTGTGCATGTCACTGGAGAGAAGGGGAGTCTACTCGGCACTCAGGGAGATCCACTTTGCCCATTCTCTGAGTTTCGGGATCTAGGCTAGGGATGGAGACAAACGGCTGGGCCTTGGAAGAAGGGTCTCCTGGCCCCATGTTATCTGTGGGCAAACAGGAAACCCACACCTTGTGGGTGCCCTGCAACCAAGAGCTGTCACCTTGGGTAAGTCATAAAAGGCAGCATTAGGCATTAGACTATTGGCTCCAGGTGGGGAAGAATCATTTTTTTTTCTCCACATTTATTTTGCTCACTATTTTCTCTCCTATGTTGGCACAGGTCTTCCTCCATTGCCTGCGCTCATAAATATTTGTCCTGTACCCCGAAGGTGGGATGTTGGAAGGTTTTTAGGTGTGGGATTTGAACCCAGGCAACTTAGAGCAAAGCATATGGGCTTCCCACCTGATACAATCTTTCTCGTCCCATGTGTCACACAGTGCTATCATTGTCCGTTTCCTCTGTGGCACCGTAAGCTGCTCGAGAGTTTTTATTCTTCACCTTCATGTCTCAGATCTCCAGCACAGGGCAGGGTCTACAGTAGGTGCTCAGTAAATGCTCATCATATGAATACTGGATAAGATCTCAGTGAGCCAGGGCAGACTTTCTGCAGCAGGAGAGACCAGGGTTTCAGACTGAGAACTAGGACTATCATGTATCCCAGGCCCCAGCCTGGAGCCCAACCTGGTATTTGTAAGCTAAATGGAAATGTTCATACCAACCTCATTCAACCCAAGAGAATGAACCCATCGCAGGAGGCACACTTAAAAGTGTTGTCATTTAATATATATCACCTGAGCACGAATTATGTGTAGGCCACACACTCATTGCTCCCAGTTTTGAGTGGAAGCTCATGGAGTTATCTTGGATCGTGTGGCCAGGAAACAGATTCTGAGATGGAAGATCACATGTGGAGGGTTTACTGGAGAGAGCTCTCAGGGGATAAATGTGGAAGGGAGGAAACAAGGAGTGAGGGTATGGATGAAAGAAGGAAGGAAGGAAAGATTAGTGGAGACAAGACTTCAATCCACCTAGCAGTTGCTACTGAGGCTTCAACTGATGATACAGGGAGCTCTGGTCTACCACGCCCACTGTCGCCCAGTACGGAGGGCCAAGGGCTTCCCTTTCTTCCCACAGGGGGTGGATGGTGATGGCCTCAGATGGTACGTGTGTGGTAATAGCATCCGACCAGCAGCCCCACTAGCCCTCCATGCCCCAGGCACACTCGTATCTGCTTTCTCCATGCCCATCCTGGTCAGGCAGTAATTTAGGAGGTGTGTCTTCAGAGAAGACTGACTTTACTTCCACCCACTCCACAAGACTTCTCTGGAGAATCATCTATTCCAGATCTGCAAGCCACTCTCTAGCTCAGAGGAAAGGTACGTTGGTCAATTTCTTGCAAGTTTCCTCTACTAAGCCATCCAGGACTTTCAGGAAAGGGAAGCTGCGTTGCCTGGTGGTTACAATCTGGAAGCCCCGAGCCAACAGAAGGATGTGCTTCTTCCTCTGGCTGGCCTAGCTGTGTGATCCTGGTGTGGTGTCTTCCCCACTTGGCACTTCAGTCCTTTGCTTTGTTCAATGGGGTTAATACTTCTTAATGAACATTAAATGAAGCAGCACAAACACAGCACCATGGATACACTTAATTCTTTCCCTTCTTTCTTTTTCCTGCAGCGCTGGAGTGAGGCAAATGGGTTTCTTTTAACGTGCACCTTGTGAGTGTGGTGTATTTGGCTCCAAAACCAACACCACACTCACCAGCTTCTAATACAGGTCTTTTCCTTACCCCCAAGAGAGGTCGTCTGACTACATGCCAATGTTTTGTTGATTTAAGGACTCAGTGTGCCTGTCACCTCCCAGGCACTACACATTCTGCAAAGTTCCTCCCGGTCCAGTCATTAATCACCCTCTGTAATTAAATAACACAGCAACCTGTAATTAGGGTATTGATTTGTGGGTTTAATTGTTTACTCGTGGGTTCTCCCTTCAGCCTATGGGCTTCATGAGGGCAGGGAGTATGTTCATCTTTATTCACAGCTGGGTCTCTGTTGCCTGCCCCGGCTCTTGGCACATAGATGATTTCAATAAACGTTGGCTGAGAAAAGGAAGGCGTGGGTACAGGAGTTCACGGCCAAGCTTCTCTCAGGTTTTACACTCAGGGTGAGAGAAGGGATGGCAGTTAGCAAAGAAACTCAGTGACAATGATTCTGTGTCTGGACTGCGCGTCACAACTCAGATAGCGCTTAGTACTGAGAAGTGCTCATGGTGGCGGCGATGAGGATGGCGATGGTGCCATTTCTAGAGCTTTTTTTCTTTTCCAGGTAGTTTGTGTGCGCTATTTCACATGGTGCTTGCAATGGCTCTGCACTTATTATTTCCACTTGTATACATTTACTTACTTCCTATCCTTTCCATTTCACCTATGAAGGAATGGAACTTGAAGTCTTTTCCTAAAGCGGTCCATCAGGTAAGGAGCAGAACTCAAGTCTGCCTAACTATGCTCTCTCAGCCATGAAATTCTGATGCTTGCACAGCATTCACTGTTACTGCAGTGTGGTTGTTTCACAGTGTTGCGTTAGTTTCTGCTGCCCAGCAAAGCGAATCAGCTATCTGTTTACATATGCCCCCTCTTTTCTGGATTTCCTTCCTGTTTAGGTCGCCACAGAGCACTGAGAAGAGCAGGGTAGGACCTACCTACACAGTAGGTTCTCATTAACTGTCTGTTGTACACATAGTATCAGTGTGTATATGTCCATCCCAATCTCCCAAAGCATCTCACCCTCCTCTAACACTTTTTTTTTTTTTTTGTGGCCAAGGACTCAACGAATCTCATTGCTGTGATAAGACAGTCATTATTGTCAATATAGGTGACAAAAGAGCTTCAGAGAGGGAAAGGACCTGGTCAAGGTCACAGAGCCCAAGAGAAACAGCGCTGGAACCAAAATCCCACTGTTCTTATCTCCAGCGTGAAAATTTCCCCGTTATAGGTCGAGATTCAGAGACTTGGGCATCTGGAAATAGAAGGGAACACAGAGGCAGGACGCTCAGATCCTCATTCCAGTATCCCCTCCTTCTAGCCACGTGAATATGGTTGTGCCACTGTGTCTCACACAGACTTGGCTTTCTTATAGGTGAGATGGGAGCAAAGAGGCCCACTTCACCGGGAGGGCATGAGGTTTCACTGAAATCACAGGTACAAAAGCGATTCATGAACCATAATATCTGTCCTGTTGGATGCTGTCAGTTCCAGTGCCTTGATAAGTCAACATCTCCACGCTTTTTGTGTAGTCAGTTTCACAGCTTAAATGCATCACCTACCTCTGAAGTCCTTGCTCTGGCATCCGGTGACTCCCAAGTAGCAGTATCAAATGCTTTCTTCAAAAACTGAAAAAAAAAAAAAAAAGTCTAAATCTGAACCTCAACGTTGGTTAGATTTCTAAGAAATACCCCTTCCCTGCTATGCTCCTGCCACCTGGCTAGACTTCCTGTCCAGCAACAATAGTGCGTTTTCAGCCCCGCTTAGGGCTCTTGCACCGGATGCTTCCTCTGCCTGGAACTTGCTTTCCCCTCCACTCAGTGGGCTGTCAGCGCAGACATCACCTCCACAGAGAAGCTTTCCTGTTCATCCGTCCGAAATATGCCACCCGCCCCGTCCCCCACACCCACGCCCTACATTGTTCTCTGCTTCTTTAGTTCAGTTCAGTCGCTCAGTCGTGTCCTACTCTTTGTGACCCCATGAATTGCAGTACGCCAGGTCTCCCTGTCCATCACCATCTCCCGGAGTTCACTCAGACTCATGCCCATGGAGTCACTGATGGCATCCAGCCATCTCATCCTCGGTCGTCCCCTTCTCCTCCTGCCCCCAATCCCTCCCAGCATCAGAGTCCTTTCCAATGAGTCAGCTCTTCGAATGAGGTGGCCAAAGTACTGGAGCTTCAGCTTCAGCATCATTCCTTCCAAAGAAATCCCAGGGCCGATCTCCTTCAGAATGGACTGGTTGGATCGCCTTGCAGTCCAAGGGACTCTCAAGAGTCTTCTCCAACACCACAGTTCAAAATCATCAGCTTTCACCAAACCAGCTGGAGTTACCTAGTCAGTTTCTTCTTTTCTCTGTCTCCAGCATGAAGGCATATGCCCCGTGAAAGCTGCTCTGTGTCTGTCTTGATCATTGGGGGTATTTGCAATGCCCAAATAAGTGACTGGCAAAAAAAAAAAAAAAAAGGCATTTAATAAGCACCAGTGGGGTGAAACACTGAAGAAGTGAATTCTATCCCATGTTACTTGGGGTCCGCGTGTAATGGATAGACCGTGACTCAGTCTCAGTGAGGAGATGCCATATCCCATTTCCAGTCCCCTGAGTCACCAAGCATCACAGCTGATAAATGGCCACCCTTGTGGGAAGGCATGAGGCCTTATTTCTCAGCTGGACCGGACACCAGGGGCCTCCTGCCAAACATGGGCAACGGAGCTGAGTCCACACTCTGAAGGGCCAGGAGAAGGTGGGCATCCCAGTCCGTGCCGTTCCTGGAAAAAGCAGTCCAGTTTCCTTGTTTTTCTCTGCTTGTGAAATCCACTGTCACCCTTTTGTAAAGATGTCTGAGAAAGTATAGAAGCACATTTCCCGGATCTGGGGATGCAATAGTTTGTGCAATTATAACCCAACACATCACAGAAGTCAGATTGGCGCTTGCTGCCTGCATAATTCATCACTCGCTTTCCTGTCAGGGTCCAAGACCTCTCATATCTGGTAGACACAGAAAATTAAGTTTACATTGCTTGATTAAAAATTCAGAAGTTTAAGGACAAAAAAAGGAGGCTGTGAGTTGTATCATCATTAAGTAGACAGAGATAAATAAAGCAGTGGAAAAGGAAACGTGGGGGAAAAAGTGAAAAGCCAAGGCAGACATGGAGGAGAAAAACCCTTGCTGGTGACTTGTCATTTCTTAGACTTAAGAATGTCAGTGGAAACGTCACTAATTTCTTCTCTCCAGTGGTCAAGGCTCAGGGACCCAGAAGGTATCCCGACTCCTCCTCTCTTCTCTCCCCCCATCCTTCCTTTCTCCCCGTTTCCTTCCTTCACCTCTTGTCTCCATTCCTCTCTCTTTTTGTGTTCCAAAATGGTAAGTCCCTGCTCTTTACAAGCCGCACTGTAAATGCCTCGGCATACGAAATGAATAAATCAGAGTCCTGTATTGATGAAGGCCCTGTAGGCTATTTGGAGAAAAGAGAATTACAACCCTGAGCGATCAGTGATCTGATGCTGGGAGCTGTGTGGACCAGAAGGGACCCCCGACCCAGCCAGAAAATGGTCAGGGATACTTCTAACAGAAAGGGATACTCGAGTTGGTTCTTTTTTTTTTTTTTTTTAAAAAAGATTTGTTTTGATGTGGATCACTTTTAAAGTCTTTATTGAATTTGTTATGGTGTTGTTTTTTACGTTTTGGGTTTTTGGCCCCAAAGCATGTGGGATCTCAGCTCCTGGACCAGGGATCAAACATGCACTCCCTGCATTGGAAGTCGAAGCCTTAACCACTGGACTGCCAGGGATGTCCCAAGTTGATTCTTAAAGAAGACATAAGTATTAATCCAGTGATAGGAGATGGAATGAAGACTGACATTCCCGTAGGAGTGAGCAACATTTGCAAAGGCTCAGAGGCACCATGGGGTATGGTGTGTATTTGCAGGGGATATATACTGAGTTGGAGAAGAAAATTACAACCCACTCCAGTATTCTTGCCTGGAGAATCCTATGGACAGAGGAGCCTGGCAGGCTGCAGTCCATGGGGTTGCAGAGTCGGACACGACTGAAGTGATGTAGTGACTGAATGGGAGGAGGTGTGGGGAGTGAGGCAGGGATCAGATTCCCCAGGCAGGGCTCAGATACTCAGGGCTCAGGTACTCAGCTCCCACTAAACTGAAGGTTCCTTGAGTGCAGGGACTATGTCTTCTATTCTCTCACCAGTGAGGCCTCATTTCCTAGCCCTTTGTTCATCACAAAACAGGACCCAACAGGTATTTGTTGACTGGCTTTTTGATTCCAGAAGTCTTTGGGGAGACATGACAGAATCTTGAATGCAGGAACATCAAGATCATGTTTGCATTCTAGGAAGGCCCTTCCGGATAAGTGAGGGGTGAACAGTGACTTGGAATAAGAAGGGAGCCGGTTGGACTTGTGGTCAACGCGGTTAGCAGTCCCCCATTCTCCAAGTCCCCCTTCTCCTTCTTGGTGATAGATTCCCCGAAGCTGAACAGGGCACCAGACTGCTTATCTAGAGACTACATTTCCCAGCCTCCCTTGCATCTAGGTGTGGCCATGTAACTAGCTTCTAACCAATGAAATGCGAGTGGATGCCATGGGTGCAACTTTTTACACTGCCTCCCTAAAAAGGAAGCTGTGTACCCTATTTTCCTCCCTTTTAAAAAATCTGTTTTGAATGTGGTCCTGATGAAGGGGAGATAGCTTCAACCACAGTGATGACTGCAGAGATGGGCAAATTTCGTCTATGAACCAGTGTTGTTGAGTCGTGAAGTAGAGTCTGACTCTTTTGTGACCCCCATAGACTGTAGGTTGCCAGGCTCCTCTGTCCACAGGATTTCCAGGCAAGAATACTGGAGTGCATTGCCATTTCCTTCTCCAAGGGAGGTTTCCAACCCAGGGGTCTAACCCAAGTCTCCTGCGTTGGCAAGTGGATTCTTTACCGCTGAGCCACCTGAGAAGCCCCTATGAACCAGTGATGGCTGCCCATTTGTTGTTGTTTTTAATGCTTTAAGTAACTAAGCTGCGCTGGGTCTTTGCTGTGGCATGCAGGATCTTTAGTTGCGCTTCAGGATCTAGTTTCTCGACAGGAACCCATCCCGGGCTGCCTTGGGAGTGCAGAGTCTTAGCCATTGGGCTACCAGGGATGTCCCATTTGCGTTTGTAAAAAAGTGTGATTTGGACATAGACATATACACTCATTTACCTAATGTCTTTGGCTGTTTTCTTGCTACGATAACAGAGTGGAATGGTTGTGACCAAGACTGACGTGACTTTCAAAGCCAAACTGACTGTATGTTTGCTTCTGGAAACTAGCTTAACTCTGCTCTGGTGGATGGCAGAGTAACAGTATGGAAGGGAATTGGGTTCCTGGGTGGTTTCATGGAGCAGAGACACCTGCTCACCTTGGCAACCTATCTGTATCAAGAGAGAGATGAGAGAAAAATGAACTTTTCTCTGGCTTTAGATACTGACACTTTTTGTTGTGGTGGCGACTCAGTGGGTTCCGTATCTAACAGAAAGACTCAGTAATAGTTGCATTGAGGCATCTGGAAGATGGTGGTGGTCTGAACTAGGCAGAAGCGGTTGAGGAGGAGAGAAGGAAATGGACCCCTAGAGACACTGGGGAACCCGAGTGGGCAAATCTGGTTTCTGACTGGATGAAGATGTGAGGGAAGATTCAAAAATGATTCCCAAGCCTGCCATGATGAATGCAGGGGCAGTGGAAGAGGCTGGGAGAAGATGCTGAGCTCGGCTTTGCTGTGTAGTGTTTGAGGTTTCTGCAGGCTCCAGAGGGTCTGGGAGAATTAAGAGGATAGTGTTATTTTACAAGGAATGGTCCAGAGAAGGATGTTTTGATTAAATGACTTTGAGCAGAGATCTGGATGAAGTGAGGCAGAAAAAAGCCACCTGGACATCAGGGAATATAGTCTGGGCAATGGAAACAGGAGGTGCAAAGGCCCTGAGGCGGGTCTGAAGCTCAGATCTCCCTATGCTTCACACTCTTTTCCAACGATGCTGCTCCACTCAGCATGTGCTTTCCCAAGCACCTAACGTGTGGGTGGCATGGGTCAGAGAGCAGAGGAGATCATGGAGTCTACTAGACACAGTCTCTGCCCTCAGGGGCTTCACAGATTGGGCAGGGGAGGCAGACTTGTGCTGGACACAACCTTATGGTCCCAGGCAGATACAGAAAGGATGACATAAAATAGGAAGGGGAAGGGCTAGTCTGCTCAGGGAAGGACTTGCCCTGGGTTTCAAGGCCAAGTGGAATTTCCTTAAACCCTTTGTCTCAACAGTATAAATACACCAGGCAGCGCACAGCTTGATAAATTTTCACAGGATGAATGCCCTCATGTAACCAGCAGCTTAATCAAGGATCAGAATGCCCAGCTCCCCCAGAAGTCCCTTAAATCCCTTTCGGCTACACCCAGGTAGCCCCTAGCCTGGCTTCTAGCAGCCTAGGTTAGTTTTGCCTGCTTTTGTATAGCGCATCCTCTCGTATGCCTGGCTTCTCTTGTTTGAGGCTACGTTTGTGAGATTCATCCATGTTGTGTGTAATCGTGTCTCATTTATTCTCATCACTATGCAGAATCCCAATGTGTGAATATGCCGTGATTTACTTTTTTGCTCGCTTCGCTATTGCTGGAGTTTTGAGTTGTTTCCATTTTTGGCCATCCCGGGTGTTGCTGCTATGACATTCTGGTGCGTGTCTTTTGGTGAACATATGTATGCATTTCTGTTGGGTGTGATCTAGGAGTAAACTTGCTGGGTCAAGGGGTGTGCATATGTTGAGCTTTCGTAATGCTGCCAAGTGGGTTTCCAAAATGGTTGCACCAATTAACACTCCCACCAGAAGCATGTGTCTGAGCAACTTATCTTTGCTAACACTCGGTATTCTCTGTCATTTTCATTTTTGTTTCATTTCCTTTTATTTTCATTCCTGGTGAGGGTGAGATGATATTACATTTGGGTTTTAATTTTCATCATCTTGATGACTAACACAGCTGGGCATGTTCTTATATGTTTTTTTAGTCATTTACTGACCTTCTTTGGGTGAAGTGCTTGACAAAGCTTTTGCCTATTTTTTCTCTTATTGGGTTATCTACTTTTTCTTATTAGTTGCATAGTGCTTTTTACATATTCTGGACACACGTCCTTGATAGAATATACCATGGAGAAGATTTTCCCCATTCTGGGGGAGTGCGTTGCCGTCTCCCTCTCTTAGTGGTGACATTTGATGGGCAGGGTGTTTTTGCATTTAATGTAGTGCATTTTTTTTATTTATTTTCTCAAGGATATTTGAATGCAGAAAGCAGACTTTTCCAGTGGGGAGAGGGGTGTGAGCAGAGGTGAGGAGGCAGGAACTTTGGAGCCTTGGGGAAAACAAGCACATTAACTGTGACCTGACATTCAAGGGAGTGGAGGAATGTGGGCATGGGGTGAGGTTGGAGGAGGTGGTAGGTACTAATCACAGGGGCTTTGTGATGTCAGGGTGTGGAGTCCGGACTTCCTTCCTGAAGTCCACAGGGGATGAAGTTTTGAGTAAGGGCCGCCAAGACCAGAGCAGGTATTAGGAATATTAATCCAACATTGAGTGTCAAGATGCAGGTGGAGGGGTGAGGGGAAGCTGGGGAAGGCAGGGATGTGGAGGGGGGGCGGGGGGCCCAGCCTGGACAGACATAGACAGGGCTTGGCATTGCTTCCTCACAGACGCGTGTTGGCTGAAGATGTGGCATGGAGATGCACTCACGGATGACATCCTCAAGGATGGCATCACAGCCCTCTCAGCCCCTGACAGCCTGGCACTGTTGTTCTGCTCCTAAGTAAAAGCTTGGAGAACAAGCAGATGACTCAGAGGGTCACAGACCAGTCCTTAATCTATCAACCATCTGAGAGCCTCAGAAGGGAAGGGGAAAACCTGCCTGTCCTGTGTCTGGGAAGAATCTTGTTTCTCTGAGAAGAAAGACACGGCAGAGGCCTGAGAAGAACTGGGGGGTGCAGGCAGGAGACCTGGATTATGGGTCTCAGCTCATGGCTGTGTGTCCTTGGGGAAGTCCCTTCCCCTCTCTGGACCTCGGTGTCTTTAGCCACAGAGAGGGATGCAGACTCAGATGAGCTCAAGGGCATGAAATACTTTGTGACCAGTACTTCACAAATGTCAAGGATTGCGGAGTCCCCTGCTCCCAGGAACTAGGGAGTCAGAGAACTCTGCATTTAGCTTGCTAACAATTATGCCAGAGGTGACCCTAAGGAGCCAGTATTGCTAGACCTTATCCACAATCAAAGGTGTTTGTTACCAGCACTTCCTTACTTCCCACATTACCAAGACTTGGTTGCCAATCCCAGCTCCCTCTTTCCCATATCCAAACATCTTAAATCCCAGATATGGACATTGAAATGACCTCTTTTCATGGGTAACATATTCTTCAGTTCCTCTAAGGTGGGACAAGATAATGGCAACGTACATCCTCTGGGCAGAGTGCTGGCCACTGTGTAGGAGATGCGCTTGGAGGCGTGGGCAGAGGGGCTGACTTGAGCAGAGGCACAGGGTGGAAAGTAGCCTGGAGGACTCAAAGACCCTGTGACGGGGAGTCGTGTGTGTCAACGTGGCTGTTCTCTGGCATCCAGTGATTCAGTCAAACCCTATTCGGCTTCCGTGAAGGTATTCTGCAGATGTGGTTAACACACCCTGTCAGTTGTCTTTAGAGAAAAGAAGTTATCCTTGAGAGTAAGAGTGGGTCCCATCCAGTCATTTGAAAGGCTTTTAAAGACTGAACTGAGAGATTTCTTTGAAGAGGAAGAAATTCTGCCCCAAGACCGCAGCCTCAGCTCTTACCTGAGCGCTTTCTTTCTGTGGAATTGCCCTACAGATTTTAGACTTGCCAGCCCCACAGTTGCATAAACCAAGGTCTTGGAATAAATCTCCCCATGGGTCTGGGTCTATGCCTTTATCTCTGTGTCCTGCTGGTTCCCTTTCTCTGGAGACCCCTGATGGGTACAGAGCCCCAGGTGAGAACTTAGGACCAGGGTGGTGGGAGGAGCAGGAGAGGAGGACCAGCCTTTTCCATTCTTCCCTTCACTGCTCCAGCCACAGAGACCTTTCCAGTCCTCAGATGTGCTAGGCATGATAATAGCTGCCAGGCCTTTGGTGTTTGTGCTTTCCCCCCATCGAAATGCTCCTCCCCAGGGTACATGAATGCCCCATACTGCCATTTGGTCCAGATCTCTGCTTAACGGCCACATCCTGAGAGAGTCTGCTCATCCACCACCATCACCCTTCTTTTACTCAGATTAATTTTTCTTCCAAACACCTACCACTTCTTGCTATCTTATATATTTCTTTTGTCTGTCTTGCCCACTGGAATATGAACTCTTGAGACTAGAGACATTCTTTTTTCACTTCCTAGTATGGTGTTTGGCACAGAGAAGTCACTCAGTGGGCTCCAAATTGTGGTGGGTTTCGAGCCCTGTGCTAAGTAATAACAAGGAGTTGAAACCAGCTTCACCAACCAATGTCCTCTTGACAGCCGGGGACTCCTGGGGAGTCGCGCTGTGTGTGTGTATTGGGGGGGGGGGTGGAACTCACAAAGAGATGCCTGTGAGAGACAGCTTGGAGGCACTTGACAATTTCCCCCTATCTATGAATATCCACGTTGCCTGGCCAAGTTGTTCATGAAGGAGGCCTTATGATACATCTCAAAAAGTAACCGTGGCCTCTCAATCACTCAGCACTTTTTGGAAGGAAAAACAGATATCAAAAACGAAAGCGCACAAACAGTAATATATGATATCAGATCCGTCATTCTTTACAGCAACATGGACGATGGCGGTTGGAAAACAGCAGTTGCACCCAAAAGATAGACAGGCAGTTTTGACATGTCTTGCCAGAGAAGAGTCACCCACCCCACCCCCGTCCCCCCCCCCTCCCGGCCAAATCACAGGGAATGACAGAATTACAAACAAATCAATCAGGCAGAGAACAGAGGCAGCAGAGACTCAGGGCATGGGTGGTAGTAACAGGATGGCATGCCAGCATATCTCAATCACAAGCAAATGGGTGGCTGCCCACAAGGCAAGTCTCTTGCCTCCAATGCCTTGGTTGGTGATCTGTCCGTGGTGCTGAATCATTCTACTCAGTGTTGATTACTGTTGGAGAGAAGTAGTCCCGGGGATAATTATCAGTCATTCACTCCTGTGTGAGAGTGAGCTTATTGTGGATTGATGAAGCTGGAGTTGGGGGACAGATACTCAGAAATCCCAAACACATAAGCCTACTTGAGCTAGCTGACAACACAAACAAGAGAGACAAGTTGTAAAACGATAGGGAATGGTGGGGACTGTGGTTTAAGACAATAGGAACTGTGGTTAACTAGATGGCACACGCCCATCTAAACGGAGCACCCACCTCTTGTTCGGATTGAATTGGAGGCCAAGTGGGGGCTGTGAGAAGAGTGTTTTCCATCAGAATTTAAAAGAGGAGCCGTAAACTTCTTTTGGGAGGACTCTCTGAGTTCTAAATGCTTGCAGAAAATTCAAAGACATTCTTGATTAGCCTCTTATTTAAAGATAGAGATCTTGGGCTCCAGAAAGGGGAAGGGACATGTTCAAAGTATCTCAGCATGTTGATGATAGGGTAGGGCCTAGAACCTCAGTGCCTGACTCCTGGTTCAGTGACTTTCCCTCCACTTCAGTCTGCTTTCCTGTTTGACAGGAGAGGCCTCTCCTCTATGAGCCCTGGGCCTAGGTAGTGCAGGTGAAGGGATAAACTACAGGGGAAGATGTTTGAGCAAATCAATCCTGAATGTTGGAATAGCACAATATAGCCACAATTATCAACACATCCTGGCTCAGCTGAAGTGCCAGGCCTAAGGGACAGAGGCCTAGGAAAGGAAACAGCAGTATTAGAGAGTCAGAAATGCCTTTGAAAAGACGAGTGCCTCTTCTGGGCCACTTGCAGAGTCCTGGGACATCCCTCGGGGAGACCTCTGGGATCAGGGCCAGATGCTCCCCCTCTTCCTTCTATCCTAATTAAGCTTCATAAAAGCAGCTCCTCTGGCTGCTGATCTAAACCCCAGAAGTGGTAAACTGTCCCTGTAGAAGTTGTCTGTACCAGACAAATCAGGCTGATTATGGAGAAAATCCAGCCAGGGTGTATCTGGCCTAGCCAGGAGCCCCCACCCCCTCCCAAGTCCCAGCCTCCTTCTCCTCCTACTCCCTAGCCTGGGGCTCCTGAGCTCTTGTCCCCCAAAGCCAGATGAATCTTTCTCCCTCAGCAATGCTGGTGACACAGTCTACATTAGGCGAATCAACAAGGCCATCTCAGAAGAGACCAGATAGGAAATAAGAGGCCCCATCGCCTAATGGGACTTATCAATTATGATCTAGGGCCATATTTCTTTGAGGGGTGATTGTTTCACGGAGTCTGACATCTCATATAGCTTTAAATTACTCACAACCGGGACGGCTTACAAGATAGCAGTAAAATCAGGAGAGGATTGGGCAATGTAATTATAGTATGGAAATGATGTTGATCGCTCAAGCAGGGAGCAGACCTTGAATCGAAAACCCTGCTCTCTCTCCCCACCCCCTTCCTTTTAGTTCTCCGGCTCGGGACCGGGACCGTAGAATACACAAAGCCTGGGAAACATGGGAGGTAACCTCACTCCTGCTCAGGAGCTGGAATCGGCCAGGTCCCTGTGTAAGATGATATGGGGGATGGGGCTGGTATGGACCCAAAGGACCAGGACAGATCCAGTAGGTCTTTAGGGTCAAGATCTAAAGTCCAGAAGGCAGGAGTCTGCAAGAGTTTCTAATTGCCCAGGTTTATGGAGGTCACAATTCCCTAAATTCTCAACATATGCTGATCATTGTATCAGGATCTGAAATGACAGAGCATTGTCTTCATGTCAGACACCAGGTAGAGCTTTGAGGAGGCAAAGATGAGTTATTTCAACTGTCTGATGAGCACATGCTGTGTGCAAACATTGTGATGGGGTCCAGGTACAGAGAAACTTATTACTCACATTATTCATTCAAATACTTGTTGCTGATTGACTAGTTCTTAGGACTGCTGAACTCCTCATCAAACCCATTTCCTCCTGAACACACAGTGAGGTTGCATTTCCCAGAATTCCTTGAAGTTAGGTGTGGATGTGTAATGGAATTCTAACTAATAGGATGTGAACAGGAGTGATGCCTGGCCCTTCAAATCCTCTTGCATGTGCTCCTCCATGCTCTTTCCCCAACCTGCCAGTTGGGGGTCAACACCCAGGGCAGTCCTAGAAGGCCTCTTGTTGAAACTGGCAGAGCCGTCGGTATATGGGGTTCCTGAATGAGCAAGTGGAGCATAACCCCTCCCCTATGCTAAGCCTCTGCTGACCTAAAACTATATTGTGTCATCAGGTGAGCAAAATATACCCATGCTTTTTGAGCTGCAGGAAGATGGTTATCTAGACACTATACCAGGTATTGGTGGCATAAACGTTGATGAGAGCCTTTCCTTGCCATTTGCTATGGTCCAGGTAGCATACTAAGCTTCAGGAACGTGAATAACAGTTCATTCATTCAAGTACCTGGCCCTGAAATTATAGGGCTACATGATAAATAAATAATAATCAATGGATTATTTCCACAAACATTAATTAGATAAGCAGTATGCTCTGGTCCTGGCATTAAACTCTGGGGATACAAAGACTAATTCATTCAAACATGGATTAATTTTCTGCCACATGTTAAACACTCAGCATTTGGGGATTAAAGATGAACAGTTCTTATCCTCAGGAGGTTCACCACTCGGTGGAAGAGCCAGGTCATGGTGAAAGTGGAAGTGGTAGTCACTCAGCTCTCTCCTACTCTTTGTGACCACATTGACTCTAGCCCGCCAGGCTCCTCTGTCCATGGGAGTCTCCAGGCAAGAATACTGGGGTGGGTTGCCATGCCCTTCCCCAGGGGATCTTCCCAACCCAGGGATCGACTCCAGGTCTCCTGCACTGCAGGCAGATTCTTTACCATCTGAACCACCAGGGAAGATGTAGGTCATGGTGGTGCAGTGCAAAAAATGAAAAATAAAACATTAAATGAGCTTCTGCAGGAAACCAGGAAATGAACTCTGCTTGGATCTGAAGAGGAAGGGAAGGGATCAGGAAAAACTACAAACAAATGGGGATTTTAGATCTGGGCTTTGAAGGATGCATATAAGTTTTCTGGGCAGAGAAGAGATGGAAGGGAAATCCAGGCACATGGAACAGCATGTGCTAATGTGACGTGTCTTGGGATCAGTGAAAAGTTTGATGTGGATGGAGCTCAGGGACATGTGGCGAGGACAGAATCAGATGAGCGGGGCTGTGGTCTGAATCTAGGGCAAATGCTCTTGTCTCTGTATATGTGGGTTGTGTTATTAGAGCTAGGAGGGTTCAGAGACTGCAGACTAATTCCGTCTTGGACTGAGGTGGGAGTCAGTGCTCCCAGCTCCATGGGCAGGATGGGCTTGCTTTTTCTTTCTGAATTATACATTTAATATGCATGCAACTTTATGACGCTATCCCACTAACATCATCCCCATTTTATCAATGAACAAACTGACTGTTGGAGAGGTAAATTATCCACTCAAATCACACAGCTATCTGACCCCATGGTTGGCACTTAAACCTCCAGGTAAGACCACCTTCCCAATGTGTTTGTGACCCTCGGCAAAGCAGGAAGCGGGTTTTCTGTCTGAATGATGCAAACGTTCTGAAACCCTCTGGGGTTGACATTGGAAGAGGGTGGAGGAGCTTCCCCTCCCCGAAGCTAATCGGAACTAACTCAGCACTGAGCTCACATGCATGTATGTGGTGGAGGTGGGTAAGGGTGGGGAAAGTCCTAGCGGAGCCCAGACCAGTGTGAGCTGTGCTGGGAAGGAATAAATCTCTTCATGAGCCAACATTAATACAAGCTTGGCAGGTTCTGGGCAGGCCCCTGGTTGATTATGCCAATGGATGCTGGGGAGGGGAAGATTGAGCTGCCGGCAGTGGTGTGAGTACACACCATGCAAGGTAATATCTTGAAAATATATAGCATTCAGCAGGCAGGCAGCTGAAGGCGGGGGTAAGGGGGGCTAATGGGGGGGTGGCATCTGTTTGCGATTATGATGGCTAGAACCCACTGCACGAGGCTCACAGGATGATGCCTAGGGCACTTACCCACCTGCAGTGGTACCCACCATTCATTTATCATGTGTTTATTGAGCACCTACTCAGTGCCAGGCACTGGGGTACAGGGCTGAACATCCAAACATATTGCCACCTTCATGTTGGTCCTAGCCTGGTGGGGCAGACAGAACTAAGAAACCATCATGGCTATTGCATAAAAAGTGCATTAAGGATGAAAGCACAGAGTGGTGAGAACTTAGCAGGCTGATGTAGAGGTCATGGAGGACTGCCTGGAAGAGGTGACATTTGAATGAGAGCTGAAAGATGAATTAAAGTTGTGCATTTATGAAGCAGGGAGTAGGGGACAGAGAAGAGTCATATAGAGGCCCTTAAGTTGTGTTTGGAACGTGTGAACAACAGAAAGTAGCACAGGGCTCAACATATATCTGAGATTTAGACAGAAGCCAGGCTAGATATGGACTTATGGGAATTGAAGTGGTTGGACTTCATCACAGGGCAATGGGGAGCCACAGAATATTCTAAATGAGGAGAGTTACTGATCAGGGTCTCCTTTCTCAAGGTATCTCATCAAATCCTCACTGTAGCCTGATCAGGTAAATATAACCATTCCCTCTGATTTGGGTGAGGAAACTGCAGCTCAGGCAGCAATTTGCCTAAAATCACACAGAAAAGGAGCGGCACCCCGGGCCCGCTGTATCCCAAAGACAATGAATGACTGAGCGCACATTCTCTAGCCCAGCATTCTGGACCTGTTGCTGAAAAAGAAGGTTTAGATTGCAAAATATGGAAGGAGAACTCAAATCCCCAACGTACCTTTGGTGGGAATCTGACAAAAGCTGGAAAGCTCAGATCAGAATTTAGGAGCCATGTATAGGCAGCCTGGAGAAAGAACCCCGTGTCGCCATGAGCTGCATGGGAGTCTGGCTTGGGGGTGGCTAATGGGAACCATCTGAGAGAACCAGATACCTCGACCAGACAGAGCAGAGAAGGGGCTACCATGGGCTGCTCACTCTGGGACTTGGCAGGTAGAGACGCTGCCTCTAGCATCCATCCACTGTATATTCAAAAGGAAAAAAAAAAAAAAGCAGAGATCCTCTACCCCTGGGAACATCTTGTCTGCCCAGATTTGGAAAGGGTAACCCGATTCACCACATGTCTGCAGCCTCAGATTTGGCAAAAATTACAGTGATGGAGACCACTCTTAACAGTGCATTCATTTGGCAAAGAAATAAACACGACCGTGAGCCTCACCCTGAGCTAGGCGCTAGGGTTACAATAGAGGAGAAGGTGGGGATGGAGGCAGCCCCACAGGAGCTTACCGTTTTGCCCAGGGTGGTATGAGCTGCACTTTGCTGAGAACCTGCTTCTGCACCACTGAGGCAAGATGGGCTGTGTGCACATCTCTTTCTTTAAACCTCAGAGCCGTTCCGTGAGGGTGAGAACTTGTAAGAGACATTGCTGGTCCCGTTACCTGACCAGGGTGCCCAGCCTCCAGCTTCTGTGAGCGTAGGCTGCTGATAGCCCTCATCTTCCGCACTTCTGAAGATACAGCCTGGAGCTGCCTTACTTAGAAATGCCTGGGGAGCTATGCACACCCAGGGACAGTCTTCCCTTGATGACGAGCTCTTACGTAACTCCTCTGGCTTCCTGTGGGGCAAACATTTTGGTGCCACTGATGCTCCAGGTCAGGTCAGGCAGAACCTGGACCTCAACCAAAGCCGCATCTTTGTTTCGCTTCTTCTCCTCCTTTGCTGGCTGGCTCACCCCATCTTTACAAGTTTTCCCTAGAACTCTCCTGCAATTAATCTCTTATTATTGTTCAGTTGTTCAGTTATGTCTGGCTCTTTGTGACCCCATGGACTGCAGCCCGCCAGGTTTCCTTGTCCATCATTATCTCTGAGTTTGCTCAAACTCTCATCCATTGAGTCGATGGTGCCATCCAACCATCTCATCCTCTGTAGCCCTCTTCTCCTCATGCCCTCAATCTTTCCCAGCATCAGGGTCTTTTCCAATGAGTTGGGTCTTCACATTAGGTGGCCAGGTATTGGAGCTTCAGCTTCAGCATCAGTCCTTCCAGTAGAATATTCAGGGCTGATCTTCTTTAGGATGGACTGGTTGGATATCCTTGCAGTCCAAGGGACTCTCAAGAGTCTCCTCCAGCACCATGGTTCAAAAGCATCAGTTCGTTGGCGCTCAGCTTTCTTTATAGTCCAACTCTCACATCCATACATGACCACCGGGAAAAACCATAGCTTTGATTAGATGGAGCTTTGTCGGCAAAGTGATATCTCTGCTTTTCAATATGCTGTGTAGATTTGTCATAGCTTTTCTTCCAAGGAGCAAGCGTCTTTTAATCTCTTGTACAAGGGTCCTTATCCGGGCCTCAGGAATAGGACTAGGGTGAGGCAAGAATTGGGGGTGCAGGAGTAAAGGAGGCGCTTCTTCCCTGGGTCTGGCCACGCGCGTGTGTGAGAATGAGGGCTTTCCTCCTGACAGATGCTTCCATGCGACCTGATTCTCACAGACTCTCGGTAATGAGGACACTCTGCCCTTGTGTGAAGATCTGTATGCCCCTTCCGGTGTCAGCTAGTCTGAAGACCAGGAGCTGTACCCCTATACTTTCCCCCTTCCCTGGCTCCTCAGCATCAATATAAATAAAGGCCTGAGCCTTGCAGCCACACCACCACGAGCTTCACTGAACCCTTCCCATCTCCATGCCACTGTCCAGACAGTACTGCCTGATGCCACATTGGAAGGATGAGTCCTAATCACAATCCTGATCAAAGGTCAGCAGCTAGTAAGAACCCCTTTTGAGTGTTGATGACAGGGATGCAATTAGAAGTTTAGAGCTCTGTGGATTCCAGAAGGGGGGAAGGCAGGATATGATCGTCACTCTGCACTTTTATTTTCCTATAATCCACACGGCGAATGAAAGGCTTGCTGGGTGATGTTCAGGAAGCTGACTCTTCTCTCTGGGCCTCAGCATTCCCCATCTGTTCGAATGGGTGGGCTGGATGGGCCCAGAGCCAAGCACTCTCTGGGATGGCGCATTACATGCTTCCTGTTGTGTCTTGCTCCGGTCTCACGGGGCACAAGGGTTTTGAAAGCATTCATCAGTTAATGCATCACTTGTTCATTAAAGATTCTTTCTGGATATCCTCGTAGCTTCTACTTTTCCAGGCATTCAACCCCCCAGCCCCCACCGGTGTTGACAAATTGCTGCTTGAAGTCCATGATCCCAGAGGCCGCCTTAAAACGTCCAGGAATGCAGGCATGGGGAGGGGTGAAGAGGGAGACTGGGGAGGTGTTGGCTGGAAGCCACAAGCCGCAGCAGCCAGAGGTGGGTGTAGGGGGTGGGGTGCCGGCACCCCAAGATTGCTCAGCCATCGTCGGGGCGGTCAGCAGCGTCCTGACTTTGAAAGCGATCCAAAGCGAGGTCTGCATTCTAGTTTCCAGTGATGTCACAGCTAATCATTAGCCTGGTAATTACATTGAAAGCCTTCTGCGATCTTATCCTCAGCAGGGTCATTAATGCAAGGCAACCACACCAGTAAATGTCTCATTAGTCTTATTTTAGACTTATGTATTTTTCAGGACTACAGAATTTTAATAGTCTGCCCTCCCCCCGGCTCCCCCTTCTGCGACATTAATATCTATTCCACATGCCAGATTCTTCCAGCTCTCCCTACTTCCCTGCCTTCTCTGCTCAAAGCCCCCAGAGGAGGTCCAGCCAGGAAGGAAGTCTAGAGTGGGGGGTCAAGAAGGGCTGGGTCTTTGCCTCCCTCACCAGCCTCAGGTCTGTTTCTGGGCCCAGTATCTTTTCTGTAATGACAACCCTTTTCCTAGATTTCCTCTGTCATCCTCAGGAAGCTTCACTCTTTTCATTTTAACCCTATTTAAATCTTTTTTTTTTTTTTTTTGCATTATTAAAGAAATGCATGCTCATTGCAAAGACAGGAAGAAAAAATTACCATTAATCTCAGACCCCAGGCAAAATGATCCTCTCCCCACTTCTGGTTCACCTCACCCCCTCTCGCGATTCTGGCTTCTCCTTTGTCACTGGATTGGGCTGTTTCTCCCCTCTAAGGGTCTTTGGACAATGCTGTTCCCTCTGCCCACGACATTTACCTCTCTTCTCTGCCCTTGGATGACTGCTACTCTCTCTCCAGGGTGCAACCTGAACAGCACTTCTTCTTGGAAGCCCCTCTCTTCCCTCCTCCACTGAAGGTGGTAGTTTGTCCATTTGAAGCCATTGCCATGTCCTACACACACACATGTCATAATCGCCATGAACTTGTCTACATGTAACACTAATTGTCTGGTTACAGTCTCCCTGAACAGGCAGATTGCTCCAGGTGGGCAAGGAACAGCCCTACATGGTTCACTAACCTTATAGTCCCGGTGGTCATCTCAGGGGCAGTCAGTACAAAGAGGCATCAGTAAGTACTAAATGGATGGATGGATGGATGGATGGATGAGTGGATAGATGGATGGATGGATGGGTGATTGGATGGATGGATGAGGGGATGAATGAATGGATGGATGGTTGGATGGATGGATGGATGGGTGATTGGATGGATGGATGGATGGACAGATGAACAGATAGATGAATGGACAGACAAATGGAGGGGTAGATGAATGGATGAGTAGGTGGGTGGATGGATGATTGGGTAGCTGAACTTATTTCAGAATATTCTCCAGTCTTTCCTTTGCATTTTTAGGTACTGTTGAAATAATACCACATGTAAATTTATATCTTTTTTTATTCTGCAGTTTTCTATGTGTTAACAACCATCAGCATCTTTGATGACTGCACAGTGCTCCATTGGGTAGATGCTTCCTAACTTACTCAACTAATTTCCTACCAGCACGCATTTGGGAAGATGATGTTTCCTGTAAGTGAAGGCTCTGGGTTCCGTCCCCAAGCACCAGCGTTTAGATAAGTGTGGTGCTACCATCTGAGCAGTGTGACATACAGTTACAGACAAGTGATGTAATTTCACTGTGCCTCAGTTTCCTCATTTGTAAACAAGGGTGATAGCTTATGGGGTTATTATGTGGGTGAAATCAGTTTAAGTACGTAGAACAGTGGCTGGTGCCCAGTAAATGTTCGTCATTACTTCCTGGTTGTTGGCCATGCATGATTGGGTGAGGGATATCTGAAGGGGCGGAGCTTGATCTGCGTCTCTGACCATGACATTTGGATAGCCAGGGCATCGCTAATATTCTAAACCTTGAGATGTCCAGAGTAGGAACTGAAACATTTTTACCCATCATGAGATCACAGTGTGGGGAGGCCTTTCTCCAAAGCGTTTCTTCCAGCAGCCTGCACTGTCATTTTCCCATTGCCATTCCGGTCTCAGCTCAGATCTTTCCTCTGAACGGTGTGGTGGAAAGAACCAGGGCTTTGGAGCCTGGGAGACCTGGGCTGGGGCCACCTTGCTGTCCACTGTGAACCGAGAGACCTTTAGGAAGTAGCTCCTTGTGTCTGAGTCTGAGTGTCATCTGTAAACGGGCCAGGTGCACCCAGCTTACTGGTGGCTGGGAGAATCGAATGAGCAAGTGTGTGTCTGGGATCTGGCCCATGCTAGGACCCCGACTTCAGCAGTTGCCGTCCCTGGGCAGGTGCCTGGATGCCTCTCCGGGAGACCTTGCCGGGTGTCTCCTGTGTGCTGGGCAGGGCATGCTTTAGGGAGCTGGCGTGCTATACGCTACTAACTGAGTGAAGAAAGGAAGAAAGAAATAATGTAGAGAAACAGGTGAGTTTCACCTATGGGAACCCAAGGACGCGAAACAGACCTTTCTTTATAAGCAGCAGCCCTGAACTGCTCCTGCTTCACTGAGGTTTGCGGCAAGTAACTTCACGCACTTACCCTCAGATCTTTTTTTTAACATCAGGCAGGGAGAGCTGGATCTCTGCATGTTGGTGGCGATGGTCCTGTGAGATGGCACTTAGTGAGTGCTCAAGTTAGTACTTTTTAAAGTATATTTTTTGGTTAGAAATATTAGCATTTTTTTCCTGGACAGTGATAAGTGAAGTGCCCCAGAGAACTTGAAAGTCACAGAATCAGAGTGACAGGGCTGAAGAAAGCCTTAGAAAACAGCTCTCTTTACTCCTAGGGTCCCTGTCCTGAGCCAGGCTGCCTTGGATCTCCAGGATTTATGCTTATCGAATTCATAAATGAAGAGGCACCTCTCACCCTGAATCTTCTCTTTCTGGGTACTTAGCCTGGAGGTTCTCCTCTCTGGATTAACGCACCAGTTCATAAATATGTGTCTTGAAGTTTGGGGACCTTTCCACTGGTGTGTAGACTTCCCTGGTGGCTCAGTGGTAAAGAATCTGGCTGCCAACGCAGGAGACCTGGGTTCAGTCCCTAGGTCGGGAACATCCCCTGGAGGAGGAAATGGCAATCCACTCCAGTATTCTTGCCTAGAGAAATCCATGGACAGAGGAGCCTGGCGGGCTACAGTCCATGGGGTCGCCGAGAGTCAGACATGACTTTGCAACTAAACACCCACCGGCACTGGTGGGTGTGCACCAAGGGACATGATCGGTGTTGGTCGCTTCTGCTGCTGGGTGACCTGAAACTGGCATAGTGCCTGGCACACACAAAGTGGGGGCCTAATAAACACCTGTCAGACGAGTGACGCATGCCTTTCTACCTCGAGAAAAAGCTGCTGCTCCGGAGAGGCCAGCTGCCAAGCCTCCCTCCCTGGCTCTTTTCCCTGGGGCCTGTGATATTTAATTAATATGAGCCAAGCAGAGCCCACTTTATGGTGCTGGCCCAGGGGCCACCCATAATTGAGAAATGATAGGAGGCACCTGGCGACTTGACCTTGGCTAATGACAGATAGATCCACACGGAGATCAGGAGCCAAAGACCCAGGGGCTTGAGCATCTGCCTAGAGAGCCCAGGTGGAAGGAAGGGAAAAGAGATGTTTGCAGCCCTGGAATGCAATCTCAGAGGGTGGGGATGGCTCCCGGGGAATTCTGATGATGTGCTTTTCCTGGGGGAAACCCACGGAAGTGTCATGGGCTCACCACAGGCCAGGCTCTGATGAACACTTTACAGAGAGCTTCAGGGTGGCATCAGAAGCTGCTCTTACCCAGCGTCCTGACATGCTGGGAACTCAGTACCTATCTGTCAGATGGTGAGTGAATAAGTAAAAGACCTCAGGGGCTCTTTGAAGGGGAACAGAGTGGAAGGAGGGTCCCACAAGTTGCAGGGTGGACAGGGTTCAGGGGGTGGGGCACAGGTGGGTACCGCCCTCTCCCTGTGCTCCTGCCTCTGGCCCTGGTGATGTTGTGGGGGATGGGGAGGATCTCTATGTCCCTAAACTCAGTCTGAGGTCACCTCCTTCACTCCCCCGGCTCCAGTGTCTCACCCACCAAAGATGCAACGCCCCATTTCCCTCCTAAGGGGAGAGGACTCTATTTAAAAGAGTTGCTGCTGTAAAGTGTGGCCCTGGGGTGCGGGTGGAGGGTGGCTGCAAGACCCTAGGGGTCCTCACATCTCTGCTGAGCAATGTCTGGGTGCAGAGAGGGACTCGAGTGGCCCTGTCACGCCCTCATGGGGCACATCACAGTCGCCAAGGGCATGAATGGCAGAAACGGAATTCTGATGACAAGTTTCCCAGAGGGCTGTGCGGGCCTTTGGCAGGGAGGGAAGGCATCTGAGGTCAGAGACTTATGGCCTTCTGATGACCAGGAGGCATATAGAAGATGGCAGGACAGCAGAGCACAGCGCCTCAGGGTTTATAGAGGATTTTCAGATGCATCTCTGGGAGGAAGCAGAGAGGACTGACGTTCCTATTTGATGGAGGAGCGAAATGCTGCTTGGAGAAAGCAGCAGGCCCAGAGCTGGGAAACCTTGGGACTAACCAGGGCCCCTTGACTGCTTCCTCGCCCGTGGGCCCCTGCCACCACCCCACCCCTGCTGGGACTGCTAGCTTTCCAGGGAGCGGCCCATCTCTCTCTCTCTCTTCTTAAAATTGTGGCAAAATACCCTTAAAAAATTTAACCACTTACATGCTAACCACTCTTAAGCTTTCAGTTCAGTGGTATTAAGTACATTCACGTTGTTGCGTGACCCTTACGACCACCCACCTCCTGAAGTTTCCATCTTCCTAGACTGAAACTCTGTCCCCATTAAACACTACCCCCCACCATTTCCCCCCTCCCTGGTGACCACCAGTCTGCTCTCTGGCTCCATAAATCCGTCTGCCCCAGGGACCTCTGTGAGTGGAATCATACAGTGTTTTGTGCTTTTGCAGCTGGCTTCTTTCACTCAACATAATGTCCTCTAAGTTTATCCATGTTGTCTCAGGTGTCAGAACTTCCTCTCTTTTTAGGGCTGAGCAATATTCCATCATGAATTCAGGCCATATTTTGTTTATCCATTCATTGGTTGGTGGGCATTTGGGTTGGTCCCATGTTTCAGCTATTGGGGGTAATGACCTATGAACATGGGCTGACTACTGTCCCTTCAAGACCCTGTTTTCCATTCCTTTAGGTATATACTCAGAAGTAGAATTCCTAGTGGGCACCTGCTAAGTCTCTTTAGTCATGTCTGACTCTTTGCAGCCCTATGAACTGTAGCCCACCAGGCTCCTCTGCCCACAGGGGTTCTCCAGGCAAGAATATTGGAGTGGGTTGCCACGCCCTCCCCGAGGGGATCTTCCTGACCCAGGGATCAAACCTATGTTTCTTTTGTTTCCTGCCTTGGCAGGAGGATTCTTTACTCCTAGATCCCCTTGGGAAGCCCAGAATTCCGAGATCATACAGTAATTCTATTTTTAATATTTTCTAGAACTACCATACTCTTGTCCGTGGTGGTTGCACCATTTTGTCTCCCACCAGTGCTGGCAGTCCCTTCACTTCCTCACTAACATTTATAGTTTTCTGAAGAATTTTTGCTTCGTTTTTGATTGTCCGTCCTGATGGGCGTGAGGTGATATCTCATTGTAGTTTTGATTTGCATTTCCTCAATGACGTTGACGTTCCTTAGTGACGTTGAACATCTTTCCAAGTGCTCATGGGCCATTTGTATATCTCTCTTTCATGTGATACAGAGAAAGGCCTGGGTTCTTTGCAGTCCAACAGATATTGGCCTAACAGATGCCTGAACCTCTCAGCTTTTTTGCTGTGTGACTTCAGATGTGTGGCTTCCCCTCTCTGGGTTCCAATTTCCTTGTCAAGGTCCCAAGTTCAAACTATGGGTAGAACCGGATCATGGTTCAGAGGAAGGAGAATCAGCCTCTCTGAGCTGGGCTACAGGTTGGACACCTGAAGGATTTTCAGAGCTGGTGTGTGGGATGCCGGCCACACACACAGCTGTATGTTTCCCAGGGCTGCCACACCAAAGTGCCACCAGCGGGGTGGCTTACAGAAGAGAAATTATCCTCTCAGTTCTGGAGGCTGGGAGTAGTCTGAGCCCAAGGTGCTGGCAGGTGGGTTCCTTCCGAGGCTGTCAGGGAGAGGGTGTCCCGTGCCTCTCGCCTAGCTTCTGATGGAAGCCGCACCTCCATCTCTGACTCCACCTTCACCCACGTGGTGTTCTCCTCGAGTGTGGCCTTTGTTTCCTTTCTTCTTTTCGTGTTTATTGACGTACTTGGCTATGTGGGTCTTGGTTGCAGCGCGCGATACCTTCATCGTGGCATGTGGGATCTCTTAGCTGTGTCGTGTGGGATCTCGTTCCCTGACCAGGGATCGAACCTGGGTCCTCTGGGTTGGAAGCATGGAGTCTTAGCCAATGGACTGCCAGGGAAGTCCCTGAGTATGGTCATGGGTGAGAAGGCTGAATGGGAAGGGGCCACACAGACTGGCCGCTGAGGCCCATCCCTCTCTGATGTCTGACTCGGTCCCATCTCTGACTCCCAGAGGGGTCCAGGCTCCCACCAGGAGCAGCCTTTGCTCCCAGTCACACTGCCTCTGAGCCCTCCTGACCTGCTAAAGGTCTGTAGCCCAGAGTTTCGACTGTGAACTCGAGCGTGAGTGCTCTCTGAACCTCTGCTTCCTCCCCTTTGAATAGGGAAGATGAAAATTCCTGCCTCTTTGGGTTGCTGTGAGGTTGGAAAAAGATCATGCATGTCACGATGACAATGACGAAGTTTCCTGGGAGACCCAGTTGGTCCCCAGAAGGTCGGCACCTGCAGTGTGTGGTCTTGGTGAGTCACAGTAAACCATCAAGTTCTGTGATCATGTCAGGGGTAGCCTTGGGAGAGCAGCAGCAGAAAGCACAGCCTGCCAGCCAAATCCAACCCACTACCGGTTTCTGTAAGTAAAGTTTTATTGAAACACATCCGTTCGTACACACATTGGCTAGGGCTGTTTTTGAAATACAATAGCAGAATTGAGTCTTTGCTACAGTGACCATATGATCCACAAAGCCTAAAATATTTATTATAGAAAGAAGTTGCAGATCCCTGGCATAGAAACACACGGGGATTGGTATTTGCAAGACCAGAGTTTAAATCTCAGCCTTTGTCCTTCACTGCGGTATGGTTGATGTCTGTTATGTGGAAGCACCATTTCCGATTTGCCACACGGAAGTGATAAGCTTATGCCATAGGATGGTTTGGACACTGAGATGCTCACGTGACAGGCTCTCCTCGTGCCTGCTCGCAGCAAGAGCTCAGTCAAGCTTTTGGCCTCACAGGTGGCACAGCAATGGAAAATCTGCCTGCCAATGCAGGAGATCCAAGGGATGCAGATTCAATCCCTGGGTCAGGAAGATCCCCTGGAGGAGGAAATGGAAAACTACTGCAGTATTCTTGCCTGGAAAATCCCATGGAAAGAGGAACCTGGAGGGCTACCTACAGTCTATGAGGTCAGAAAAGAGCTGGACACGAGAGTGACTGAGCAGAAGCCAAAAAAAAAAAAAAAAAAAAAAAAAAAAAATCTCATTAGCGTGTCACAGTTTCTGGTATGCAGTAGGTGCTCAGTATATTCCTGTGGCCAAATGCAGGAAGGTTTCCACCTTCAAGGCTTAGACAGAGTTTGGTCCCCACTGTGTCTGGAGGAGTCGCCAGTCCCTTGGGCACTCAATTAATGAGGCCCCTTCAGACCTTCGTGGCTCAAAGCGCAGCCCCCAGTTCAAAAGCCCCCCCTCTGCCATTCTTTACCCCTGGGGAGCTCTTTTCTGTCCTGGAACCCTGTACCACATACTCGGCCCCCATCACGCATCATGTAAGTGATGGAAAGAAGTCAGTCAAAGGAAAAAGACAGATTGAGTGCCTCCGTGGCCCTGGCATTTCCCTCCAGATCCCTGGATTTCCATATATTTGAAAACCTAATATAAACAACAGAGAAGAAATTTGCATTTCGGGCACCAAGGAATGAAAAATTGAGGCGGCGTAATGTATTGCTGGGCGCGGAAGAGGGATGACCGTGGTGAGGCCAACCTCTTACGACAGACCCAATAGGCCGGTGGCAAACTCATTTCCTGGCAGAATATCGGGTTCATCTGCTGGAACATTTAACAGGCACCAAAGAAAGATCACTTCCACCTCTCCCTGCTGCCTGAGATGCCGCCCTCCTGCCTCTCTTCCTGCCATTTTATTAAACCCCTTTATGTGGTTTTAATACAATATGTATGATCCACACGGAGACAAATAAATTCTTATGTACTTTTCAGGGTCTGGAGTGTTCTGATGGTTATGTATGCTTTGTTTATATTTTCTGAGAGGCATTAAAAGGGCCATGTATAAAAATACGCAACCCACACCGATGGTGCTTTGTGGTTACTCACCGAGTGATGGCAAAATGGGAAATTGTGGAGTTAATTTCCAGATGTGTGGAGATGGAGATAATTGGGGAGGACTGTGGCCGGCAGGAGTGGCCAAGCGTGTATCAACTATGACAAAGGCTGGGTTTGGTGGTAAGTAGGTCATAGGGGTGCTCATAGGTCTGTAGCATTTTTGAGGAAGTGATATAGAGCCCGCCAGTGGGGATGTTGCTGTTGCGGATGGGAAAGAGGGATGCCCAGAGAGGTTAAGGCAGTTTTCTAAAGTCACAGAGCAGGCAAGTGATAAGCCCTTCTGTGGCTCCTCCTTGGGCTGTCACAAAGCTGCTCAAGAGTCTGTCACAGATTTCATGACCTCCCGATGGCCTCCAGTTTGCAGGAAGACATGGGACAACTCCAGAGCATGCAAACAAAGCAAGCTAGGAACTCTGCAAATCTTCTGTCCATGACCCTCCGCTAGGACAGTGTGCAGGGCCGAGCAGAACTGAGGTGTGCTGGAGCTGAACACTGGTAGCTTTGGGAATCGACACAGGGGAGGGCTGACCCGGGACCTCTCAGCCGGCACTGCCGTCCACTTCGTGGTCTAGGCAGGCATTATGCACATGGCTCTGGGCTTGGGATGTTGGCTTATGAAGTACCTGGAGGGTGGAGGGATTCCGAGCAGTCACACAGAAACAAACTCTGTCTCTCGGAATGCTTCCACCCGTGCCCTGCTCAACGGTCCCAACTCTGCCCTCCAAGACTAGAAGCTCTTAGTTTCTGAGCTGGTGATTCCAGGGAACACCCGTAGCCTCATGGTTAGAGCACAGGCCCTAGCGCCAGACTTCCTGGGTTCCAGTCCCAGCCTCACCGCATATGAGTTCTGTGACCTTAGGCTCCAGTGCTTAACTTCTCTGGGGGCCTCACTCCCCACGTGTGTGGAGAGGATGATGACAGTTAGCCTGGAGAAGTGGTGCCGTGAGCAGTGGCTGGTCCACGTGCAGCCGGTTTTATTGCAGCATCCCGAGTCTTCACACATGTTGATTTTCTCCACTGTGGTTATCCTGCCTGTCCTACCTTGGGAGGCTTTGCAGGTGACACAGTGGTAAAGAACCTGCTTGGCAGTGTAGGAGATGTAAGAGATGCGGGTTCAGCCTCTGGGTCTGGAAGATCCCCTGGAGGAGGGCATGGCAACCCACTCCAGTGTTCTTGCCTGGAAAACCCCACAGACAGAGGAGCCTGGCGGGCTACAGTCCACGGGGTCACAAAGAGTCGGACATGACTGAGCATGGCGCATCCTGGGCAAGTTCTTACCACTCTCCGATTCTGAGTTTTCCCATCGGTACAATAAGGGACAGGACTGTGTCTTGGGTTTTAAGAAGAGGATTCCTAAATCTGGCAACTCGTACATTCACTACTGCTCGTGGAACGATATTTACAAGGGGTCCCATCGTCTCTTTGGCTCTGCGTATTGAAGACCATAAAAGCATTCATTTCCTTTGGCTCAGCAACTTTCACTTATGGAGCTTTCCCCTTAGAGGATTAATCACAGGTGTACGCAAAACAGTAACTGCAAACATTTCTGTTGTGGCCTTTAAAATAGAGGGAAGATTGGAAGTGACCCAAATGGAAGCAGAAGTGGGGACAGGTTAAATAAACAGGGCCGCGGCAGTGGAATATCCGTGGCCAATTGAGCACTTCCTGTATGCCTAGGCTCGGAGGGGCGCTCGACACTGTGAGCAGCCCTCGCTCACCCGGTTCCCCTGTTAGGTTGCGATCAGTACTTATAGTTTGGCCCCAGGGAAACGAAGCTTAGAGAGAGAGAGAAAAAAAATCACCCAGTCTGCACAGCCGGCAGATGGCAGAGCTGGGAGTCACCCGACCATCTGACACCAAAGCTGGCCTCTTTTCTTTAACATCACACTCCTCCTCAGGTTGATGTCAGCAAGGTGGGCCCAAGAAAAAACGGAGCATTGATGACAGCTGTGCGTGGAAAGTCCTCTGCGAGAGACAAGCCTTCAGCTGTGAGAACACACAGCTGCTTGTACATGGCTCTGAAACCGGCATCCGTGACTTGGTGTAAACCTTTATCCCCGTGTGCTTGTGAAAGTGCCTCCTTGACCACCTTGCTTTGGTTTTCCTCTTATGGGGAAGATTCATCTCTTGTTTATTTCAACACCAATCTCTAAGCTCCAGGATTCTGGTGGCCCAGTATCAGGTCCCTATTTCTATTCTCTGCTTCATTGGTCCATCTGAATGTACCACGGATAGTCATCAAACCATCTAGTCATGTCTGGAACCATCTCTCCACTATCCATCCATCAATTCACCCAGCGATCCATATATTCACCCATCCATCCAGCTTTCCATTCATTCATTTATCTATTGCCTTCATTCAGTTATTCATTAAGTTATCAAATATTCTTTAATACCTTGCTTGTACCAGGCACTGTGCCAGGCACCAGGGTCACAGAAACGAGCGGGTCAGACACAGTCCCTGCCTTGAAGGAGATCACAGAAAAGTAGACTCATGGACTGAATGAGCAAATTGTTGTGATCACTTCCTGGTCAATAAAGATTTACGTCGTCTGGCTTTACTTTCCCGTTATAGCATTCACTGCGACCAGCCAGTGCGCTGTACTGCTTACTGCTTGCAGTCTGTCTCTTCACACGTTGGCTCGCTTTGTTCTGTGACCTCCGCATCTCTCATTCTAGGAGAGCGTCTGCCCAATACACTGTACCGGAACCAATGGATAAATGAATATGTGGGGTGATCTTGGCCTCACAAGCTCATGCTGTCATGGGGGCTGAGACAATGATTGAGTGGTCAGAAATGTGTCTCAGTTGGGAGGGCGGACATGCAGTGTACCACAAGAGGGAATTTGACTCAGTCTGGAAGTTTCAGGAAGGCTTCCTGGAGGAAGACACATTTCGCTGGAGTACTGAAGGAGGGGGGTCAGAGTTCACTGGGTGAAGGTGTCAGGGTGGGACAAGGCCCAGGGAACAGCAAGTGCAAAAGCTTTGAGTTCCAAAGAACTTTTAATATCGTCAAATTCTACCTGAGGTCAGAACACTCTCTAGCTGGTAGATAATTTTCTCCTCCATGATATTCTTTCTTATCCACAGCACATTTATGTAGCAAGGCAACCATGTCCACCTCTTATTTTTAGATACAGAAACTGAGGTCCCAGCGAAGTTGCGTTTCCAAGAAGTCATGTCTGGACTGCAGGGATGTACCATCATGGTTATTGGTGTGGGGCTCTCCGTAATCCTCAGACAGTAGTGCTTGCCCCTCAAATTAGTCAAAATGACCGTTGAATGCCTTGTGCACTGGTGAGCTCTGCTTTCAGGTGAGGGGTAATGTGTGGACACAGAGTCTGGGGCCAAGTAAATGGGTTCAATCCAAGCTCCACCTCCTGTTCTCTTTATGCTTAGATTCACTTACTTGAAAGTAGAATGGAGACCCAACACCCATGAGTAAGTCCTCAGTAAATGGAGCATTTCCCTCAACAAATGCTGGTAGAATCTTCTCCATCCAGCCTCTATACTATGCCCTGGGGACGCAATGATGACTAAGATATTATTTTTATTTATACATGTTTATAAGGGTGGCTCAGATGGTAAAGCGTCTGCCTACAACGCAGGAGACCTGGGTTCGATCCCCGGGTTGGGAAGATCTCCTGGAGAAGGAAATGGCAACCCACTCCAGTACTCTTGCCTGGAAAATCCCATGGACGGAGGAACCTGGTAGGCTACGGTCCATGGGGTCGCAAAGAGTCGGACATGACTGAGCGACTTACCTATGAGCTCTCTAGAACACCTGTCTCCTTGATGGCTTCCAAGGCAGATGGCCCCTTGTCTTCTCTGTCAGAGCCCATGATTGTTTTGTAACTTTGGGCAGATCACTGGGCCACTTGGAACCCCAGTTTCCCCATATTCTCAATGATCTCCTGGGTCAGGCACTCAAGATTGCCTGAGTCCACATGACCCTGTGATGGCATGGGACGCTGTGGCTCACGTGCCTACAGGTTTCCAGAGCTCTGACAGAGGGGCAGGCCTACTTAATGATCATGAAATGGATCTTGGGGGATTCCTGCAGGGACCTTTAATCCTGCAGGAGCTGACTGTCCCAAGAGATAGCTGACAAGGAGGAATTTATATGTGATTGTCCCAAAAGGAAGGATAAAGCCAGTTTGTAGGCAACATGCCCAGACATCTGAAAGCGCATTTGTAAGGGAAGCTTCCAAATAATTCACCCCTGAGATATATCCTGCCAGCAGCTCTGGAAAATCTGTGGCTGCCCTTCTGGCCAAGAGGGAAGCCTCTCTGTCCAGGCTGAAGGTTCACACAGTGCTCGGCCACGCCCTGCCAGAGGCCTCCTGTGGTTGCTGCGTATCACGTGTCATGCTCTCTGTACACACAAGTAAGCTGTCTCGGAAGGCTTCCCAGGAGGCACAGGGGATAAAGAATCCGCCTGCAGTGCAGGAGACACATGAGATGAGGGTTCGATCCCTGGGTCACGAGGATCCCCTGGAGGAGGGCATGGTAGCCCACTCCAGTATTCTTGCCTGGAGAATCCATGGACAGAGGAGCCTGGTGGGCTACAGTCCACAGGGTCGCAAAGAGTCGGACACGACTCAGGCAACTGAACACGCAGCATGCCCACAAGGTGTCTAGGAGCAAAAATTCCTCATGAAAGTTCCAGTATCTGGAAAAAATAAAGTTTTCTAAGAAACTCAAAAGCATCAGGAGAGGACTTTCATCTGAATTACTCCCTCTTTGTCCCTCTAATAAACCCATCAGTGGGTCCTACGGTTTTGGTTCTAGATACATCCATTTATCTCTTTGGAGTCTGACCACATCTGGCTACCTCTGGCACTCTACTTTGGCCCAGGCCACTGTCCTCTCACCGCTGGAGAGCAGTGAGATCCCATCAGGTCCCCACACTTATTCCAGTCCTGCTTCCCTGTCCCTCCCTATCTTTTTTTTCCACCAGCATGGTGGAATACTCTTCTTAAAAAAAACCTAAGTCAAATCCCATCTTCCCCTGTGGAAATGCTTCAGTGGCTTCCACGGACGGGGTCCCAGCTCCTTTCCTTGACCTGAAGGCCAAGTCTGCCCATCACTGATCCCCTAAGCATCATCTTCCCCTTACTCACGTTATGCTCTGCTACACAAGACTTCCTTTATTTCCTTGAATAGACCAAGCCCTGTCCCACCCTGGGGCCCTCTCAAAAGCTCTTTGCTTTGGGAAGGGATGTCCCCTGACTACAACCTCATCTTTCAAGTCTCAAATTGATCATCACTCAGCAGAGAGTCTTCCTCCAAACACCCCCTCAGGTGTATTCCCTGTAGCAGCATCTAGTTTGTGAATCTTTTATAGAATTTATCATAATTTAGAACTTTTTTTTTTTGGTTTATTCTTTACCTTCCATCTTCCCCTGTAGACTATTAACTCCATGAAGGTGGGGACCAGGTCCATTGTTCCCAGTGCTGTCTCCCCAACTTCAGTCTCCAAGCCTTCATTTCGCACTGGTTGCACTGGAACGAAGCAAGCGAATGTTCCCAGGGTCCAGATGGAGTCATAGCTGTGGAAATATCTTCAGAAACTGGAATGGTGCATGGGAAGAGGGAGAGGTCCAGGCAGACTTTCTGAGAACATAATGACTCTGGATCCTCTCTTTGCCTGGGAAGCTCTGAGCTCACGAAAATAACCATTGTGTGGGGAAGGGGAAAGAAAAGAGCCTCGACTTTGGAGTTCGATACACATGTGTCTAGGCTGTTTTTTGCTTTCTCGTGACCTACAAGGAAAGGGTCTTCACATCACTGAGCCTGTTTTCTCGCATGCTAAAGCAGATATCATGCCTCCTACCTTTCAGGTTAGCTGATGGAGCTTCAGAACGGGCCATGGAAGAGTCCCAGTAAGCATCAGTTGTTTGTTTAGTTACTAAGTTGTGCCTGACTCTCTTTGACCCCATGGACTGTAGCCCTCCAGGCTCCTGTGTCCGTGGGATTTTCCAGGCAAGAATACTGCACTGGGTTGCCATTTCCTCCTTCAGGGGAACTTCCAGACCCAAGGATCGAACCCAGGTCTCCTGTGGCTCCTGAACTGACAGGAGCATGTTTTCGCTTAAGCCACTGAACCATCAGAGAAGCCTAGTCATGTCCTATTCTATCTCAGTTTCTCCCTCCTCCCCCCCCCCCC